>SNQJ01S0005984.1:108496-149351 GCA_010110895.2 Picea sitchensis
CCCCCACCCTTAGTGTGAGACTATGACCTAGTGGGGGTACCCAGGCCACTGAGTCTCCTCATCACCTCTCTAAGAGGTGGGGGACATTACACATTATCTCATGTGGAAGAGATTTGAATTAAGGACAAATCACATTGGCCTAAAGTATCTTTTTGAAAAACCAACCTTGAATGCCAGGAAAACAAGATGGCTGGAATTTTTAAATGAATATGACCTCGATATCAAGCATATCAAAGGAAAAGAGAATAAATTTGTCGATGCACTTAGTAGAAGACTGCATCTCATGCATGCTACTGTTGTCAGTATGCTTCAGTCTGACTTGAAGAGAAAATTTTTAGATGATCTTGTTATAGATCAACATTACTTACAAATAAAGGAAATCTTACATCAAGGAGATGTACAAAATAAAATAAAGGAGTATGAGATAAAGGAATATGGACTACTTATGCATAAAAATAGAATCTATGTTCCTATTTCTGAAGAACTCAGGAAATTAGTATTGAAGGAAATGCATGATGTTCCTTATGATGGACATCCCGGTTATGAATAAAAAATTACAGCAGTAAGAAGCCAATTCTTTTGGCTGAGAATGAAAAAGGATGTTGTTGATTACATCGCTCGATGTATGGAATGTCAGAAGGTGGAGGTTGAGGATAGCCACCCACCAGGTGTGTTGAAGCCATTACCAATCCCAGAGAAGAAATGGGAAGTGATAACCATTGATTTCATAACTAAATTACCGAGGGAAACAAGACAACATGATTCAGTAATGGTAGTGGTTGACAAATTAACAAAGGATGCTCATTTTGTTCCTGACACATACAATGGCTAATAATGCAGAGGTTTAGATGAGGGAGATTTCTAGGTTACATGAGATACCTAGGACAATTGTCTTAGACATAGATACAAAGTTTACCACCAATTTCTGGATGGGATTGTTTAAAGAATTTGGTACAAATCTAAAATTTAGCACAACATACCATCCACAGTCAGACGGGAAAACACAGAGGGTCAACTGAGTAATTGAAGATATGTTGAGAATGTATGTGATGGATAAGCCATGTAAGTTAGAATATTACTTACACTTGGTTGAGTTTGCATATAATAATAGGTATAAAGATTCATTGAGGATGAGCCCATTTGAAGCCTTGTATGGTAGGAAATGAAGTACTCCAGTGTGTTGGGACAACCCAACAGATAGAGTGGTACTTGGTCCAGAGTTTCTCAACTCTATGGAAGACCATAAGGTTAAGATCAAGCGAAATTTAAAGGAAACTTAGGATATACATAACGTTTATGCAGATAAGAACATGACAACTAGAGAATTTAAAGTATGGAAGCATGTACTTCTGAAATTCAATCCCAAGAAAATATCTTTGAATTTGGGTAGTTATATAAAGATGGAAGAAAGATTCTATGGTCCATTTGAAATATTGGATAGAATAGGGCCAGTTGCATACATGCTTGCATACATTCTTTCATACATGCTTGCATTTACTGCTTCCATGAATTTGAATAATGTATTTCATGTCTCTTTGCTAAAGAAATATGAACATGATCCTAATCATGTTATTGATTGGCATCTGATTCAGGTAGAGACAGAGGGAGACTTTTAGGTCTAGCCAGTGCGGGCATTAGGCAGAAAGATCAAAATTCTCCAGAATTGAGTTATAGAGCTGGTAAAAGTTTAGTGGACCTGATACAGTCCTAAAGATGCTACTTGGGAGAATGAAGATGTCATGCGGGCAGAGTACCCATAAATTTTTTAATAAATTTTGAGATTTTCATCTCTATTTTTTATATGCACTAAGCAGAGATCCAAAATAAGGGGGAGGGGATGTAACACCCCATGTTTTGAGCCCCATATTAAATATTGTATTTTGTTAATTGTCAAGAGGATAGAGGGCCAAAACAGTTAAAAGAGGCCAGTGTGCCTAATAAATGTAGTGTTTTGATCATTATTAATAATAAACACATCATTGGATGTTAGACGGATAAGGACTAGAGTTATAGAGGGGTATGATTTCACAAGAGATGGGGATTGAGGGGATAAACGTTTATTTCCTATTTTGATTAACCTTTTGTCTAAGGGATTGGATCAGTTACATGAGCTTCTTGGGGGTAGGCCAAGAGTTTCTTGATTCCCCACGAATTACTTAAAACCTCCCTTGGTCTGATTGCGGGGTTCGCTCATTCACTCATTCTTTCATTCACTCATTCACTAGTTAATTCATTCACTTTCTTTCTCACTCGTTCATTCATTCCATTCTTACCTATCATTCATTCATCCTTCATCATCTGTGTCTTGGCTTGGGGAGAGGGAAACAAACTGATGAATAGTATCCAGGGTATTATTTGTTGTAGTGGTAATTGGTGTAATCCAACCTTGACTTGAGGCTTGCATGTTTGAGATGCGTTGGCCTATGTCCATCTTTGTTCACAATTGTGAGTCCTATGATTTCTAGCATGGATATTTTGGAACAGTTGTGCTGGAGCCATGGAAGGAGAATGACTACTTGAGTGACTGCATGGCAGAGAAGGGTGGGGATACATTCTCTTGGGTAGCGCAGACTGGGTAGAAGAGAGATGGTTACTTGGATTGCTGCGAGTGTTGGGAAAAACTATGAGATATTGAGTGTTTACTGGTTTGGCAAGCCAAGTAACACTCTGGAACTGTCCTTGTGAATTCATAGCCCTAGCTCAGGGGTGACACTGTTGTTGAGATTTTGAATAGTAGTGTCTGCGGTTGGGTGGAACATCCTTGGTCTGCAACCAGTTGATGTCTTCTTTTATAAACATAAGTGCTCTCTGTTATGGTATCATTTACCTATATATGAATGTATTCCACTATGTATTTATTTATCATTTAATTAAATCTTTAGAATATGCATGCTTCTTGGTTATTGTTGTGCATTCAGTTATATCTTTTCTTCTATGCATCCTTATTAATTTAAAAATGTGTCGATAAGAGAATGAAATCCAAGGGTGGGATTGAAGGTAGCGTACCTTGGCTTGTGGGTGGCAAGGTATGTTAGAAGATGTTCTCCGATTGGTTTGTATCTCATCCGTACTCCTGATCTAAGTGGATCCTAACCTCTGTACCCTTTTTCTCTTCAATCTATAAAAGTAGGTTTCCCTCATGATAAAAGGCTAATAAAAAATAATGAATAATGGATGGTGAATAATGATTGATAGCTTTGGTTCTGGTTTGTTATTAGAATATTGTTAATAATTTTTTTTCTTTAAGGAATTCAATCTTAGCTAAAGGATTTTATTGATGGTGATGGATTTCTTGGATACATTGTGGGTATTGGAGTAGTGATCTTGTTGGAAGGATATTCACAACATCAAGGCAACTTTGGTTGTAATCGCTTTTCATTATCATTAATAAAGTAATGTATTTTCTTTCCCACAAAGGTTGTCTATATTTGATTATATGTTTTGCATCTCTCCTTAATCATTTGCATAGGTTGCATCAAATTATACTTGTTTCTTTCACCTTTGTTGACTTGTGTTTATTGCAGGTTATCATATATAAGTCTCATGATAAAGAAGTTGGAAGATACAACTAGGGAGGAAAACCATCAATTACAAGGTATGAATCCTTTTCTAATTGGTAATTTTATTATATCAACCTAGAGAAAGTTCTATGTTCTATTTGTTTTCTCCTAGTCTTGGTTTCTGACTCTAGGGAGATTAGTCTATGTCCACATAGATTGATTTTTACTATAACAAATTTGCCAACTCCACTAGGGAAATTTACTTAAAATTTGTTCTTTTATCCTTGCTACCTTGCATTGCTTTAAATCTCTAAGTCTTCACTTGACACTGTGTGCTTAGTCAATCCTGAAATTCACTGCAAATCTTCTTTATTTTTTATTTTTTTTCCAATATTTATAGATTGTCACACCCTACCTTTGAGAACCAGTGTGACATTGCAAAAATGTGAATAGTTTTCAGCCATCCACACTTTGTATTGTCGCTCTATGTGCCACAGTAGCCTACGACACTTCTTGAAAAATCAAATTTTATTTGAATTTTTCCTACCCAGATCTCATATCTGACCTTTGTTGTGAATCTTAGGTTTGTGTTACAATATTCTTAGAAGTCTTAGAGTCTATTTTTTATCATTGTTTCAATTTATTCATGATTTCATTTCTTTGTCTTTGGTAATTTTTCCTATATATGAAAGAGGCGTAATCTCTTATCCTAGTCTTTAAGTGTCTCTCAATTTGATCTTATTTTCTCTTGCAAAAGTGTTTTATTGAATGTTTTTATCTTATCTTTTGTGTTAAGGCTTTTGTTTAAAAAAAAATAGATCTTTTTCTTTGCATTTGAAATATCTTTGTAGTTTTGGAAATATCATTGTTGGAGGTTTTATTTTATATTTATGTTGTGTCTTCAGTTGTGGAATCTGCGCATTTTCACATGAAGAATCTTTTGTTTCTTTCATTACAAACATTTGTGTTAATTGAAAAAGAAATAACTTATGTAGAATTGTATTCATTTGCATTTTTCAAGAGGATAAAGCTTATTCATTTAGACTTTTAGGCTGAATTAGAATCATTAATCCGTTGGTTGTTTTGTGAAAATATTGGGATTTTTGTTGAAAAGAATTTCATTTTGAGTTTTGTGTTTCAAAAGAAAAATACCTTCTCTCTCTCATGTAATTAGGATTCATCAAACGAAAATTGCATTTCATATCTTATTGCATGATATTTTGAGTCAAGGTCAAACACCATCAGTTTCACTTCTGCATCTGTTTGAGCAAACCACCAGCCCTTAAAACTAAGCACTAAAAAAATTTATTCGATATTTTTTATCTGGTAGCACACCAACATTATCTTAGGTGTATAGATTTGGAATAGGCGGTGAGGATAACTCTCCAAATATGTCAGACAAACATTGGATATTTTGTTAGGGAGACAAATCCAATTGCCACATCTATGTCCTGGGAAGCCCTTCTCACACAAGGGTTAATCATGAGGTCACATTGGGACCATCGTAGTAACTAACCTCACTCCGTTGGTCTTGGTGGTGTGGTCTACATGTATTACAAATGGTGTTGTTAGACACTTGGGTATCACTTGGGAGGTCTTACCTCAGTCTGAGGCACCTCTTAGGGGGATTTTAGGTTTTGACCCTGCCCTTGCATGTATACCCGATTGTCGATTGTTTCTCCAGGCTTGGGTGTTGTAAGTGGTAAGCTTAGAAACCACAATCCTTAGGGATCCTGCACAAGGTTACAATGGAGAGAAAAATATCTGCTATACCTAGGTCAGACGTTGTTCAAACTCACTTGGGCTCCTTAGAGGGTAACCCATGGTTCTTCCATGCATGAACTTGCACTAGGGAGTAAGTTTGTTAAGAAGTTATCCAACATAAATGGTCCCCCCACTCTACCCCAACCCCGAGGGAGTTATCAAAAGTGTTTAGGAAGGTTTTATCCATCATGTGAACCCACCATAAACTAATCCCCTTGGTCCACTTTAGTCTGATTAAACTATTCAGGAAAAATTGTAACTGAAGATTATCCTAGATTATCATCAATGCCTTTTAAAGAATAAAATATGGAATCGAGACAGCCTAATCAAAGTGAAGAATTTACAACCCTTGTTCAAACCTGTGGCTTATCAAATCCAATTAGAACTCTTTTTCATCCTTTCTATTGAAATTCCTTGGGTCGTGATATTTTTAATAGGTTGGGTATCTGATGGGTGTTCTACATGCACTAAAAAAACACTAAAAACCCTCAATTAAATTGTCATCCCAGGGCAAGTAAACTTAGAGTTGTACAAAAATATATGCCAAGGTAGAAGGGTTGGTAGTAGTATAGTCTAACTAAGGAAGTGGCTATCTAAGGGATAATCTATTCAAGCAAAGACTATTAATGGAAAAACCTACTAAGAAACTTCAACTATGTAACCTAGGCAACCTTTGCACAAGGGATCGATGGATAGTTCTAGAAAAACAAGTGAAAACCATATTTAAAGAAAACTAGTTCATAACAATAAGGAATAAGAAAAAACAAACTATTTAAGGATAACAATAAGAAAATAACAAAAGCAAACTACTTTAACTTGCCAACCTAAATTAAATGAGCAACTACCCTATGAAAGAAAATAAATAAACAATCCAACAACTACTCTATTAAAGTAAGTAAACAAGTAATCAAAACAACTAACTAACCTATTAAAGCAAGTAAACAAGTAAGAAAAAGAAGTAGCTAACCTATTAAAGCAAGTAAACAACTAACTACTCTAAGATAACTTCTACTGCAAGTAATCTAATTAAAAATTATCATTGAACAACTATCTAGCCTAAGAGGCAAATGGACCATATTCTTAATTCCAACTTCAAAACTATTTCTAATTCATAAAGGAAATATATTTAATGGAAAGCAAGAGAAATTAACAACTAGTCTTGAACCTATGATAAGAAAGCTACTATCTAATCTATCAAAGAAAAGACTATATATCCTACAATAAGAATAAAAATATCTATGAAAACAAGAAACTATCATGCATTAATCATCAACAATATAACGAGACTATGATAATAAACTCAATTGCATTTTATAGTGATGAAGCAAATTCATACTACACTAAACTCAATAATTAACTACAACTTGAAATTGCAACCTAAATCTAAGAAAGACATTGCATAACATAAACTAAACTAGCTCTATCTTAACGATTCAAATTGCAAAAAAGGGAAAACTAAATAGCATTTGAATAAGAAATTTGCAAATAAAAACTAACACTATCACTATCCATCCACTGAAACCCTGTCAAAGAAAGAATGAATTAAATTTCTGTCCTAAAACTCTATTTTAACTTCTATTTCAACATGAAGAAGGTCTATTCTACCATCTAACTACACATGAGGTTAGTGTCTAAACTGAAAGATTGCTTCTACTAACTAATAACTAATTGGATACTAACAAAACTCCTCATAATAACCTACAAAAACTCAGTTAAACCAATTAAATCAGAAACAACAAATTAAATAACAAAGAAGTAAAATATCCTTTCATGTACAGGAAATAAAATAAAATGCATCTACACTATCTAATTCAAAAATAAACTCATAAGATAGTTACACAGACTGTTGGTGGGCCCCCCAACAGTTGTGGTTACTCTTCAAAGGCACACCATGAACTTCAACACAATGATTTCACCATTAAAACTAAAAACACAGGTTTTACACAGTCTAGCAAAATGAAAATGGAAAAACAGAGCCAAAATCGTATTTGCCTCTAACACACTACTTCTTAGCTATTGTATGACCACCATAGTGGTATTTATAATATTTACAGACCAAGTGGTCGACCACTTCTAAAAGTAGCAAATTACATGAATGGTGCCCTAACTCTCGAAATGAAGCGAGCCAATAATCGCCCAGCTTAAGAACCCAAACTCAGTTGTCAAGAGTTGAGTAGCTTGAGGGGGAAATCATGAGAAAAACCCATTTTCCTAATTCACTCACTATTGGCTGCCAATGCCATGACTGTCAAATCGCTCACTATTTTTTAGTAGAACCATGGTGTTAGACGGAGTGTCGGAGCGGGTACCGGATGCATAATTGAAAACCACGAACTACTCTTAACCCATTCTAAATTTCAGGAAACGACCCAATTGGTACCTAATTGGGCATGTTATGCACAAAACCCATGTGTTGGATTTTTTCGATTCCACTTCATGCTCCCACAATTTAATATTTGATTTATTTTCCTGTAATAGTGTCGAATGGAGTACCAGAAGCAGAAACATGATGTGATTTTTCCCTGTAACACCAAAAAATGTGAATTAGATTCTTTGAAACATAAAGCCATAATGAATTATACTCAAGAACGACATAAAACATGAATTATGCATACCTGGTGTAGATCCTAACGTTTTGGCACAAAATTTTTCAAAAAGCTTCTTCAAAACATGAAAACGCATATACACATTGATCATAAAGGATCTAATTAACATCATAAAATCAATAATATCTCGAGCCCAAAATTACCCCCACACCTAAGATTTTGTAGGTCCCACTACAAACAAAAAGAAATTTCCCTTCATGACTAAACTTGTGAAGGAGGGGGTGGATTAACTTTAGAAGCTTCTCCCTCTTGCCCAAGGAATCTTGACTTAGGATTTTTGTGGTGTTTCGATTGCATCCAGAGACTATTATTGGTGGAAGTAATATCATCAACCTAACACTGTAGAGAATTCATCTTAGCTTTTAGGACAACGTTATCATGGCGTAAATGACAACTCAATGTTTCATTCTCTCTAAGTTTGAACTGGAGGGTTTGGGTTTTTTGGAGGCTATTGATGACATGTGAGGAAGCCTTGAGATTTATTTTATACTCTTGATCCTTTAAACCATGCAAAAAAATAATTTTACCTCTGCAAAATTAGTTCCAAAAGTGACTTTCCATAAGCGCAACAATTCTGGCCTGGTGAACTTGAGAAAAATAGCTATCAAAGTGACACCTATAACTACAAGACAGTAAAACCTGTGCAAAAATTGAGAGACTTTTTGTTTTTGAATATGTCCTTCAAAAAAACCTTTGTTGGTTTTCAAAACTTCACTTCTAGTTGTTAGGAAAACATGAAAATAAAATATGACTAAAACAGGAAAAACAAACTGTTTTAATTTCTGAAAGAACATGCCTCTAAGATGATAGAATATATCCAGAACCATAAAGTATATTCAAAAACTGAGAGAGGTTATTGTGTTTTGGTATGTTATGAACACAAAAATCCTCCTTGTTTCAAAATTACTTTCCCATTTTTTCATAATCCCAGCTTGAAGTTGGTTACTCAAAACCTCCAGAAGTGCGGCATGCTCTTAGCAGAAGTACAACATGGTCTTTGATAGGGATTTTGGAGGCCTTCACAGAGGATTTTTTGGATGAAAGTGGTATTGGTGGAAATTTTATGATGTCTTCTACACAATGGAACCATCAAGCACTACAAATTCCTTCTCCAACCCTCTGAAAAATTGACTTGAACCCAAACTGTCCAAATGTGTAGAAACCCTCTTATAGCGACTGTATTTGGGGAATTTATCTCAAATGATAACACCTGTGCATAAAATGAAAGAGGTTTTTGTTGCTTGTTATATTATTGACAAAAAGCTCTTTCAATATTGTCAAATTCATCTTTCTTATTTCATAAACCAATTTTAAAGTAGAACTTTGACCAAGACAATCATTTGAAAATTTATGACAAGATATGATGACATGACCATGGTGAAAATTTATGACCTTGGATGAGTGGAGGGAGTAGTAATGACACCTAGACACACCAATGACCATTTTAAAACTAGGATATGTCAAATTTTATTTGATAATTTTATTTTGAAAATATAACAATTTGACCTAATAACCATATCAATCACATGAAAGAGTAAATTTGATCACTGGTGACTGACAGAACTGACATATACTAACAAAAAGCTTGGTTTTTACTGGTAGGCATGGTGAACAAGAGAATTGTTATTTCCAATCATCAATATGTAACAATTCAAACAATTGATCCTCATTTCATAAGCTTGGAGTACATATGACAATAAGTATTTAGCACTTGTAATCGCTACGTATTTGTCACAAAGAGTAGTTAAGTATAAGCAATATTCTATAGCATAAACATAAAAACTTACAGGAGCTTATAACACACACAATGATGTCAGCATTATATAATTTATCATACCAATACAAACAACTGCTAATATAATATCCCAAGACTTTGTAAAATGACAGTATGCCAAAATTTTGACAGAAATTCTTCTTCCTCTTCTCATGGGTTTGCTATACAAATGCACAATGCTTAGAATTTTTAGCTCAGGAAACTCCCCCCAGACCGAAGATATGGCATGCCCTTGTGCCATGAATTAGCAATCGGATTCTTGGTCTTTACTTTCTTTATAGGGGGGTTAGCGATAGGCTTCTTGGGGATTGGCTACAGCCTTCCTCACTTGGGAAGACATGTTCTCTAGAATCTTGAAGAAGTAAAAGGGAAAGTTACAATGGCTTATTAACTGAAAGTGAGATAATAATCGAAATGGACATGCTTTAAAGACATAATATCTACCTTCACATGTAATCAGTCTAGTGATGACTATGAGAGGGTTGATTAGCTCCTCTTTTATCCACTCCTTGGAGTATCCATTAGCTCCATATACGTTCTAAAATTCAATTTTGAAAACTCTGTTATAGCTTGCTCTTGGAAACTAGTTGTGTTTAAATCAGTAGTCTCCAACTCTTGGGAGCTTTGTGACTGAGGCAATTGATTATTCAAAGGCCACAAACATAGTGAATAGGAGTTCAGGCAGGCTAAGAGTGTTCCATTGTTGTTGATTTTGCCACCATGCTCACTCAATACACTTGCATAGAACATGTAATTTCAAACCTACAATGAACAGCCTGTAACAAAAATGTAATGTCAAACCTATAATGAATAGCCTGTAACGAAAATAAACCAACAGAGTGGTATGTTAAGGACATATACAACAATTTATGGCACACAGGAGTTTATCACTTCAAAATAAAATGACTGTTGATGTAATTAACCTCTATCATGAAAATAATACAAATGTTTTACAAAGATTTACTTCTTTAGGCAAGGATCATTTGTCAACTCATGAACCCCTCCCGCACACCTAAGTATTGTGACACCTCGCAATAAAAAATATAGGAAACCAATTAGTTCTCCCAATAGTCGAATATTTACAGTTTGTAAAGTGTAAAGATAAATTTCATAGATTGGTCTGACGAGACGGTTAGAAGATGGCCTCACCTATAGGATAAGATATCCTATATATAGATAAGAAGAGGTAGGCAAGAGAGTTTCAAGATAGTCCCAGAGTTAGTTCCCAATGACAAGTTTATGGATTTCATTAACCTTAGCTTAACCATACATAATTCATGCCATATTTGTCTACAAGTAATTCCATACATCAAGACAAGTTTAAATTTATTTTTTGTCAGATTATCATCCTCGCTAGGTAGAATCCCCCATTGCCAGCAAGTTTGTTCAATACTATGGTGGGTTTACCTAGTCATACCATAGGTTGGTACCCGCTACCAACATACCTGTTCAGTATCCCGATGGGTTATCCTCTTACACCCTCAGAGACTATCCCTCCATCTTTTAAGATTTTAGTATAATATTTTTTATGCAAGAGGATAGGGGAACAACTCTGAAAGAATTTTTTTTTTATTTTTTTTCAATTGGGATGGTATTTATGTTAGAGGATGACTTTCCGTTATATTCCTTAGTGATTGTCCTAATGTAAGACGTACTTAAGAGAACGTGGCCTATCAAAAGATATGATATAATCAAGTTATTTAGTGTGTAGTGGATGGTACCATTGAGAAAGAACAGAAAGGTATTTCTAAGCTCAACTCACTTTCTTGTTTTGTAAGTTATTGTGATTTTTCCATGACTAACTGCTAATCGGACCTCCTTGTTACTCCTTAGTAAAAATAATTTACTCACTTACTCAGGTTTCTTGGAGAAACTGTATGAGAGACCTCTAAGCTTTATGGTTACAGTGTCACTTCCTTATATAGTGGTGAAGGTTTAAGACGAACTGCTATTTAAGATGCCTTAAGAAAATGATTTTTTTTTGCAAAAGTATGGCTAATTACAACAAGTCATTATTCATTTGATGCTTAGTAGACAACAAGGTTCAAGTATAGCAATGTTTCGAGCAAGAATCCTTCTTTTTTATTTCCTTGAAACTGTCTACTCCTGGTGAAATAAATACCTACAGAAGTCTCTAGAAAATAAACACACTCTAAAATATCAAAGACTAATGAGATAAATGAGATCAAGTCACTGGACCATGTATCTCATAGTTATTTTATTAAAAGAAAATGTAAAATGAGGTTGCATTCGAGTTTAAGCTAAACTAACAACATGCAACTTTTATTTACTATCCTACCCTACCTAAAAAGAAAGGGAAAATATTTATTCAAGTATAAGAACTCTTCCAATGTAACCATGTGTGGAGCAAGATAAGAAACATACTCATATCCATATATGAAAAAGTTACCACAATGATTACTTGGTTATGAAGAACCAACCAACCTACTTGTTTGGGCATCAGAAGGTGTTGAAGAAGAGAATAGAATTGTGGCCTGATAACCTCTTGAAGCCAAATTTCAATGTAATCTTGATGTTCATCAACAATAATTTATATGCTCTCCTTCATCATGCTATGCAGATCCTCTTCCTCTAGATGATTGATTTCTGAAGTACATAAAGGATCTAATGAGATGGATGTTGAGAACTCCTCAATATGAGGTCTTAATGATTGCTTTCCACTGGGTGTAGTCCATAATTTTTCAGTTTCTTTCACATTTTGGAAAGGAAAATATTTTGTAGCTCATAGGACCTACAAAAGCAAGTAAACAAGTAAGCAAAAAAACTAACTAACCTATTAAAGAAAGTATTTCTATTATGGACTACACCTCTCTAGAATACCTCTCCAGCTAACAACTATTCTATTAAAGCAAGTAAACAAGTAAGCAAAAAAACTAACTAACCTATTAAAGCAAGTAAACAAGTAAGAAAAAAAACTAACCTATTAAAGCAAGTAAACAAGTAAGCAAAACAACTAGCTAACCTATTAAAGCAAGTAAACAACTAACTACTCTAAGATAGCGTCTACTGCAAGTAATCTAATTAAAATTTCTCATTGAACAACTATCTAGCCTAAGAGGCAAGTGAACTATATTTTATTTTCCAAAACCAAAACTATTTCTAATTCATAAAAGGAAATATATTTAATGGAAAGCAAGAGAAATTAACAACTAGTCTTGAACCTATGATAAGCAAGCTACTATCTAATCTATCAAAGCAAAGACTATCTATCCTACAATAGAAATAAAACTATCTATGAAAACAAGAAACTATCATGCATTAATAATCAACAGTATAACGAGACTATGCTAATAAACTCAATTTCATTCTATACTAATGAAGCAAATTCATACTACACTAAATTCAATAATTAACTACAACTTGAAATTGCAACCTAAATCTAAGCAAGAAATTGCATAAGATAAACTAAACTAGCTCTATCTTAACAATTCAAATTGCAAAAAAATAAAATGTTCATAAACATAAACTAAACACTATTCTAGCATATGACAAGTAATGAAATGAGTAAACTAGCTAACAACTAGACCAACAAAGACTAAATAGCATTTGAATAGGCAATTTGCAAATAAAAACTAACACTATCACTATCCATCGACTGAAACCCTATCAAAGAAAGCATGAATTAAATTTATGTCCTAAAACTTTGTTTTAACTTCTATTTCAGCATGAAGAAAGTCTATTCTACCATCTATCTACACACGGGGTTAGTGTCTAAATCTACAAGGTTTCTTATACTAACTAATAACTCATTGCATACTAACAAAATTCTTCATAATAACCTGCAAAAACTAAGTTAAACAAATTAAATCACAAACAACAAATTAAATAACAAAGAAGTAAAATATCATTTCATGTACAGAAAATAAAATAAAAATGCATCTACACTATCTAATTCACAAATAAACTCATAATATAGTTACCCAAATTGTCGGTGCCCCCCCCAATAGTCGTGGTTACTCTTCAAAGGCACTCCATGAACTTTAGCACAACGATTTCACTATTAAAACTAAAAACATAGGTTTTACACAGCCTGGCAAAATGAAAATGTAAAAACAGAACCAAAATCGTATTTGCCTCTAACACACTACTTATTAGATATTGTATGACCACCACGGTGGTATTTATAATCTTTATATACCAAGTGGTCGACCATTGGAGGATCGAACCACTTCTAAAAATAGCAAATTACATTAATGGTGCCCTAACTGCCAAAACGGAGTGAGCCAATAATATCCCATCTTAACATCCCAAACTAAGTTGTCAAGAGTTCAGTAGCTAGAGGGGGCAAGCCCGAGAAAAACCCATGTTCCTGATTCACCCACTACTGGCCACCAATTCCATAACCGCCAAATTCCCCACCATTTTTGTGCAGGACGGGGTGCTGGACAAAGTATCGGATCGGGTACCAGGTGCATAATTGAAAACCACGAACTTCACTTAACCAATTAAGAATTTCTAGAAACGGTCCATTAAGGACCTAATTGGGAATATTACACACAAAACCCATGTGCCGGATTTTTTAGATTCCACTTCATTCTCCCACAATTTAAAATTTAAGTTAGTTGCTTGCAATAGTGCCGAATGGAGTATCGAAAGCAGAAACATGATGTGATTTTACCCTGTAACATCAAAAAACACGAATTAGATTCTTGGAAACATAAAAACATAATGAATTGTACTCAAGAACAACATAAAACATGAATTATGCATACCTGGTGTAGATCATAGCACTTTGGCACAAAATTCTTCAAAAAGCTTCTTCAAAACATGAAAATGCATATACACATTCGGCAAAAAGGTTCTAATTAACATTATAAAATTGATCATATCTCGGGCCCAACAGTATCCATCAACCATATTTTACTACACCACTTACACCTGGTGTTACTACTACAATCACCACGTCCCAAAACCTTTTCCTTGGTCATCCTGTGGGATAAATAGGTTATACTATTGCTATCTCATGGCAGGTATCAAGTGGGATAAGTATTGTCCTTCCTATTCAATTGAATAGCGCCATGAAAATTGCAAAAAAAATATACCTTCTCAAGCTAGTAGCTCTTCGACATATCATAACCTCATTGGAACATCGCTTCTTCCTAGAGGAGGTCAATAAATTCCTCCCATATATAATTCTCTTAGTGTATGCATTCCTAATTATACCCATATTTGACTAGGAGTATTGAACCCTCCTAGAGGACTAAGTGGTCAACATCCTTCTAGATCTAAGTTTTATGTTGGGAAACAAATTCTGGCTCAGGGGAAACCTTTACTTAGAGGAAAAAACCTTGTTATTGTTCAACCTTTTACTGGATCATAGGTTATAGGTCCATACTGGAATATTGGAACACAACAACATCTGGGGGAGAAAGCTACCTTGGCAAGCCCTTCGGGTAGAGGAACCCATCCCGCAGGTCCCTTTAACCCTATTTTCCCAAGTCCAATTCCAGGGAAAATTTTTCCTGGAACTACCCAAGATGGACCCTCTAACCCCATTTTCCTAGGTCTTAATCCTTGGAAACATTTTCAAGGAACCATGGAAGCTACATGGAGTCAACCTGCTCAAATGGGTATTCATCCTCAAGGAGGGATGCCTAGTCAACAAGTTAATCCTGCTGATATGTCCCAAAACCCCCAACAACAACCTACAATAGGATCAATATATAATGCACCTTTACAAAATGCTTATGGTTCTATTGGTATTCTTACGGGACGTCCTCCTCAAATTTACTAGTATCTTGAATTTAATAGACAATTGTCATTTTTCTCCACTTTGGATTTACCATACTTTTCTAGATTAATGAGTGATTCCATTTCACACTCTCCTTTTTGGCCAGTTGTTCCTTACAAATTACCCTTGGATATTTTGAAGTTCGATGGATGACTCTATATGCTTACGTATTTTACAAAGAACTCTTATGGAGACCACAACTAATTGGTACATTGAATTGCATAGAGGATTCTTTTGTGACTTTAATTCATTATCCATGGTATTCCTCACACATTTTCAAATACCTATTCGATATGTAACAGATACTGAACTTTTAACTTCACTTTGACAAACCACCTCTACTCATATTTCTGATCATATTCATGAGTGGAGAAGGAGAAGGAAATTAATCAAATCTCACATTCATGATCAATTGTTAGATGAATAGTTCACTAAATATTTTCTAGGAACCATATCTCAAGGTGTTTCTATGGGAGGAGTAGTTAATAAGGAACAAGCCATTAGTCATTCCCAATATCTTGATTTGGTATATTCTCAAACTCAAAAATTATATGATATGATCACTCACGTTCCTAACTCATCGACAAAATCCAAAAAGAACACCTCTTGCATAATATCATGTTGTTGATGGTGTGATTGGTTCTATTAATCAAGAGACTAAAAGTAATACTTCTACCACAACTTCAAACCCAAAGAAAACACCCACCACTAAGACTACTCCAAATACTACACCTCTTGCGAGTCCTTCTAGTAACACTTCTGAAGTCAATGTGATTAAATCTACACCAACCGCTAATTGGAAATAAGAAAAAAGGAAAAGGAAAAAAAAAAATTGCCCAACCACAAGAAAAACTAAAAAGTCCACTTATTGAAGATAAGGAAAAAAGTAAACCTAAATATCCTTTTCTCATTTGTGATGAGGATAATTACACTAAATATTGTTTGCATCGTGCCGATGTAAATCATTTCCTTAAAGGAACTTCAAGAAAACCCATTGTATTGACCAATCCTTTTCCATCTCAGCGGATTCAAATGGTTACTTTAGAACAACCCTCTACATTAGGAAGATCTTATCTACATATGTGTACAACATATAAACATAAAGAGGTTTCACTCACAACATGAGCCAAAGACTATCCTTCCTCAAATGGAAGTGTTGTTTAACAACCTTCTACATCTACCCCACCACCTACTATTCCTCTACAGATTGATCAACCAAGTTCAGACATAGTGATTAGATGATCCAGATTATTTTTGGCACGAAATGAGAGCGGAGATATAATAAAGAAATGCATAGAGATATCATGTATATCCAGTAATATAACAGAAATATATCAAAGATGCAACCATAAACACAGAGATACAGTAATACACGATTTCTATTAATTAAAGAAATGTACAGTGACTGTAAAAATATAGAGTGAAAGACTCGCTAGAATGGTGGCAGCTTATCTCTGAGAAGAGATGTGACGGCTACTCGCATTCGCAAGAAGATGATTACAATGAGGCTCTGAAGGCCCTTTTACAATAAATGGGAATGCCAAAAGTCCTAGACATCCAAAACCTAACCCTAGATGAAAGCCTTAAAAAGTCCTTGGAGTTTGGGTGAGTGAGTACATCAACTTCACGGTGTCATAACTGCATGATCTCCATTTTGGAGCATGTGATGGCTGGATTTGGAAAGGTGTGTCAAGGGAGATTCATTTGGGGACTCAATAAAATGCATATGGATATCTTTGAGAACCTATATATTGAAAAAGATTCATTCAGACCTCAAAATGGCGGAAGTTTAAAACTGCTAAAAATAGTTAGTTGTTAGAAGTCTGTTTGAGCCATTTGGAAAAGGTGGGTGTGCAGGTATCCACTGGATCATTATACTAACTCCAAAATGTTTTGTTCATAGGTCCACCTGGATCATTATACTAACTCCAAAATGTTTTGTTCATAGGTCATATTTTAATCCGCATGTGCAAGCTACTCATAACTACAATATTGTAGATGATTTAGCTCAAGCTCTTTCTATGATGTCAACACTCAAAGTCCTCTAAACTTGCCCCACAGAATGAAGAGCATTGTTGAGAACCATTGATGTAATTGACCCTAGTGATGTGAATATGACATCCTTTGACTTGGAAACACAACTTCCAAGGCTCCCTCACCAACTTTCATTTCAAGTTCAACTCATTATATGACAAAAGAATATTTTTCGTACTGTTATAGATGAAGGAGCCTCAACTTGTGTGATGTTTCTTAATTGTTGGAAAGATATTGGTTCTCCAAATTATCTCAATAAACCAAGGAGACATCTTTATTGTTGGAAATCTATTGGTTCTCAAAATTATCGTGATGTCTCCTTGGTTTATCGTGTCCAATCAAGGGATATGTGTTGATCCCTTGAATATCGAGGTCATCTTGAACTTACCTCCTCCTTCAACTCTCCACAAACTCCAAAGTTTGCAAGGGAAGGAAAACTTTTTACATCGATTTGTTCCTAAATATGTAGAACTAACCAAGGGTTGTATATGAATTATTAAGGGGTTCCCTTTGTTTTGGATGACACTACTCAAACAACATTTGATGCTCTAAAGCATGCATTAACTCATATTCCATTGTTACATCCCTTGGAATATAGTTGAGATTATTTTTTATGCCTTGATTCTTCTGATAGTATTGTTGCTATGGCGTTGGTACAAGATGATGATTCACATTCTTAACATGTGGTATACTCTATGAGTAAGAGCCTATCTCCTACTGAAATCAAATATTCACATGTAGAGAAATTGGCATTGGTTGTTGTTCAAGTTGTCCAATGTTTTCATCACTACATATTACTGTGAAAAACCACCATTATTTTTTATTGTAACCCCATGAAACATATATTGACTAGAAACGTGTTGGGGGGAAAATACTCAAAGTGGATTTTCATCCTACAAGAGTTTGATTTGGAATTAAAAAAATCCAAATCTAAGCAATCTTTGGTCTTTGTTGAGAAAATTTGTGACCTTCCCTCATCTTCATCTGAGAGTTTGATAGAAGAATCGATTCTTGAAGAATCCCTTTTTCTTATCATCTCTTCTGATTTTTGGTACGGACATATAATAATCTATCTCCAAAACCATACTTTTCATCTTGATCTATTTAGTATTGAAAGTCATTGTATTTGATACAAAGCTCACTAATGCATCATTGTTGGTGATACACTTTATCATCATGGTGTCGATACTATTTTTTGGTGGTGTTTAACACACGCTGAAGCCGAGAGAGCCCTTAATGACTACCATGCTAAAGAATGTGGTGGTCATATGTTTGGGTATGCCACAACCAAAAAAAATATACGTGCGAGATATTTTTGGTCATCATTATTTAAATATAGCATGCTTGCGCTTCAAAAATGTCATACACTCTAGATATATGATTGTAATTTGTGTGCCTCTCCTGCTCCTCTTCACTCTGTAGTTTATGATGGTCCATTTTCAAAATGGGGCATTGATTTCATGACATGTTACCCTCACTCGACCAAGGGGAATGGGTACATTGTTGTTGTTGTAGACTATTTTACTAAATGGGCCAAGGCATTGACCACATATAACAATATCAGTAAAACTACATCTCTTTTCATTTTTAATCACATTATTACCTGGCTTTATGTGCCTCAATCCATTTTCACTAATCATGGCACTCATTTTTGCAATTATATGATGTCATAATTAACCGTCGAGTTGGGTTTATGAAATGAAAACTCAACTCCTTACTACCCGTAGGCCAATGGTGAAGTCGAAGCTACCAACAAAGTTTTTTCGACTATGCTTCATAGGATGATAGGGATTCACAAATCCAATTGTCATGCAATTCTTTTTTCTGCATTTAGGGCATATCAAACTTTGATTTAAACAATTACAGGTTTTATGTCGTTTCAGATGGTGTGTGGTTTAAAAGTTGTGTTGTTGATTGAATGTGAAATACCATCTTTGAAAATAGCCTTTGAATTTCTTCCTAATGCCTCAGCCAAAGAAGAATGCCTTTTACATTTGACATAATTAGATAAAACTCACCGTGATCCCACCCTGGCTAATGAAACTCATAAAAATGTGTAAAATCCAATATGATAAAACCATCAGACCTTGTGTGTTTTTTGAAGGTGACATGGTCCTGCTATGTGATCAAGATCATGAAAACTTAGGAGCTTGAAAATTCGATTCCATGTGGCATGGCCCTTATATTGTTAAACGTGTGTTAGAAAAAGGGGCTTATGAGCTAGTAGATTATGATGGAGTTTCTTTGGGTGAACCTAGAAATGGGATTTACTTCAAAAAGTACTATGCTAAGAGTTATTCTTCATAAGTTCTTTGTAAATATTGTAACATACTTTAGTGTGATATTTTTTCCTTTTTCATCGATTTCTAATTACTGCTTATCTTGCATTGTTCTTGATTTGTAGATGTCGACATCCACTCTACCTTATGTTGGATTTGGTGATGATGCTAGCAACAGTACCCATAACCTTGCATCTGCTGGATGGAAAATATACATGCCCATTGATGAGTTGATAAGTCTACATGGTATAAGCCTTAGACGTGCAAGTAGTAATATTGTGGAATATAGCAAAGTCATTGATCTATTAAGAGAATCCATTTAACTTGGTATTCTCTGCTTAGTTGTCTGACTTAACTCTCAACTCATGGTACTACAGTTACGTAACATTTATTCTATCTAAAATCATACTCTTTTATGAGTATATTTAAGGGTTCGCCTCTTGGAAAGAGAATTTGACTATTTAGAATTCCAACATATTTCGAGAAGTCTAAATACATTGATAGACTCTTTATATAAACATGTGTTAGATATACATTTGAAACATCTATAAATATCACATACACACTTTGTACTGAATAAAATAAAAGTATAAATCTCTTTATATTAAGGTTCCAAAAAGTTTACAAAATCTATTGAGACAATACCAAGCCTATGGATTTCATATCAATACATGTCTATGGTCAAAAGGCCAAACTAAATCCTAATAATGGTGCTCATGAAAACACACTACTTCGTGAGCTACCCTCTGGAGCAGACGAGTTATACACCTAGAAACCCATGTTGTGTTCCGCTAGTATTGACGTCGTAGGTCATTAATCTGAACATCTAGAATTCCCATAGCCAGTCCCTTGAGTTTATGCTCTAGCTCCTTGATCTCATTTGTTGTCTCATAGTTATTATCCACCATAGAACCTATCTCATCTCTCCCCTGGATTGGAGAGGCACCATACGGTACAATATTTGCATGTTGAAAGACAAATTAGTCTCAATACACCCAAAAAATAAAATAAAATCAAAATTTTAAAATGGTTTATTTTTTGCCCGCGTCATTCCACTGATACCACACTAGAAGGATTACATATATATCTCCTCAGAAATCCATTCCTTCATGGGCATAGTCCTCTATCATGATGATCTTTTCTTCATCCATTTGAAGAAATTCTCATTGTAGGAGACTATGGGACTGCCACCATGGCACATCATTAGGTCCACCTACCTCTTCATTTGAGGTTCTTGTGGGTCAGGGTATTCATCTAACACCATATACTCTGACTAAGATTGACACGTAACTAGTGTTTCACTTTGTCAACTGATCTTTCATTCTTTCGTGTATTCCCTCGCACCAATTAAACACTTTTGGATACATACAATATACTACATATTTCATATGAGATTTGGTGGAAAACTGAGGAAATACATTTCTGGAAACTCGAGTAATGGTGAATAAAATGATTCTTAAAGAGAGGTCTCTCACATTTTTAATCAGAATCTTCCCACTACTTTTCCTTGTCCCAGGAATGGAATGTTGTGAAATATAATTCTTGGTCTTTTCATCGCCTCCCCTGAATCCAAATAACTATATTTTCTCTCCTCACCTTGAGATCTTGGTCAAAAAATATATGTACTCTATTTCCAAAGTCAAATCGTGGACACCGACCATCAACATTTTTTCGTCGAGTTCCCCCATCTTCACCAAGAACTCTGAAAACAAAACCTAAGCCCTCGTGCCATAGATCTTGAAACATTTCACCAATCCACACCTACGAATATCCAACATATTACTTTTTTCATTAGAGGAAATTTGATCTTCTAATTTGTGCTCTCTTTCCCTCCATTCCAAAATTTTAACTAGTCAAAAGTATGCAAACAACCAAGAAAGAATTTATTTGTCGGATAAGAACCAAAATTTTCAAGCATCACTTCTCAAAATCCAAGAGAAATTTGGGTTTTTGGGTGTCACACTCTAAGTCTTATACACAGAGAGAAAATTTTGGAGTTCTTGATTGGGAAATACTGTGACACTCTAGAGTGTTGCAATTCCCAATATGGGCAGCCTGCAACACTCGGGAGACACATTTTATGGATTTCCCACAAGCTCAAGAACACCCAAAAACAACTTGAAATGACATAAAATTACCATCAAATGAAAGAGGAAGAGAAGAGTTATTACCTGGAGAAAATGAGAGTCTGAATCATCCATTGATATGCTCACAATCATTGCTTGAAGTTTCAACCAAAAGAGGTATTTTTCACTATGAAAGAGGTAAAGACACAATGGTGAAAATAATACATTTTTCTGTTTTATCCTAGTGAAGAATATTCCTTTTAATATTCTTTTTCAGTTTTACCCAATTTCATATAATACTTAATTGGTTTATTTAATTATAAAACATGATTGATGGTTTGTTCTAGAATGTGTAGGTAATGGGTTTTATTGGAAACATGAAGTTAGTGTCAAACATATTTTTTATTGTTTTTTCCGAGGATAAATAAAAAACATTAAAAATTACCCAAAACATACCACAGGGGTTTTCTTTAAGATCTTTAAAAACCCTATAAATACGGAAATATTGTTGAGTGAAATTGCTTTCTTTCACGCTCATTAAATAATTTGAAAGAAGGGATGATTTTAGGGGATAAATTTCACTCATGAGATAATTTTCCATGTTTTTTCCCAAAACAATATTCGTTATGCTGAAAATGATTTGCCCAAATTCTATAGGATAAAATTATTTTACCATAAAAATCTCCAAAAAATTATACAAAGTATATAAAATCCTTAGAAATTTGAATATTTTTACAAAAATATCACCAAACATTTTATAGTTGGCATAGGAAGGATTAGTAAGATTCGTCAAGGTTTCTACATTTTGAAATAAAATTCCATCTTTAAAATCATCCCTGTTTAAAAGAGCATCTATTTAGTTTTATTTTACCCCTTTTTCAGGTTGAGTACGATTAATTACAAAAAATGAATACTCTAGTCAATCATGGCTAGAAGAGTTCTCCTAGGTATTATTTTATACTTTTTTCGGGCTTGGGAGACTAAATTTACGAAAAAATTAACCCTGTAGTTTTCTTTAAGTTTTTTTCAAACTCTCTAAACATGAAAAACCACCGAGATTACTTTCTTCGGACTCATAAAATTTACATTGAAAGACCCATATGGGACCAAACCACTCCTTCCTAGGGTTGTTTAAAAATACTCTGAAGGAATCCTATGAAGGATGAGATTATATTACAAGCATATGTTATCCTCCTCAATCTTGTTAAAAATAAATAGGTACTCACCAGACATAGTGGAGGGAAATTTGGAAAGGGAACTTATATGAAATTTGTATTAATCTTTGGCAGCTACTCACTCTTGAACATGACACCCTTTCACTCCTTGTGCCAAGGTTGGGGAATACATTTGTCTCTTATTGATCATATTCCTCCATGAGTATACACTTTGGTTTATGATCCTATTTTGAGTCAATGATACCAAGAAAGTTTTCATGTCATCCATATGTTCAAGAGAAGTCCCGTTGAAAATAAATATTTTACAACATTGACTATCCCTGAGTTAGTCATACAATAATCCATGGTCTATCTACTTCAAATATTTTCACCTATTTCATGTCATTGATGGGGGATACATCAAGGCCCTCCTGCGAGGGACCACTTCCTATCGACTTCAAAACATTATCTAGGAATAAAGTTTAGAATCTCTATAGTACCTTCAAAGTTGCATGCCTCAATGGCAAGTTTCCTCTCCTTCGACAATAGGTTTTCATGAATGGCCTTTGATTGAATGATCCTATGGGTGTTCTACTTTAACTCATTTATTCAGAATTGGTAGAATGTACTTGTTTACCTTAAGGGACAATGTCATCATTGGTGGTTCATTTCGCATATGTTAACAATAATCATCATTGACGGGTAATTTGATGTTTTCTACCATGATTGACTTCAACACCTTTATTCATGTGGTTAGATTTGTACTATGGCACAGTGGAAATGAAGACCTTTGGTCTTGTCAAATGGATTAGGTTGCGATGGAGTATTTTGAGTATGTAATGTTGCATAAATACATAGTGTATGTCTCATGGCTATGTTAAAAATTTGAAGTCTTTACAACATAGATCCATAGTGTATTTTCAATGGCTATGTTTAGATTTGAAACATTTTGGCATGGATCCATCGTTTAATTTGGTGGCCATGATCTATCATACATGACAAGGATCTTTGAATGTAAAAATCTATGCTTGGATTCATTTATATTCTGAGTATGGGAATTCCTACCTCAGAGATGATACTATAATTCCTTGTTTGTTGTTGACAGGTCTCCAACTGATGAGTTCTTTGCTTCAATACCCACATGGAAAACTATTTCAGCTATCACTGGTTTTAGATTCATACTTTTGGGGGCATTATTTTACACAATATTTTTTCACAACTCACAATGTTCACTTATCCTCTATCATCCATCACATACAAGCTATGATTGTTGAAGAAGAACCTTACTTTGAGAGAAGGAAATCATGCAAAAAGGGTTAATGATGTTATTGGGGCCTTTAAAACGTTAATTTAAGAGAGTGTCACAGTTTTCATCACTGCAAGGTTTGACACTCTCAAGTGTCACATGTTGCACCACTATAGGCTGCGACAGTGTCTCAGGATTCTCCACTACAGAGTGCAACACTTCTTAAAAGGGGAGAAAATGTTCAAATTCAAGAAGATTCTAGAAGAGAAGCTTTGATATGAGGTGTCCTCCAATCGGTTTAGATCTCACCCATACTCCTTGTTGGCCCTTGAACAAGTTTTGGAGATCCTTGGTCATGTTTGCCTCTTTTGGGACTTCGACAGGCTGGTTGAAGGCAGAGCGCAAGTTGAAGAAGAGATCGCGGGATGCCGATCCCTTTTTAGGGCAGTTTTTGGGATTAGGATTTATGTAACATGTATGGGATGTCATCCCATGGGTTTACCCATGTCTAGGTCTATTTTGTAATGTATAAATAGATATCTAGGCTATGTAATAAGAGGCCAATGTGCTATGTGCGAATAGTTGTGGATTATTTGTGCATGTTATGTGTTAATAACTTGTAGAGCTAAGTGAAATTGATTGTAAGAAGCTTATGTATAGACAGTAAGAAGGCTTTGTGATTAAACCTAGCTCAGGGAAGGAGGATATATCGATGTGCACACAGATCTCCTTTCCTATGTGGAGTGGGTTCTGAGGCTTTCTGCATGTAAGGAGATTGACAGAAGATAATAAATAAGATGAAGAGTTGGTGGAAGTAGCCCCACACTAGGGTGAACCACGTATATCCTATGTTATGGTTTCTTTTTTCATTATGGTTTTATGTTAGTGATGTGATTTATGCTTAGTTATGATATATTTAGTTATGATGCATATGGTATACTAGCTTAGTGCTTAGTATTGTGAATGAATGCTAGATCTGATCTATTTCCATATTCTAAGTGATTAGATGTGTTAGATATGGTAGAATATTATATTGTTTTGTAATTAGGGTTTGGATCTACGATGTGAATATAGGTTAAATACTGATGAATGTTAACTACTAAGTGCTTTGTTAGTGTGGCGTAATCATAGATCTATTTCCCAGCTAGGTTGCAGACATTTGAGTCATGCAACCACCCCTGCCTCTACCTTGGGTGAGACTTCATATGCTTCGCAGGTGTTGAAAAAAGGGTCAGTAGTTAGGGTTTTGTTGGTGCATTGTTGAAGCATTGAACCCTGGGTCTTCCCCTATGCCAACAAATGGTTTCGTTGTCGAGATCTGAAACAGTGATTGTTGGGAATTGAAGAAAATAAATATATGTGTGTAGATATATTACTTTAATGCACAAAATTGACTTGCGAAGCTCTATGTTGAGAAGAGAAGTCTGATCTGAAGAAAAGAGGTAAGATATTGAAGCTTTGTGCTCTAAGAAAGGTAATATAAATGAAATTTTTTGTTTTGAAAGAATCTATCTAGGTACGTTTGATAAATTTTATCCTAATCTAAAAACTAGGGCACAGTTAGAAGAAAGAATATTCGATATGAATAGATATGATAATAATGAAAGGTATGTTATCCCTATGCATAAAAATAATGTTTGGACTAACAAATGGATGCACAATCCTAGAAATAATTTTTTGTAGGTTAGTTATAGTGATCCCAGTGCGCAGTACAGGAAAGGTTGGGGATCATTTAAGAGAAAGAGAGGATTAACCATTTGTTACAGTTGCAGAAGACAAGGATATCTTGCTAAGGAATTCCCTGGTAGAATACCTAGTTATCTTTGTTGTAAAGCTATGGACCATGAAGTTTTGTATTGTCCTAGAATGATTGCTAAATTTGAAAATATGAATATGAAACAAGAAAAATATGAGACAGGCCAAGTAACTAAGGATATGATAGAACCAAAGAAAGAATCAAAGGCTGTATTACTATAGATGAAACAAACCTTGAATGACCATAGAAATATCAACTCATCAGAGGTATTAAAAGAGAAAGAGTACATAGAAACAAGAATAAGATACTTCAACACAGAATGTGTCTTGGATGAGGAAACACAGGTGAATATTATGACAGAACGAACTTGGGAAATTTTAGGAAAGCCGGCTATGGTTCCTTCATTAGGAGGAATAGAATTATTTAAAGGAAAGTTGATAACCCTATGTTCAAGACTTATCCAAACATCTATGAGTGCTCATGGCACTTCGACAAAAGAAGAATTTGAGATCATTATGTTTGTTGATAACAATGCCCTATTTTCTATCTTGCTAGGAAAAACCTATATTGAGAAAGATGAGATACGAAGGAAACAAGAAAAGGAGGATCTAGAGTAGAAAAGAAAAACAACTAAGAAATTTCATGGCTAACAGAATAGCACACTTACTGGAAGAAGAAGAGAACCAATCGAAGCTACTAAAGACCAAATATATAAATGTCGAATTTGAAAGGACAGGGGAAGACTGGAGACACCTATCTGTACAAGAGGGTAGAGCACCTACCCTAGAAAGAGAAGAAGTATTACCTTTGAACCCTATGAAAGACCCGCCATAGTGCAAAGCTATCATACAAAGAGGAGATAAGAACGATAATGGAAGGAGGAAACTAGTGATTCAGATCACAGGAAAGAAGGCCATAAATCTTAGTAAGAAGAGGGAAAAGTTAGAAAAATTGCAAGAAGCTCCAGAAAGAACTTCGCAGAAGGAAGGTTTACAGAATTTAAACTTTTTCAGAATATCAGTACAACATAGAATGGAAATTCGCCATGGCGGAGCAATATGACCATTGTATAAAATATGACCATTCAATCGACACTCCTGAATAGTTAGGAAAGTAGTTATGGCCTGAAAGTTCTCCATTGGACCGTTGGGACTGTGCCATAATAGATGGAATTGCATTGAATAAGGCTTTGTGACCCATTGAAAGAAACTGTTATGGTGTTAGCTATTTATCCCGTCGATCATTTCACTGAGAAAACTTTTTCCAATTGTGATTATCTGAGCCCACAAAGAACTAGTTGATTTCACATAGTGATCATTAAGACCTTGCCATCCATTTTGTTACATTGATTATTGTTCACCGACCTGAGATATCGGATCACGAGTGTGTATGTCGGACAAAATTAGAACAACATAAAAAGTTGTCGAAGAGATTATAATAGACCTCATGGGAAAGAAGGTGATGTACACAGGCATCCCAACCTCATCGACGTGAGGAGTGCAAGCCCACCCTCCACTACTCGTGTATCTGGACCATCTCGAGCTGCAACCGAGAAGAGAACCAAGCATCATGATGAATTGCTGAATGCGAAGCTAATTCCATCTATCCTACTTGACTACATTCCACCCTTGGCCTGTGTGGTGAGTCATGATAGTGTCCCAAGGGACTTCGACTACAGAGTCATCACTACATACCTTATGAAGGGAATACAAGCAATCAGACCATAGCTAGAGAGGATTCCAACCTTGAAGATCAATGACTATAACCTAGAAGACCGCAAGAGCTATGGCATGCTCACACCTTACAAATATTTGACCAAGACCAAGGGGAAGAAATCAAAGATCATCCCCCAACCGTGGACTATAGACATCGCGAGGTCGGTTGTCTTGAACGTGATAAAGATACCACACTTCGGAAGGCACCAAGAGGTCAACGTGTGTGTTAATATCATGTTGTCGTGCTTCCATGGGGGGTATCTATGGTTAGACCAATGCATCATCGTTGACCCAGCGTTGATCCATAGGATCACCAGATTGAGCATGTAGGGACTAGATCCATAAGAATTTTATCCAAGGAAGGCTACAGACTGTGCCCTAGCATAGAAGATCAAAGACACCTACAACGATGTAGAGAAAGGCATGTGAGGCTGCAAGGTAGCCTCCATTCATAATGGCACAATGCACCTTTCTTGCCAATTGATTGATGGTAAGCTAGTAAGAAAGAACATACCCACGCAGGTCATAGGGTTTGTCATTGACCTCGCAGGAAAATGCATGGAAGGAATACATATGAACTGGGCCAGTTACCTAGTCAATCAACTAGAACTAGATTGTTGTGAAACTCAGGATCAGGGTTATGAGTTCCATTTTAGCTGGTTGTTGATCCTCATCAAATTCACTTCTTGGGATATGCTAGAAGGTGCGAACTTCCCTTACATTTAATCGTTCGAGCCATTAGCTATGAATTTCACCACGCTTCAGTATTCGAACGATATGGGGAAACAATCGTAGTGGAACATAGTATTCCATACCTACTACATGTAGTTGAAGAGGGTTATTGAGTCTTTCCCTCATATGATGCCAAACACCCTAGACAGTTTTAGGGCCCTTATGAAGTTTCGCCCAGATAGGCATTTTATTTATATTACTGCATGTGTAGATGAAAGTAAAGAAGAGATTCAGTCCTAATACAAGCTCACAGAGGAGGACCTAGAAGAAATCACTAAGGAATGGCTCGTAGATTTCCTTATACCTATTGACCAAGAAGCAATGTCTGATCCCAACCTCATTGTAAGTCTGATGGTTACTCACGAAGAGTATGATGCACCCAACATTAGAAGGAATAAAAAGAAGGAAGGTGTACATGAAATACCCAACACATAAGAAGAGACTACATCAGATTCACCTAGCAGAGGAGGAGACAACGAAGTGGACAAAGAAGAAAAAGAAGGAGAATAAGACAAGAAGAAGCAAGGTGAAGTAACATTGCCTAGGAACTCCCTTGAAGAGGAAGGGACATCCAATAAAAGAAAGGTTTACCCCATGAAACCTACATCATGGAATAATTCCAAAGAAAGTAAGTCGAATCTGCAGATTGTACTCATGGTCGATGACTTTGACTTCATTATCGTAGTTGTATCAGATGCCTCGAAAGATATTTTGCAGAGAACTGAAGCCAAACAAGAAGCCATGTATAATAGAATTGAGATAGATATAAGAGGTGTACAACAAGCCCTTCACTCCAGCTCCGCGGTGCCGACTACACCTCCACCACCAGAAGAACTAGAGTTGGGATATGAGCCTACCCAACTCCACAGAATAGTTGACGTGACTGAAGCTTGCCTTCATCATGTGTTGGAAGAAAATGAACAGGCCACAATGGACCTGAAGAACACACAAGAGGAAATCATAGAGAAACACCGAGTTGTGCAGTAGGAGAAGGATGACCTCCAAACCAAGTTTGAAGAAAATAAAGCAAAAATCCAACAGGAGAAAGAACAACTTCTCGCGGAGAAGGTCGAAGTTAAAGAAGCAGTCAACAAAGAACTTTTATTTGTGACAAGCTTGGGGAATATGGAACAAGATCCGGTAGTAAATCAAGTTGTGAATCTTACTGAAGCCATTCAACAGCTTCAACATAGGGTCGCAGAACTAGAGCTACAAACAATGCTAAGCACTTTGTAGGAAGTGCAAGACCAGAGAGAAGAAATTTCCCGAAGCACAGTTGAAAGGATCAAATAATTATCCGTGGAATGTAAACAACTAAGCAATCACAGTGCACAGACTTATGAGCACCTTACTGAGGACCCTGAATTGAAGACACTTGAGTCGCAGCTCTAGGAAGCAAACCAGCAAGCAACATCATTACAAGCACATTTAAAACTCTTGTCAACAATTGAGTGGATGAAAAGATCCCAAGAAAAATGCACTGCTCAACAACAGGTCCATAACATACAAATAAACTTCATGTAAGCGACTCAAAAGCTCCATCCTGTCCAGGATGCAACTTGTCTACTTTTTGAGGAGATTGAAGGCCAAGGAGCAGAGCTAGAACAAGTAGTCACTTTGGTAGAAAAACGCTTAGAGGGACCTGTGAACGAGGGAATTATTTAAGATTTCGTTGAGCAGGAGGCCTTGGCACAACAATAGGTTGAAGCAACCTGAGCCAAGCTCGAGGCTTTTGAGGCAGAGTTACCCAGACCAGAGTGACTCAGGATGAGTCACAGGTGAGTGTTGGTGGCCTATTGGCCCTTGACCAAGTTTTTGAGATCCTTGGTCATGTTTGACCTCTTTTGGGACTTCAACAGGCTGGTATAAGGCAAAGCGCAAGTCAAAGCATAGATCATGGGATCTCAACCCATTTTTAGGGCAGTTTTTGGGATTAGGGTTTATGTAACGGGTATGGGATGTCGGCCCATGGGTTTACCCATGTCTAGGCCCATTTTGTAATGTATAAATAGATATCTAATCAATGTAGGAACAAGCCAATGTTCTAAGTGGGAATAGTTATGGATGTTTTGTGCATGCTATGTGTTAATAACTTGGATATCTAAGTGCAAGTGGTTGTAAGAAGCTTGTGTATAGATAGTAGGAAGGATTTGTGCTTAAACCTCGCTCGGGGAAGGAGGATATGGAGAGGTGTGTGCATATCTCTTGTCCTATGCGGAGTGGGTTCTGAGGCTTTGTGCATGTAAGGAGATTGACAAAAGATAATAAAGAAGATGAAGAGTTGGTGGACGTAGCCCCACACTGGGGTGAACCATGTATATCCTGTGTTATGGTTTCTTTGTGAAATATGGTTGTATGTTAGTGATTTGATTTATGCTTAGTGTTGATATCTTTATGTATGATGCATCTGGTATACTAGCTTAGTGCTTAGTAATGTGAATGAATTCTATATCTTATCTCTTTCCATATGCTAAGTGCTTAGATGTATCAGATCTGGTAGAATACTATGTTGCTCTATAATTAGGGTTTGGATCTGCGATGTGAATAGAGGTTAAATACTAATGAATGTTAACTGCTAAGTTCTTTGTTAGAGTGGCGTAATCATAGATTTGTTTCCTAGCTAGGTTGTAGACATTTGAGTCCTGCAACCACCCCTGCCTCTACCTCGGCTGAGATTTCATATGCTTCACAGGTGTTGCCGAAAGGACCGATAGTTAGGGTTTTTTTGGTGCGTTGTCGAAGCGTTGAACCCTGGGCATGCCCCTGTGCCAACACTCCCAATCTACGGGTATCATGAACTCTGATCCTAACCTCCTTACCCTTTTCCTCTTCAATCTATAAAAGGAGATTTTCCTCATGAGGAAAGGATAATACAAAATAGTGGATGGAGAATAATGATTGATAACTTTCTTTTTGGTTCGTTATTAGAAGATTGTTTGTAATTATTTTTCTTTGAGTAATTCAATATTGGCTAAAGGAGTCAGTTGATGGTGATGGATTTCATGGATGCATTATGGGTATTGGATTACTAATCTTGTTGGAAGGAGCTTCACAAAATCAAGGAATCTTTGGTTGTAATCTCTTTTCATTATCATTTATATAGTAATATAGTTTCTTTCCCACAAAGGTTATCTATAGTTGATTAACTTTGTTGAATATATCTTTGATCATTTGCATAGGTTGCATCAAATTATACTCGTTTATTTCACCTTTGTTGGCTTGTGTTTCTTGCAGGTTATCATACATAAGTCTCATGACAAAGTATCTAGAAGATACAACTATAGAGGACAACCATTGATCACAAGGTATGAATCCTTCTCTAATTGGTAATTTTATTATATCAAACTAGAGAAAGTTCTATGTTCTATATGTTTTGTTCTAGTCTTGGTTTTTGAGTCTAGGCAGATCAGTTTGTGTCCGCATAGACCAATTTGTTGAATAAAAAAATTGGTGACTCCACTGGGGACATTTCCTTCAGATTTGTTGTTTTAGCCTTGGTACCCTAGATTGATTTATATATTTGAGTCCTCACCTGACACTGTTTGCTTAGTCAATATCGAAATTCGCTCGAAATCTTCTTTAGTTTTTTTTTTTTTTTTCCAAGACTTTCTTGATTTTTTCACCCTACCTTTGAGAGCCGGTGCGACACTGTCACACTGTGCATAGTTTGTAGATTGTGACAATCTGGATTTTCTCTCTCTATGCGACAATATCCTACAACACTTCATGGAAAGTTAAATTTTATTTGATTTTTTCTTGCCCAGGTCTCAGATCTTACCTTTGCTGTGAATATTAGGTTTTATTTACAATCTTCGTAGAAGTCTTAGAGTCTCTTTTTTATCATTGTTTCAATTTATTCATGATTTCTTGGATTTGTTTTTGGTAATTGTCTTTTCCTATATCTAACAGAGGTGTAGTCTTGTAGCCTGGTATTTGAGTGTCTCTTATTTGGCTCTTGATTTCTCTTTCCATAGTGTTTTATTGACTGGTTTTCTCTTATCTTTTGTGTTAAAGATTTTGTTTTCAAAAAACAAAATTAATATTTTCTATGTTTTGCTTTGCATTTGGAATATCCTTGTAGTTTTGGAAATATCATTGTGGGAGTTTTTATTGTATCATTCTATTGTGTCTTGAGTTGTGAATGTGTATTTTCCCTTCAAGAATATTTTGTTTCTTTCATTCAAAACTTTCATACTAATTGAAAAGAAAAAGAACTTAAGTAGAATTGCATTCATTTTCATTATTCAAGGGAAAAATCTTATGCATTTAGACTTTTAGTTTGAATTAGAATCATTAACTCATTGATTATTTTGTGAAAATATTGGGATCTTTCTTGAAAAGAATTTCATTTTGAGTTTTGTGTTTCAAAAGAAAAACACCTTCTCTCTCTCATGTAATTAGTATTCATTGAATGAAAATTTCATTTCATATCTTATTGAATGATATTTTCAGTCAAGGCCAAACATCATTAGTTTCACTTCCTCATCCTTTTGAGTAAAACAACAATCCTTAAAACTGAGTGCTAACAAAATTCATTCGATACTTTTTTATCTAGTAGAACACCAACATTAGCTTAGGTGTATAGATTTGGAATAGGTGGTGAGGATAACTCTCCAAAGATGTCAAAAAAACATTGGATCTTCTGTTAGGCAGACAAATCCAATTGACACATCTATGTCTTGGGAAACCCTTCTCACACAAGGGTAAATCATGAGGTCACATTAGGACCAATGCAATAATTAACCCTGCCTCATTGGTCTTTGTGTATTGGTTTTCACATATTATAAATGGTGTCATTAGACACTTGGGAGGTCTTACCTCTGTCAGAATCACCTCTCAAGGGGATTTTAGGTTTCTACCCTTCCCTTGCATCTATACTCGACTGTCGATTGTTTCCCCAAGATTACGTGTTGTATGTGGGAAACTTAGAGGCCATAATATTTAGGTCTCCTACACAAGGTGATGATGGAGGGGAAATTATTTTATCTACTTTGGTCATATGTGGGTCAAACTCACTCGAGATCCTTGGAGGGTAACCCAAAGTTCTTCCATATGGAAAATTACACCAACATGTAATTCCATTAAGCAGGTCACCAACATAACAAGTCCACCCTATCTACCCCATCCATTTTTAAATTTCTCTCACAATGTTGGATTTCATCACCAACTAGTGCATTCACTGTGAAAATTTATGTTTGCATGGTTTTCTTTCTAGTTTGTTAGTTGAGTGATGTATGTTTTCTATAGTGGGATTTAATTTTTCTACCCTTTCTACTGTTGTTGGCGAAAATCGTCACCCATCATGTAGGATGCATGGATTTCCTCCCAAATATTATCAACCAATAACTCCCCATTCACCAGAATATACTTCTCGTGGATATATTGTTGACGAGGAAAATTACTTAGGCACTAGGAGTGTTGATACTCCTTTGATTGAAAATTATAAGGGAGTTATCAAAAGTGTTCAGGAAGGTTTATCCATCGTACAAACCCATGATTAACTAATCCCCTTGGTCCACTTTTAGTCCAAGTAAATTCTTTAGGAAAAATTGTAACCAAAGATTATCCTAGATTGCCATCAAAGCCTTTTCAAGAAGAAAATATGGAATCAATACAACCTAATAAAAGTGAAGTATTTACAACTATTGTTAAAACCTTTGGCATATAAAATCCAAGTAGAAATATAGTTCTTCCTTTATGAAAAACTCCCTCGGGTCATGATACTTTTGATAGGTTGGGTATCAACAACCATCTTTTACTACACCACTTACACTTGTTGTTACTAGTATAGTCACCACATCCTCAAACCTTTTCCTTGGTCATCGTATGGGAAGAATAGGTAATATTTCTACTATCTCAATTCAAGTATCAAGTGGGATAGGTATTGTCCTTCCTAGTCAGTTGAATAGTGCCATGACAATTTCACAAACTCTACCTTTTCAAGATAGTAGCTCTTCAACATCTCAGAACATCATTGGAACATCGATTCTTCCTATATAAGATCAATCACTTCCTCCTGGATACAATGATCTTAGTGTACGAGTTCCTAATCATACCCATATTTCAATGGGAGTATGGAACCATCCAAGAGGACAAAGTGGTCAACATCCTTCTAGTTATCAGTATTCTACTGGGACACAAATTTTGGCTGGAGGGAAACCTTTAGTTGAAGGAAAAAACCTTGTTATGGTTCAACCTTTTATTGGATCATAGTTTATAGGATGATCTTGGAATCTTGTAACACAAAAACATTATGGGGGGAAAGCTACCTTGGTAGGCCCTTCAGGTGGAGGAACCCATCAAACAAATCCCTCTAAACATATTTTCCCAAGCCTCAATCCTGGGAAAATGTTTTGCATAACTACCCAAGATAGACCCCCTAACTCTATTTTCCTAGGTCTTAATCCCGGGAAACCTTTTACAGGAACTGTGAAACCTAAATGGAGTCAACCTATTCAAATGGTTATTCATCCTCAAGGAGGGATGCCTAGTCAACAAATTAACCCTGATTATATGTCCCAAACCTCCAAACAAAAACCTACATCAGGATCAATATATAATGCATCATTTAGACTTGAGAAGTGGTTAACATCATGTTAGAGATAAAGAAGGAGACATATGGAAAACTACTTTCAAGACCAGAAAAATATTGTTCAAATGGTTGGTTATGCCATTTGGGTTATGTAATTCACCAATAAATTTTATGAGAGTAAGGAATGATGTGTTCTGAAGCTACACATATGATTTTTTTATGATATATTTATATGGCATATTTATCTTTAGTTGAATATGGGAATATCATATAAAGAATGTCAAGAAAGTCTTTGAACTATTGAATAATGAGAAGTTGTATAACAAGTTATCTAAATGTGAATTTGGAAAAACTTCTTTAGTATATTTGAGTTATATTGTAGGGAATAGTTAGTTAAATATAGATCCCACAAAGGTAGAAGACATTGTAAAATGGACCAAGCCAACTAATTCCACCAAAGTTAGGAGCTTCTTAGGAGTAGTACAATGTTGGAGGAAATTCATTGCTACTTTCGCATACATAACAACACATCTACATGCATTAACACGTGTTAATAAGGTCTTACAATAGGCATGCAAGCAAAATAAAGCCTTCAAAACATTGAAGGAAAAGATAAGCATCAGCCCCGTTTTAGCTCTTCCATATCTACATCATCCATTTTAGTTTCAAATCGATGCATGCATCTATGCCATGGGTGCAGTCTTGATGCAACGAGGTAAACCTATATGTTATCATTCTGAGACTTTCACTCAAGCTGTGATTAACTATATGACATATGATAAGGAAATGTATGTGTTGGTACAAAGTGTAAATTAATGGAAGAATTACTTAATGGGAAAGGAGAAAATAGTTCATACATATCATCAACCATTACAGTATTTGCAGTCACAAACCAAGCTACAATAGTCATGAGACTTCATATGGATGGGTTTTCTACATCAGTTTCATCTGGTAATCAAGTACAAGAAGGGTATTCATATCAAGTTTGTAGATATGTTTTCAAGACCGATAATTAATGAATCCACAATAATCAGGTATAATCCTTTAGCCCATGAAATCTATGTAGAAAAATATTCTAGAGATGATGATTTTAAAAAAGTATATGGTGCATTAAATCATGACATTCAATAGTCATACTATTATATGCATGAAATTTTGTTATATCATCCTGGAAAAATATGTATACCAAGAGATTAAAGAGAAAATGTAATCATATAATATCATACATCTCTCATATACATTCATTTCACGGTTGGTAAGACAGTTTCATAGTTACAAAGGTATTTTTATTGGCCTCAGATGAATGAGACAATTTCCAAGTTTATAAAAGTGTGTGTCATGTGTGCCACACGTAAGCCTAGCAACAAAAGGATAGGATTATATATACCACTTTTGGTACCTTCACAACCATGGGAAAGTATCTCCATGGACTTTGTAGGGGGTTTTCCGATGTCCAAGACAGGTCATGACTATCTATATGTCATGGTGGACAGATTCAACAATATGTGTATTCTACTGCCATGCAATAAATATGTCACAACTAAATAAATAAAACATATGTTCTTCACTAATGTATGGGTTCATTTTGCAATTCCTAAATCTATTATATCATATTGAGACTCTCTCTTTTTGGGAAAGTTTTGGTGTCATTTATGGGAGCTAATGGACACTAAGTTGAAGAAGAGCACAACGTTTTATCCACATATAGGTGGATAAACATAGGTGGTGAAAAAAACAATGGTACATCTACTTGGAGGATACTTCAACAAGAATCCTAAATTACGGGATGAATAGTTACCTTAAATCCAACACCCCTATAATCATTCCATGCATTTTTCTACCTAGAAAACTTGTTTTGAAGTATGTTTGGGGTACTTTGCTAAATAACCTATGGAATGTTTTTTTGGAGAAGTAAGTAAAGAAGTTGGAAAATATGATACAGATAAAGATAAAAGGTTCATTCAAATAATTCAATGGGTACATAAAGTAGCACAAGAATGATTGCAGAAGATTGAAGACAAATATAAGGAAAAATATGAAAAACATCAGGTGGATCATCAATTTGAAGTTGGTGATCAAGTATGGTTACATATCAACAAAGATAGAATGAAAGGTGAAGGTAAAAAGCTAAGGCTAATCTGATATGGTATGTTCAATATATTGGAGAAGATTGGTACTAATGCCTTTCGTTTAGATCTACTAGCCTACATGCAAATGTATTCAGTGACAAATGATGAGAATTTGAATATTTATGAACCTCCTATGATTATGGATGAATATGAAAGTATTCAGGTTCCAACAGTTGATGATTTTTCTCTAGAATATTTGGACGAAATATAGGAATATGTCATTCTTGACAGAAGGATCAAAACTTCATATCTAGGTGATGTGGAATATCTTCGAGTTTGTATTAAAGGGGTAAAACCAAGTAAAGCAAAATGGATGGAGATCGTAAGGGTGAGGGAATTTTATCCTCATTTAGTTGTTGAGTAATCAAATTTTTTTGTGGTACAAAAGTCTTCCAATGGGGAGGAATTATCCAAGGTGATCTGGGAATTCTCACAGAGGTCCAAAGAGATCCAAAACATCCACAATAGTCCAAAATGGTTCAATAATGCTCAAACTTTGACTATCTTTAATTCTCTATAAAAACATTTCCAATGTATAGAGCTCATCACCATATTTCCAATGATGTAAACGGTGCCTCGAATGGAGTTTGTATGCAAAAGTTATGAGTAGTCAAAGCTCCATTCAAACTAGGTCAAAGGTCAAAGTACATGGGAAAAAAGAGGTGACACATGTCACCAATGCAAGGGTGACACATGGCACATTATTATCGACAACTTGTAACAGCCTAATATTTCTAAACATCATTTACTTTCATAAGCAATTTATTTAATAAACTGAAACAATAACTTCCTAGCATAATATTGATTTTCATAATAGGAACTTCAGTAACTTAGATTTATCAATAAATACTGATTTCATGGCAGAAAGAAATAAATACATAACTTAACAAAGTACCTGGTTCTGATGTTAATTTATGTTGCCTATGTGCCTTGCTGCTGCCTTTCTGCTACCTGCTACACAGATCAATCCTGCCACAAACAGGAAAATAACTGCCCAAAACTAATGTCCACCCTGCCAACTAGGAAAACTACCTAGCTCCAGGATATCTACGGATATCCTGGCCCCCGTGCCCAAAACCTTCAGCAACTCGGTGCCTCCCTGATCAATATGTCACAACCAGCAAGTCTTGTGCCTCAATATGAGCACCCATGTCACAGTAAATCTCTCGGCTCTCTGCAGATAGCAAAACAACAGTCCTCTCCCCCCTCTGTCCAATCTCCCTTCCCCTTATCCCTCCTTCATCGCCTCATGCCTTAACTCCTCTACCTGTCACCGTCCCCCTCCATACTCCTTCCATTAATATTCTATCTTCTCAGGATTCATAGTCCCTCCCTGGCTGCATACACAACCATTTTTATATCATATAACAGTGATCTCTCAAATCTATTTCTCGGGTTATTAAATGTAATTTTGTATTTAAATATTTAGTTAGTTAATCACAATTATATCCTTTAACTTAGTTAATATCTCACTTAATTAAATTCATTAAATCATCATTGTTTAATTAACACTTTATTGACACAATTAATCCCTTAGTTAGTTTTGCTTTACAATTTTATACATTTTTCCAACTAGGGGCGTTACATACACCCACCCTTCAGGAAACTTCATCCTGAAGTTAAGGTATCATATGGTGCAAAGGAAAAGAGCATGGTTCACATATTCATAATAGTAACTGACACTATCAGTAGGTAAGTCAAGAAATATCATATATACTAGTGTATATGTACAAGAATTGCATGTGTAGCTAGTACATGCAATTCTTGTGCATGTACTAATAATCAAACTGACATCTGTTAGTAATTTATGTATGCATTCAATCCAGTCAGCAAGACTAGTATTTTATAAAAGACAACAATCAATTAATTGTGTGAGAAATCGTTTAATTACCATTGTCCGGTTCAATAATTTATTTTAAACAACTGTGGTTTAGTTACATAATAATGAATATTCATATATACACATTTCTCTTCATCAAATTCCACCACATGACAGGTCTCCATAAGGTCACAACTATTACTACTCATCCTTCCTCCCTAACCTACTTCCAACTCCATTCCTATCCGTCCTCTGCTAGACTATCTTGAAGCGTTAGCTATACTGACCTAACTCCAAATAGAACCCGTGAGTGGAAGTGTCGCTATCTCGACCAAGCTTCCCTAGCAGGCAACTGACAGTCATCATCACATGACCTGGGGAGTGTGAACTAGCACCGTTCTCCCATGACTTCAGGTTTCAGAGGATACACTATGGGAAAAACCTCCACCCCTCCTAACAGAACCAAGGTCAACACCCTACAATGGAGGATACACGGTGGGAAATGCCTCCACCCCTCCTAACAGAACCAGGGTCAACACCCTACAATGGAACACACAGGGGCACCGTGTTGCTGGAGGTTTTGTCATCGTTTATTCAGTTTTGGGCAGTGTTAGTACCAAAATCATGCACTAGTCCACACATCATAGCAATGCATCCAAATCAATATAAATTGCTCATACATTATTCATACCAGAATGTTTCCCGATTAGTGGTCCCATTATCCACTTTCATCATCATTATTTCTTGGCTATTTCATAGCCCATAACCTGCAGATTAGTCTGCAACACAGCTCATACATTTCTATGCATTATCATCACATAATTGCATACTATCATCATTTCAATTTGGTATCCTTGTACCGATACATTAACATCAAAGTTTTCCAATTAGAATTAGATTTCATAATATTCCATAATTCAATTTCGCCACCCATTCACAAGATCATCATTTACTTAAAATAGATTGCATTGTATCCCACATCATTCTGACAGTATTTAAACATTCATTAAATTCTCATTCTCACAGTATGTCACATCACATATATCATCATCAATAACATTCAAACATTTGTAAAATATACATTCACATAATAGATCGCATTACATGCATCATCATCAATAACATTTAAACATTCATAAAAGTTCATAAATTTTAAGGTTTAAGTGTATCACTTAATGGTTTCACTATGACTAGAAAATAAAGTGTATAGGCCTCAAGTAATCCCAGTAGTCTAAGTCAAAAGGTGGTGTCACCTACACCCCACCTTCGAGAAACATGTTCTTGAGGTGGTAAAAATAGTGAGTGATAGTCTTGTCGTAGTGTCTCGGCATCTTCCCAAGTAGCAGATCCTGGACTATACTTGTCCCACTGGACCTTAACTTGATCTACCAGACAGTTCCTGAGCTGTCGGACTCTACGGTCCAATATGCGTAACGGTTCTACCGTGAGGGTTCCCACGTCTGATACCTGCAATTCCTTCCAATTTAGTTTATGTGATTCATCAGCAACATAATGATGTAAAATAGATACATGAAATACATTATGAGTTTTATGCAAATGGGGTGGCAGTACGAGACGATAGGCAACGAGTCCAATTTTCTCTTGGACCCTGAATGGCTCTATAAACTGAGGTGACAACTTTGTCCCCTTCCCGAACTGTATGGTACTCTTATTAGGCCTGATACGAATGAAAACCTGATCTCCCACTTCATAACTCCGGTCGGTCCTGTGTGCATCTGCATAGCTTTTCTGCCTATCATATGCTTCATTTAGTCTCTGTCTAATTTGAATCACCTGTTCCTCCATTTCTTGAATCAATTCTGGCCCCACCGTTACTCGGTCTTCTAGTCTATCCCAACTCAATGGTGTTCTGCATGGCCTCCCATACAAAGCTTCGTATGGTGGCATTCCGATGGAACTATGATAACTATTATTGTAAGCAAACTCTACCAAAGGTAGGTACTTCTCCCACTAGGTTTGATTATCCATTACATACA
>SNQJ01S0005984.1:149361-180476 GCA_010110895.2 Picea sitchensis
TTGTCCACTATCACAAGAATGGCATTGTGTCTATGAGATGTGAGCGGCAATCCTACAACAAAATCCATTGAGATAACTTCCCACTTGGACATAGGGACATCATGTGGTTGTAGGAGGCCTGCCGGGTGATGGTGGTCAGCTTTCATCTGCTGACACTCTAGGCATTTTTCATATCGCGCTTCATGCCTGCCCAAAAGAACAGCTTTTTCATATCTGCATACATCTTCTTCACACCCGGATGGGCACAATAAAGTGATCTATGGGCTTCCTTCAGTATGATGCTTCGAATATCCCCATTCTCCAGGATATACATCCTTCCTCGATATCTTAACAATCTGTTTGTTTCCAGATTATATCCTTCATACTTTGGGTCTAATTGCCTCTCTCTCTGGAGGTTTGAAGTAACCTTTAAATACCAATGTCTCCTAGTAGTTGTGTCAACACATGTTCCCTCAGATTGACCTTTAAGGTTACCAAGGAGAAGATACGTGGTCTCCTACTCAAGGCATCTGCGACCACATTTTCCTTTCCCTTTATATACGAAATACCAAAATCATACTCAATCATGAACTCACTCCATCGTCTCTGCTGGGAATTTAGATCTCTTTGAGTGAAGAGATGTTTTAAACTCTGATGGTCCGTTTTGAGTTCAAAGTTTCCCCCAACAAGGTAGTGCCTCCAAAGTTTCAGAGCCAGCATTACAGCTACTAACTCTAAATCATGAGTCACGTATAACTCTTCGTGCTTTTTCATCTTTCTTGATGCATAAACTATCACTCCTCCATCCTGCATTAGCATAGCCCCCAAACCTTGTTTAGAGGCATCCGTGCAGACCGTGAAGTCCTTTTCCATATCCGAAACTCGTAGAATTGGCGCACTAGTTAGCAACCTCTTAATCTCAATGAATGCACTATCACATTCTTCTGTGCATTCATACCTGACCCCCTTGCGTTGCAAAGTGGTGATGGGTTTCGCTACTTTTGAGAATCCTTCCACAAACCTCCGGTAATAACCCGCTAGCCCCATGAAGCTTCTCACCTCATGTGCATTTTTTGGCACTGGCCATTCCATAATGGCCCTTACCTTTTTTGGGTCCACAGAGATTCCTTTGCCTGAAATGATGTGACCTAAATAGTGGATTTCTTTCTGGAAGAAGGAACACTTCGACAACTTCCCATACAATTTGTTCTCTCTAAGTCAAGACAACACTATTCGCAAGTGTTCCTGGTGTTCTCTTTCATTCTTGGAATATATGAGTATGTCATCTAGAAAAACTTGTACAAATCGATCTAAGTACTTCCAGAATATGCCGTTCATGAGACTCATGAATACTGCTGGCGCATTGGTCAATCCGAAAGGTACCACAACAAACTCGTAATGTCCAAACCGAGTTCGAAAGGCAGTTTTTTGGATATCACCCTCCTTAATCCTGAACTGATGATACCCAAATCGCAAATCGATCTTTGAGAATGTTGCTGCTCCTTTCATCTGACCGAAGAGGTCATCTACTCATGGCATTGGGTACCTATTTTTCACTGTAGCATGGTTCAAGTCCCTGTAATCTATACACAGTCGTAAGGATCCATCCTTCTTCTTTACAAAAATCACTGGTGCGCCCCAGGGTGAGACACTGGGCCTTACTAGCCCTAAGTCTAGTAACTCTTTCAGCTGCATTTGCAACTCAAAAAGTTCCGGCGCCATCATCCGATACAGAGTCTTAGATATTGGTTCTGCACCAGGTCTTAGCTCAATAGTAAAATCAAGCTCCCTCTTAGGAGGTAATCCTGGTAACTCGTTCGGAAAAACAACCTGAAATTCTAACAGTATTGGGTACTGATCCAATGAGGGTCCCTTCCTTTCATTCCCTGCTTCCACTACATAAAGTCGACACCCTTGCCTCAAGCATCGCTTGAACTTCATAGTCGATATAAAGCGTAATGACACTTTCTTTTGTACACCCTGGATCTCTATTGGTCTTCCTTCATCATCCATACAAAGCACCCTCTTTGAGAAACAATCTACCAAAGATCGATGAGCTACTAACCAATCCATTCCAATAATTAGGTCATACATCCCAAGAGCAGTGACGTATACCTTCAACCGGGTAGTGCACACTCCTAGGTCTACTATACAATTATCAACACTGGGTCCTATAGCTTGTTTTTCTCCCGAAGCCATTTCGACTAGTTTAAAGTCATCGTGCTCGTAGGCTGCCAACCCACTCTTTTCTAATGCAGATGGTGAAACGAAACTATCTGTCGCACCAGAATCAAACAAAATCTTAACATGGGTATGATTTAACTTACCTAATGACTCTATCACTGTGGATTGATGTTCGGCCTGGCGGTTATTAACTGCTGCGTAAATTTGGTGGTTGCTACTTGATCTTCCCATCGGTGACTTTCCTTCTCTATGCACAAACCCTGATTGTAACTCTGGGCAGTCCCGTTGGTAATGGGGTCCTTTGCACCTCCAATAGGTAATATGAGATGGAACCCGTGCACTGTTATGTGACTGTCCCTGAAATGAGTTCCTCCCCCTGGAACCCCTGCCCCTATTAGTTGTTCCCTGCGATGGTCGTGGACCTGTTTGCACCGTTGGTGATGAACGAGACGCTGCACTAGCTGCCATTGAAATCCTTGCAGCTACTGTCCTTGGTACGCCTCTGTTACCATAAGGTGGTGTCCTTGAGCCCCCTCCTCCAGGAAATGTCCTTGGGGTCTTTCCTACGAATCCTAGGCGATGCGGAAATGTCGATCTTGTACCCCCAGTTAAGTTCAAGTGTTCTTCTGCGTAACGCGCATTTTCTACCGCCTCCACTACTGATGACGGTTTCCACATCTGCACCATAGCTCTTATCTTAGGGTTCAATCCATAGACGAAGCGATCCGCCTGTCGTTGGTCGGTATCCATATATGACACATATTTGACCAGTTCCATAAATCTGATCTCATATTCTTCTACTGTTCTATTTCCTTGTATTAAGGCATGAAATGCCCCTACCTGTTGTTCCTCGTAGTATGCTGGTAGATATTTCCTTCGGAACCTCTCCTCGAAAAGTTCCCAAGATACTGTGTCTGGGGTAATGTGTAGTTGTCTTTCTAAGTTGCCCCACCAGTTCAAGGCACTGTCTCTTAAATGAAAAATTGCGATCTTAGCCTTCGAGTTGGATGCATATTCCCTTAAGGCAAAACACCTTCTCATGCCTTCTAACCATGCTTCTGCGTGTTCACTGGCGGGACCTCCGGCAAACTCTGGAAGTTTGATCTTCTGCAACTCTCATGTGATGTCTTCAGGTGGAGGTCCTCCCCCTGAATCCCTTGATGCTTCTGGATTACCCGCTCCAGAATGTGGGGGTTCCACTTCAGTCCCTGCCAGTTGGTGCCCCTTTAGAGTCTCGTTAATGGCTTCCAACGAGTGCAGTATGAGGGCTATTTCGGGCGATGGTAGTGGTGGTGTTGGTGTTGCCCGTGACGACACTCCCTTGCCTCGACCCCTTCGAGTTGTGACCATCTTGTATATGTTAACCTGCATCACCCCAAAGTTGTCAGGGTGAGTTCAAGGACATTTCATACTGGTGCTACTTAAACTTAGAAACAGGGTTAGGCATAAGTTTTCTTTACTTGTCTGTAAACAGACATTACTCCATCAGGTGAATTGGCTCAGTTTGGGTCAGGTTTAAGCATCTAAGATTGGTTTGTTCGTTCTTGCAAAAAGAATTATTGGTTCCCTCGCCCTGTGGATACATTAGCCTTGTGCTTTACTCGTCACTTCCTAGTGCATGCGCCACCAGTCTAAGTCTTACCATCATTAAATATCTTTAACCTTACACTTAATTAAAATAACTAATTTTAAAAAGAATATTATTATACTAATTTAACTTAGCTTAAATTTAAGTAAAATTATCTTGTCCTTTATATATATATATAAATTATTTATACTTATTTATTTAATTTTATTTTTAATTATTTTAACACTTTAAACTATACATATCAAATGATTAAACGTTCTCACAAGGGTTCGGGCACGCATGGGTTCCACGTGCTTGTCTGGCTTTCATAAGCTCCCTCGTATCTAACCCCCAATTCCTACACCTGTCAACCTTTCAACTCTCTACGCGTCCTTCCTCTGTCCCCCTTTCTCATCCGCTGGAACTTTCCTCGCATCAGTCTTTGTCCACCACAGATCTGCCTCTGCCCTGCTTAGAGGTTTTCAGAATCCCCCTTGCCATGGCTCACCTCCACAACGTAATTCTAAGCACTTTACCAGATTGTTTTGCAGAAACAGAGTGTATTGATATGGCCCCTGATAAGATCCAGGACCTGGAGTCCAGTCTCCTTGAATTGCTGGGAACCACTCCCTTGTCTGTACATTTTGTGGAGCTCGCCCTCAGCTATAGTAAGAGGTACGATTCAGTCCACATGTTGTGCACAGTTTCAGTACCTTCATGAAGAACGCAGGGTTATTCGTATCAAGAAATTTCATAAACCTTCCTTACACGGTGGTAACGAATGGTGATTTCTTCTTTTGAAACAAAAGATCCGCTTGCAATTCCAGCCCTGTACGGATTTTGGGTATTTTTCTTTCAATTTATTTCATTTATCTTTATTCGTCAGTGTATACCTGTTGTTATGTGTGTATATATTGTTAAATGTGTGTACAAGAACGTTCAATTTCATTAACTATGCTGAGCAGCTCTTTGTATTCCCCCCAGGGATCACTGGTCAATTTCCGACCCATAGGTCGTTCCCATTTCTTCACGGCCTCTGCCCTGGGACCATGCCCAAATTCCCTTTAAGAATTCCTATTTATCGGGCTTCGGGGTTTCGTAATTCTCAGTATCAAGAATTCCTGTCCCTTCAAACTCCCGATTACCGATTCTCCGATATGGCACTTTATGTGCTAGCCCACCAGGCTAGACATCCCCCTCATATGACCATCGTTCCATGTGACCCTGGCCCTATCCTTCAACCTCACAAGTCCTTAGGACTCGCGATTTTTTGATCCCCGATATGTTCCTAGCGCATTAGCCGCTCAAGCTATGCTCGTAATCCACACGACCTCGCCCTGTGACCGCAGTCTTATCCCTTATCGGGATTTCGGATATCGCACTATCGATTTGCATGAATCTCGTGCCTACGGGATTCCCGATATCCCGATGTGCCTCTTCCTTATGTGTTAGCCTTCTCGGCTACACCGAGGAACATGTGACTTACACCTATGTGACCATTGTTTTATTGTTCCCTATCGGGTTTTCGGTCCTCCTCGGGCAGGAATTTCATCAATTTAAAATTTGTGATGCCTTTTTGCGTTTACCCTGGGTCAACGAATGGTTAAAATTTTAACTTTTTGTGAGTTTGAAGGTTAATGAAATCAGGATTTGGGATTTCCCGTAACGAGAATTGGCGTACATTGAATCACGAAACCCCGATCTCCGATTTCGCGATATACTTAGGTCTTAATTAAATGGTCATTAATTAATTCTTTTAATCAAGGGTTAAGAGTTAAGTTAATTGCGTTGGCTTTCGGGGTTCACGATTTCGTATTGCATGGACACCTTGTCCATGAAACTCACGATATCCCGATACCCGATGCCACCTGTCCACCGTTGACCCTTTTGTGGGCCCCATTGTCCCTTGGCTTATTGGGAAATCGCATTTTGCGATTTCATAACTCTTGTTGCTATGTTTTCGGGACTCTCGATATCCCGATACCCGATGAAGCCCTCCTGTGGAGCTTTCACTGATGGTGCTAGATGATTTCCACGCGTCCTCAGAATGAACGACTCAGATCTCGTCGGGGTTCTTTGCTTTTATCAGAAATTTTCCCGTCGGGAAATCGGCACTTGGGTTGTCGTGATCCTCTGTCCTCACGGATCCCCAACTCCTGATGCCCAATGGTACTTGGCGTTGACCCCGATGAGAGTTGACCCTTATGACACCTGTCCTCCCTCGGTGTATCGGAGTTCGCGAGTTCGCGAATCCAACACCTATGAGTTACGGGACTTGTGTTTTCCGGAACCCCGATCTGCGATCATTCGGTGTGACACGACACCTGTCCACCACCCTAACCCTGGTGGTCCCACAACGCTTACGTCACTATCAGGATATCGTGAATCGCGATTCCCAGCGACGAGGTTTCTTTGTCTTCGAAAACCCTAATTTCCCGATCTGCAATGGCCCGATGGACGACCTCCTGTCGGAACCCTTCCCGATGGCGCAGATCTCCGACTCCTTGAGATCTACTGACATGTGTCCCTGCTGTTTGGATGGCTCTAATCCTATCAGGAAATCACGTTTCGCGATTCCTTGACGCAACGGTTCTACACCTCTGAAATTCCCGATGGGTAAAATCCCGATTCCTCCCCAGAACGCTGACACGTGTCCTGTCGAGATCAACGACTAGGATCCGTCCTCATGCGTAACAGACAGCTCTCCTTTGGGATAATCGATTTGTTGCATAAAACATTACGTAGTGTTAAAATTGCTTTCTTGACAAGGTTAAAATTTGTATGGGTCCATAGTTCCTGAGGTTCTTCATTATTTTAAAATTTCACTGAGGCTAGTACATTGTTCCCGCTTGATACAAGTCTTCTAAATTTCCTTTGTTCGACTGCGCCTTGGCAGTTTCTCGTTTAGATAAGTTCAAGGTGAAGTAGGCCTTTTCAAGGTCTTGCAAATGCCCTATTGCATTTTATTTAGTGTAGTTCATGTAATCCTTGAATCTTAGCAGCTTTAAGCCTTAGTCAAAAGTTTCCGTCGACATTTCCATCGATTTCAGGTGTCTGTCTTACCCGAAGCTTCTTTGACACTTATTGCTCAAATAAAATTAAGTTATCACTTCTCTGTTTTTTGTGCTTAATAGCTTTATTCAGGCTGTTTTAAGGGTAGTCATTTTGTGGGAAGTGATCCTTCCAACTATCCGGTTTGCTGCCACTATTTTAAAGGCATTCCTTCGAATGTTCAGACTAAAACTGTAATGACCATACATGATCCAGTTGCAGGGTATTACCTTAAGCTATTTCTTGCGATATATGAGATTATTTGCTTGGATAACTTAGGGGTACTACCTGAGTATATTTTTGGATACTATATCGGTCATATCGGGTCAAACTGAACGTGTTTTGTTTGTAGTTTAAGCGTGGTTGGAGTTAACACTCGGGGTTTTGGCCCTTAGGCCCAGATTTTGAACTAAGACACTCTGATACCATATGTAACAGCCTAATATTTCTAAACATCATTTACTTTCATCAGAAATTTATTTAATAAACTGAAACAATAACTTCCTAGCATAATATTGATTTTCATAACAGGAACTTCAGTAACTTAGATTTATCAATAAATATTGATTTCATGGCAGAAAGAAATAAATACATAACTTAACAAAGTACCTGGTTCTGATGCTAATTTCTGTTGCCTCTGTGCCTTGCTACTGCCTTTTTTCTACCTGCTACACAGATCAATCCTACCACAAACAGGAAAATAACTACCCAAAACTAATGTCCACCCTGCCAACTAGGAAAACTACGTAGCTCTAGGATATCTACGAATATCCTGGCCCCCATACCCAAAACCTCTAGCAACTCGGTGCCTCCCTGATCAATATGTCACAACCAACAAGTCTCGTGCCTCAATCTGACCACCCATGTCACAGTAAAGCTCTCGGCTCTCTGCAGATAGAAAAACAACAGTCCTCTCCCCCCTCCATCTAATCTCCCTTCCCCTTATCCCTCCTTCACCACCTCATGCCTTAACTCCTCTACCTGTCGTCGTCCCCCTCCATACTCCTTCCATTAATATTCTATCTTCTCGGGATTCATAGTCCCTCCCTGGCTGCATACACAACCATTTTTATATCATATAACAGTGATCTCTCAAATCTATTTCTCAGGTTATTAAATGTAATTTTGTATTTAAATATTTAGTTATTTAATCACAATTATATCCTTTAACTTAATTAATATCTCACTTAATTAAATTCATTAAATCATCATTGTTTAATTAACACTTTATTGACACAATTAATCCCTTATTTAGTTTTGTTTTACAATTTTATACATTTTTCCAACTAGGGGCATTACACAAATGAATGGCCAAGGTACAATCCAAGTGACCCAGTTACAGGTTGACAAGTGGTCCACAAGTGGACGAATTGTATGATGGAATCTGGCATGTTATTTAAAGTTTGGGAGTCGATGGGGGTCAAACCTGCGATGTCCCAAACGTATAACAAATATCTCCATACCAACACTCCACCACAATGTCACTTAACATACATATGGTTTCAATAGTATTTAAGTTTGTAATAAATTTCAAATGGGAAACCAAAGGGCTGAGGCCCTAAGCTCTCGACGGTTTGCCCTTGGTCTATATGTATATCGTGTAACCATTCCACTAAACAAAAAGCTACCAACAAAATTTTCATGGAGGTAATATACTATTTATAACATATATTCACCATATGTTAAACTGTTGTAACAAATACGTTATATAGTATTCTTTTTGGGGCTCGAACCCGCGACTTACTATATATAATACCAATGACTTAACCAATCCACCTAAAACATGAGTTTTCTTAGAGAACCCACCAAATTACTTTTAATGTATGACTATAATTGCATAGGTTGGTTGGGGGCTTGCATCCTATTTAATGGGAATGTGGACTGAGGTTGGATACATAATTAATATAGGGTATAGTCTTGAAACTTCTGTCTGAGGGTACCAAAGTTTTGAAGCTACATCGTAAAGCATGAAAAAGTGTACCTTGATGGAATTTTGATAAATTTATACTCATTTTTCATGATTTTTTTCCAAGAATCCAACCATGCACTCTATTTCTACATTTGATCAACCTATGAAAAGTTTATTGTAAAACATAAGTATTTGAGCATTAATAAAAGAAGGTCTCTATTGGAAGAGGACCTAGAGAGGTAGCCCACACTAGGTGACCTTTGCTTTTACAACTTGTGTATGCGGTTACATTTTTTTTGTTCATTTCAAGTTCATTTATTTGCAAGTCATTTTATCATTAAAGTGGATTGGTTAGATAAGTTTTTCACATGTAATTTGCATACAGTCAAGCAACCATTTTATTTCAAGAATCAAATAGATTTTTATGTATATTTTAAAATTATCAGCATATAAGGATTTTTTGGATCAAATAGTGATTAATTACATATAATCATGCTTTATAGAGGGTTTGTTACAATCCCCTCCCCCTTCAAGGGAACACCATCCTCGATGTACTTTACTTCTCAATAACACCTGCCATGCCTTTATCCGTCAGTTGCTTCAACATTATCTTCCTTTTTGGTCTCTCACATTCTTATGCTCACTCAGACTTTGTCATTTCAGAATGTTGCCTATAGAAATTTCAAACAAAAACCATATTAATTCCACTTTTATGCAAAAACATCCTATTATTTTCCATAATTGAAGAGGAAAATTACAATCAACATAACACTTATCTTTGTAGTTTATGGATTTGCATCCATATGGTTGCCTCGTTAACTTGGTTCACTATTTTTTCTTGGCATACCCATTGTGTGTATATCAACACTCTACAAGAGTCATTGAAGTCTCTTATTCGTTGTGGTCACTCGCCCTCCAAGATCAGGCCCAGGCATCCTCTTTTCTACTGTACATTCCCTCAGGTGATCCATCTTTCCTTTCCAAGTCTTTCTCACACGAGAATATTTTCAGCGAATTCATCGAGTCTTAAAGTTGAGGAATCCCTCTAACTTTCTCTGTCAAGGTGTTCCCTTGGCCCATGTTACCTCAACACTGTATTATTTTATGGAGATCATGTCTTATCACAAGGTTCTCATGTCACAATGGTATACTTTTTCCATGCTTTCCAAGATCGAAAGTCATCATTTGTCCCTCTAGGATAGATATTTCATCTCACCTGTACCACATGCATACAGTAATTATGAGATATTATCATCAGCTTCTCAATAAAATTTTCTTTTAAATCTATTAACCACATATTTCCATCACATATTTCTATTTTTAGATATGTTCCATACATGAACCAAATTCACAAGTAGGATACTTTATTCTCATATTAGTTTTCATCAACATGAATTGGACGTCCTCATGAGATTATATCACTTGCCTATCCAAGACCCTTTCTTTCTGCAATTATGTATTCACACGGCCAGACAAATTGTTAGTTCTCATGTACATTATATTTTCCTTGCACACTTGCTTTAATTTCAAAAGTCTACATACTATCAATTAAATTATTTTCATCTTATTAAATGATGTAGAAAAAGGAAACATCATTCCTTATACATGCATCATCTCATCATGCCAAATTTTCCAAATGAAATTCAACATTAAGTATATTTAATCAATGTACCAATGCCCATGGCCACATTCACACACAATGCACCATTGCATTGATTTCAGTTTACTACATTTTCTGTTAGACACTTTTCCATGGTGTGTTGGGTTTTAACCAACCTGTCACCACATAGATTATCTATCCATATTCATTATTATAGTAAGATTATTTTTCCTTCTTTAGACTGATCATAACCTCAAATTAGCACATACTTTATGAAAATATCATATGAATACATTCCAACATTCTTTCTTTATTGACAATCAGGATGCCAATATTCTTGGCCACCGAATTCCCTTATTTACCATTCTACAACTCTTTAGGGTACTGGAAGATACTTCTTCCACAATGGGTAGTTCATTACCCACCCTCTCATGCAAACATGGATTCCCTATATGCATTCAATTCTATGTGCTTATTATGAGCACCATCGTCCCTAATCATTCTTGATTGGTCAGAGTATTCATGACACTTTTTCATGAATTTTCTTGCAAGGATATCAATCATCCTTGACTGCTAGAGGCTCCTCCCTCTATCCTTCAAGTTATTTTTTCCTAAATCATAACATTCTTGGGTATCGATGGCATACAACAACCACTCAAAATTGCATGCATATCATCAAATAATAAAAAAGTTTCATAAGGGATTCTTACCCAATCCATTTTTTAATTCTCATGTCACATGGGAATGAGGTTTTTATACATGTTTTGGCTTCCACTACCCTTTCCTGAATGTTTCCTCATCAATCGTGCTTCATGGGAGCTCTCACAATCCCTTTCATATTTCTCTTTTATCAACAACCTTCTTGCATTGAATGTCTACTTGAGATTCTCCACCATTGGTAGGTGTCCTTCCTCAACAAGTCCAATCATTTACTACATATATCATGCATCATCATATTCAAAAATATGTCACGCGTCATATAAATAATAATGTATGTACCATAGTATTTAAAACATTTTCCATTACGTTCTAGCATATCTGCATGCACTCTATCACATTATCCTTAATGTTTTCATGACTGAAAACACAATCAGTTTTCAGTTGTTTATACAGTCACACAATTATCAACATTCTCATTCTAGAATAATTTAAACAACCAACATTTCAGTCTTCTCATCCCAGAGAAACAAAATGGATAACAAGAAATGAGTTAAGGTGTTCTTTCCTTTTTCCAACCCCTTCTACACGGCTCGGGACTTTCAATCCAACTAAATTATTTTCAATGCCTCACTTCCTTCACACAATATGGATTAACCAAGCTCATTATTTAACATATTTAATAATTTATCTTTCGTTGACTAGCTATATTCATTTTGAAAGTTATTCTTTTTAAAGGATACATCTATGTCTCTTTATTCAGAGTTATATAGTGATAAAACTAGTAATGCTTTTCTCCTTCTTTACTTCTACAATTTATCCCTTCCAGAGAATTCCTTACTCTTTTAATTGAGAAACCTTGGTCACTCTCACCTTTGCATTCTTGGATAAATCAACATGCTACATCAACAAGATTCTTCTTCATAATCAATTATGAACATGTGCATTCTACACATTTCCCCCAAAAAAATCAGATTGGTTCTCATTCGTTGGCATGTCATTTTAATCATGAATGGTACTTTAAAATGTAATCCAAGATTATTGTATAAATAAGCTTTCCATACCACTGTTTAATTCTTATAATTCATTAAAATTATAACTTTGTTCTCCAAATAGAGTGCTTATACAACCCTTCCATGGGGATCTTTCCCCACATGCAATGTAACACACCCAACTCCTTAAGTTCCCTTTTAAGGGATGGGGCATTAAATTTTCACTTTTTCTCATTCATCTCAATACCTCTTCTCGAGCGAGCCATTGTCTTATACTCGCCATGAGATTTCCAATGACGATCATCATTCTCAAAATCAAGCTCTAGATCAAAAGTTATGGATTTACAAAGTTCAATGCCTCATTGGCCAATTCCACCTCATTGGACAATGCCACCTCATTGCCACATGGAATCCACACGGTTGCCTCTCCCAAGTTTCAATCATCATGGAATAGCCATGGCTCTGACATGGCGCTGACCTCAAGGTTCGTTGAACCTTGGTTCCAATCCAACGGAACCTCTTGTCATCATCATCGATATTTTATTTCCATGGGTCACAAAGACCCAACCACAAGTTTTGACGACGATCCATTATTTAGTATTACTCTAGATCTGATGCTCCACATGCCTCTCACGCAAAAACTCTAATTGAGTTGGTGATTCCAAACCGATCGACACTTAACACCCACTCTTTCATTATTCTCTTCTCCGACGAATTTACGCCTGGGTCAATGGAATAGATTCATTGGCCCACAAATTCAACGATCATGATCGTGTCACCAATGCCTCCATTGTCATCAGAATTATTATCCGACACATAACCTTTATAACCCTTCCATTTACGATGAACGATCTAGATCTCTCTTCCTATAGATCTGACGATTTGTAATTGAAAAATGACTTTCCAATGGTTTGAACCCAATAGGGCCCACCCTCCACCTTAAGACAAACCAGGTTTTGACACATGTTGTCCTCTAGATGCGGTGGCATGCCACCTCATTCATGATGTCGTCATCTATTCTATAACATGGAAATATATGGTGGATATTAACTCTGACTCACCAGTGATCAATGGATCTCATTACATCATAGATGTTGTCATCATTGTCAAAGTTCCTTACCACAACATATCCTTGTTGACCTTTCAAACTTTGACGAATGACCCAAATTTTCTCATATTTTCACCTATGTCTGCCAAATAATCTTGAGAAATGGCATCATCTCTGCACAACACATGGAATAATTACCAAGTGACACGTCGCATCCATATTTCCCATAGAATATCACATATAGGTGCCCAATCAATATTCCACATGGAACCTTCTATGATCGACACATGGAACTATCCAGGTAATTCTCTTGGGCCCTTAATTAAAGTACATTTTTAAGTCCTTTCTCTCCCAACAGGGTCCATGCTTGACCCATCGACCAATCAACTATAGCTATGCATCATCCTAAGAGACACATAAGTTGTCACATTGGTATTCACCATCATCATGACATCATCATTCTATTTTATTTCCCTTCGATATGGATTATATATCCAATGGATAAGGTCTCTCCTCAAACTCTACTTGATCTACGGTCAAAATTGACCCTTAGAGCCTTACCATTGGACTTCGTACACCTTGGTGTCCAAGGTTTCTCCGAGTACCAAATTCTGATGAAAAGCATAAATCTAGATCTGACAGCTCATATCCTTTTCTCTAGACATTCTAATAGATCTAATGGTTCATTTTCATCATCGAAGCTCTTCCCTTGAAGTCCCTCATCAATGCCATGCGTAATCATTACGACAACCAAATATTCAATCAATAGTGGATATCTCTCCACCCACAGATCTTGAGCTCCATAATTTAAATTTCCCGTTGAAACGTATGAGATCTATAGGGACCCATTCCCAATTCCTTCGACTAATTACACATTGCCATGTATTACCCTTGGGTATGTAGGTGTTCCCCATCAACGTGACATAAACAAGACGTCACCATCCCTTTTAACCTCACTTATATGAGACCCTACAAATATCCACGACTGAGAATCGATCTCACATATACTCTGATAAATGGTCTATATTTCCCCTCAGGGCCTTTCCCATCGAAGTACCTTCACTCTGGGTCTCCAGGGATACTTCAATAGTCATCCTCCATCCAATCGGTTTGGATACCCTTTCCTCTGATCCTATTATAGATCAATGGATCTGGTTGAATTGGGGTACAAATTCTATGGGCATCATATCCTACTCTGATAAAGGGTAGGGATGCATTTGTTGTTTTGATCCAACGACTGTGATTCCTTCAAGCTTGAAACATGGGTTTTTCCCCAGGTTTTCAATTTGATTCAAGAATTAACAGTTCAAGGATTTCTTCCTGGTATTTTCTAAGGCTTACGAGGCCTTTAGCATATCTGTAGTTCTCCTCTAAATTGACTAAGGAATTCTCTCTTCACTGATTTGGTGAATATTTCTATCTAGCAGGTTTTCCATTCCAAGAAGGAGAGTTTCACAGAGATTTAAATATCTCCAAACTGCACATAAACCTTCCTAGGTTATAGGGAATTTCTTCCTTCATTCTTCCAACAAGAAATAATCCTTGCTACTTATTCACCCAAATGAATATTTAATTCCACACAATCATTTGTAAAAATGAGAGGTTAATGACGCAAGGTTTATCTCCCTTCTTGGGCATTCAACATTTTATTATTACGATATCCCAATCCTTTTGGAAATTATTGTTCATTTCTTAACTTTTTAGCCTATTTTCTTTTCATAGGAAGCACGTCGCAACAATAATTTTCTACTCACCTAGGAGGCATAAACATGTTGATGTATCCATGGTTATATTCACAAGGGGAAATCAATTGTACTAATTCTTTAATCATTTAAAATAAAATGCAGGGTCCTCCTACTTACACACACAATACACATGCAATTCATTTTAGTCGAATTATTATACGAGTACAATGACTTCCAATAGAAAAATATCAACACCATTGACCAGGTATAAACAATTACACACAATCACATGGATCAATCATTTATCCTCATTTAATTACATAGGGTGAAGATATACTTATCTGATTTTCAGGTTGCAGCCACTCAACTAACTGTGGGTTTTCACCTTTCCACCTAATCGTAGGCTTAGATTCATTCACTCTTAGCACTCTATCCACCCCCATTCCAGGCCATGATACCACTAGGGAATATCTCTTAGGTTCTCAATAATATTTTAAGGTCACTTTCCTTCACTCTACTCTTGGCAGATATTTTCCTTACACCCACCTAGCTTATGCCTCTTCGATGTTTATCAGATTCCTTCCCAACATCAATATCTTGGCCCTATTATCTTAGGTTAGGTATTATTGGTTCTTAGACCCAATATTTAGAGCTCAAGTTCCATCTATTACTATGTTTTTACATACTCCATCCTTTTATTGAATCAAAAATCCCTTCCATTTTCTCCCTCTCCACTAGATCTCTAACCTCCTCCTCTTTTTGTCTGTCCTCCTATGCTTTTATTGCATGCGTGAATTGGGAAAGTTCTCAACTGGTTCTTATATTTATTCTATCAGAAGTCTACTCGGGGTTCAATCATTGGGACCCGTGGTGATCTTTCCTGATGTCCTCTAGTTGACAGTTGCATGTTGTTTATGAAATCCCTCCATATTTCCATTCATTAGGGTGGTTGGGTTGTTCAAATACAAACCCTCTTCATTAACTTATTTTCCTTGAAATCAGGGCTAAGGGAAATAATCTGAATACTTCCAAATGAAATATTTCAGCAAGGAGGCTCAGGGCCCTTTAGCTTAAGAGAATCCCCTTTCATTCCTATAGTGATACCATGGAAAATAATTTTAAGAGTTCACCCCCAAAATCAGATGTTGACATCTACATTTAAACAATAGCATAGTTACAATATTTTCAGTCCATTGCATGGAAATCACTAATTATGATTAATTACAAGCTAGGGAAAACATGGGTGTTACAATCTCCTCACCCTTAAAGGAACATTGTCCCCGGTGTTCTTTTTAGCAACATATTCCATGCCTTGTTCTTTAAGGTATATTAAAAATGTTATTCCTTTTCTTGCTCTGGTCTTTTTCGAGGCCCTTGGAATTCAACACATTCCTACAATAGTTTCAAACATCAATCATATTAACCTCAATTTTTATGTAAAAACATTTTACTATTGTCCATAATTAAAGAGGAATTTTAGAATGAGCATAATACTTATCTGAGGAATTTATGGTTTTGAATCCATATAACTTATGTCCTTGACATACCCATTGTGTGCATGATCCTAGTCAACAAATGAAAAAATTTGAAAGACTCCACCGAATTCCTTCACATGACCTATCGAAATCTCCTCTTCATTGTGCTCACTCACCTTTTGGACTCAGGTTCGGGCATACCCTTCTCTTATATAGAGTCCCTCAGGCGATCCATCTTGCCTACCCAATATTTCTCACACGAGAAGACTTTCATAGACTTTGTTCAGTCTTAGAGATGAAGTGTCCTAGAAGATTTCTCTATCGAATCATCCCTCTGGCTTACTTTGTCAAAATAATCCCTTCATTCTGTGTCACCACAACACAACATTCTTTATGTAAATCATGGCTTATCACAAAGCTCAACAATATCCCTCTTTCATTCTTTCTTATTTACAGCCACCATTTGTCCTCCCTAGACATATCTCTTCATCTCACCTCTCTTAACATGCATATAGAAATTTGTGAGATATTTTCATTAAATTTTCATTCATAAATTCTTCCCAAATATGTTACCCACATATTTTCAAATTCACAATTTCATTCCATTTTCATATCTATTCCATATTGGAACCAGAGTTCACAAGCATGATATTTCCTTCTCATAATAGTTTGTCTCTTTCATAACCAACATGTTATTGGTCTGCCTTATGGACTTATTTTGCTACCATATACAACACCCTTCTTCCTACAATTCATTCTTTACACAAATAAAAAAAATATTAATTTCTCATGAACATTATATTTTCCTTGCACACTTACTTTGGCTTCCAAACAAGTTTAAAAGTGTGCATACTAACAATTAAATAACTGAATCATTTCCAATCAGTCCCATACAAGCCTGAGATTTCTTTGTCATGACAGTTTGACTCTTTTATAATCAATAGAAATCGTTCTTCCCTATGGACTTACAACACTGCCATATCCAATACCTTTCGTCATACAATTCATTATTTACATAGCCAAACCATTGTTAGTTCTCATGCACATAATACTTTCATTTCACACTTGCAGTGGCTCACAAAAATTTCAAAACTGTGCATACTAACATTTAAATCACTTTTACCTATTCAAATATATAAAGAAAAAGAAAATATTCTTCCTTACCCATGCATCATTTCAACATCCAAGATTTTCCAAATGCGGTCCAACCTTAAATGGGTTTAATCAATGTGCCAATGTTCATGGTCACATTCACAAACAATGCATTCTCAGATTACCACATTCCATATTAGGGACTTTTCCCTGGAGTATTGGAATTCTTCCAACCGATAACAACATGGCTTCTTTATCGACATTTATCATTACAGTAGGAGTTTCCTCCCTATCGCAAACTGATCATTACCTCAATTCATCTTATCATGATATGAAATTAAAACTTCATATAAATGCATTCAATCAATTCTCTCTTCACTAGTAACCAAGGTGGCAACATCTATGGCCACCAACTTACTCTCTTACCATTATACATCTCTAATAGAGTATTTTAAGGTCCTTCTTTCATAATGGGAAGTTTGTTTCCTACCCTCTCATGCAAATATGTATTTCCTCAATGCATTAAGTCAATGTGTTTCTCATGAGCACTATTGTTCCGAATCATTTGAGATTGGTCAATTCATTCATGACACCTTAATTCATGAATTTTCTTGCAAGGATATCAATCATCCTTGACTATCATAGGTTCCTCCCTTTTTCCTTAAGGTATCTCTCTCCTATACCATACTCTCCTTGGGTATTATTGGAATACAACAACCACTCTAAAACACATGCATAACATTAAAATAATAAATATTCTAGAAGGGATTCTTATGCAACCCCTTCACGCCTTATGCTAAATAGGAATGGACACTTTTATACATGTTATGTTTGTCATCACCTTATCTGATATTACCTCATTAGTGGTGCTTCATGGGAACTCTCAAAGGCCTTTCATCAATCTTTCAACAACAACCTTCTTGCAATAGTCCTCTACCTGAGGTTGTCCATCATTGGAAGTTGTCTTCCCCAACAAATCCAAATATTTTTCTACACATGAAATACATCATCACATTCATAATTACATTAGTTGTCATGTTAAATAAAAAATCATGTACCATATAATTTAAATTAGAAAACACTCTCAGATATGTCCTAACATATCTGTATGCACTTGTCACATTATCCCCAACATTTTTGTGAGTTCAATCAAAAAAAAACTTTCATCTATTTCAATTTTCTACAACCAAAAACATTCTCATGTCTTAACATTTTTACATACCAGCCTTATAATTTTCTCTTATCCCACAGAAACACATTGGAAAAAAAGAAAGGAGTTAAGGGATTCTTCCCTTTTTCCAACTCCTTCTACACAACTTGGAACTTTCGTCCCAACTAAGATATTTCTAAGGCCTCACTACCTTTACTTAACATGGATCAATCACACCTATTCATTTCAACATACTTATTAGCTTACTTTCTTTAGACTAGTTGTTCTTTTAAAGCATACAACTCTGTCTCATTACTCAGAGTTTTTGAGTGAGAAAAGTATTAATCCTTTTCCCCTTCTTATTTGATGTTGCAAGCTATCACTTTTATGATTTTCCTTCTCTATTCCTTCAGTAGTTTCAACCAAGTTTCATCTTGACCTTCTCTGGTAATTTAGCATGCTACAACAACAAGCTTTTAGTTCACAATGAATTATGAAACTGTGCATTTTGCACATTACTTTTAGAAATCAGAATGGTCATCATTCATTTACATACCCTCTATGCATGCATTATATCTTAGAATGTTAACCAAGATTCTTATATAGACAAGCCTTTGAACCCACTTCCCATATTTCAACAGTTATTAAGGTTATAGCTTTGTTATCATGAAAAATTTCTTTACACAGTTCCCTCACATGGAACTTCTTCAACATGAAACTTTCCTTTTTACATATTCATTACTATCTAATATGACCTCAACCTCAAGTCACCCTCAACTTCATTATTCCACAGATTTACTCAATGTTCCATAAGAAATGTAAGCATGCATCCTTATTATTCCTTTCATATTTATAGTCAAATATGCATCCTTATGTTAACAACTTTCTTCCAAGATATGCTTTCATGCATTTACTCACATTCCTTATCATATTGTGTGCATCCACCACCAACACACTCTACAATCTCATATTCATGTTTGTTTAAAATTGTTTAGCTCATGATATTTTTATGAGATTCTCAAAATCATTCTCACATTTCCTTCTATCTAAATCAACAAAGAAGTCTTGCTCCTTTTCCTTTCACCATTTCATATTATCTCTTTCTCTGAGGAATGACATACCTCCTCTAGTTATTATTTAAACTGATCATTTTAGACCCTTTACATAGGGTCAACCATGTGTCCATGACATTATCCAATCCATTAAAGTAGGTATCTTTCCTCACATTTTACTTAGTCAAGAGATATTCGCATGCCTTTTTAGCATTTATTCATGCATGTGCATCCCTTGAACATTTCAAATTATTTGTTCACATTTATTTGGTATTAATATCAACCTTCACATTAGGACACCTTATAATACATTCAATGCAAGCACTCAACCATATACAAACAAATATAAATATTCATCACACAAGTTCACTACTTGCATCTTTTTCCATGTCATTCACACACATGGACATCTCAAACTTCCAAATAATTCTCCGAGACATCTTACATTCATTCTTATAAAAAGTCTCATAGTAGTAATGAACACTATGTTTCCCTCTCTACTGAGATCTTACAATAATTCACATGGAAACGACCAACAAGAATTCACTCTTTCCATTCTTATAGAAAAACATTCAAATTTAGAAATACAAAATAGGTAATCTTAGCATTACCCAAGGCAACAAGTTAGCAATTCCAACTTTACTTGTGCCTTGATCAATCCTTGGTCAACATATCATTATTAAGGGATTTTTTTCTTAATATCCCATCTAGTTGCTAATTGAGCTTGCATAGCCATACCCTCATTGCTATCATCCACATCGGGGTGTTAATCTAATCCAATGGTCTTATGAAAATTCCAAAGAATTTATCTACCATAAATTGGATCAACTACTTCATTAATCTATTACAACTTTAACCTCATATGGTTACATGAAAACATCATCATCATCGACCTTTTACTTAGGATGCTATTATGAGATCATCACTAGCCATGTGATCTAACACCATGTTTCACATATAATTATAGACTATAACAAGTCTATATGCATGTTATATGCAAGCTCAATATTTACCATATGCATTCCAACATATCCTCGTGCACAAACATTTTACCCATGCCTACAATGTAGACGTATTCCAGTTATTTACCTTTGCATTCACTTTCATAGGAAATATTTTAGGTCAATCAGTATATACACACTCTTTAGTATGACCACGAGCTCTTAAACTAGATAATAAAATCAAACCATTTCACCTTTTTTATGACGACCATCAACAATCCAAAGAAATCCTTTTAATTTTCTTAGATGGGTTGTTTCAACAAGTTTCATTCATTACAGGTCAAATAAACTGACCTTACACATTTTCCCATTAGCCCTCTGATCATCAAGAATTATACATACATACATATAATATATATATATATATATATATATATATATATAGGGTTTAATATTTTATTAAAGAAGTAATTATTAATGCTACAAATTCTATCAATCCATACCAAATTATTTTAAGCACAAGGAATTTTCCAAAAGGGTATTAAACCTTATATAATCAACCATCTTAATCATAAGAGACTCTTCATTCCCTATCAAATAGACAATAATACACTTAACATAATAACTCAACTCGTGTCCCCTGTATGTGCTCCTGCAACTTAATAACATAGTTTCTACCACCTCTTCCATTCACATTAAGGTCTTACCATTAATTCCTATTAGCATATTCCTACTCTTATAAGAGTAATTATCAATTGGACAAAGGGAAAATATATTTCCTCTATTGAAATTCAGTAAGAATTTCAACGACAAAGTTTCAATCTACAATCCTTCTCCTCGGGGAGTTAATGCAGATAAAAAACAATTCTTTAAAGATAGAAACACCTTTCAAAGGGCTCATATCTACCTTATTATACCAATCCTTTGACATATCTCTGGCCCATCCAGGATGATTGTTGTATCCTACTCTGATACTACTTCATAACACACCCAACCCCTAAGTTCCTATTTAAGAGATGGGGTATTAAATTTTTGTTTTTTTCTCAATCATCTGAATACCTCTTCTCGAGGGAACCATTTTCTTTTGTTCGTCAAAATATTTCCAACAACTTTTATCATACTCAAAAGTGATCTATGGATCCAAAATTATGTATTTACAAAGTTATCGAGTCTCATTGGCTAATGTCACCTCATTTCCACATAGAATCCACATGGATGCCTCTCTCAATTGTCAGTCATTGTGGCACATCTATGGCTCCGATGTGTCAATGACAACACAGTTTTTTGAACCCTAGTTCCAATCCCACCAAACCGCTAGTCATTATCATTGGGATTTTATTTCCATGGGTCACAAAGAACCAACCATAAGTTCCGACAATGATCTGTTAGTTGGGCTTACTCTAGATTCGAAGGCCCATGTAGCTCTCATCCAATGAATCTATTTGAGTAAACAATTCCAGTGTTGGTTGTGGAGCCTAATTATCTTGCTGATTCAAACTTTTGTTTCAGTTGTGATTTTATCCCCTTTATTGACAGGGGGGTGTGGGGGGGCTTACTCTAGTATTCCATATACAAAATAGTATGCAGAACATAAATATTTCAGTTAGAAATGGAAGAACAACAATGATATAACCAGAACAATACTAGAATAATACCATAATAATACGAGAATAACACCAGAAACATCATCTTGATTGATGATAGCAATATTCACTTGGCTCTTCAAGGGGGAAACCTATAGCACAAAAGAGATCTATCACAATAATATCCAAGACAAAACTTCCCATACCCTCTACTCCTATATACACTAAATTTGTATATCCAAAAGAACATTCTAGAGGAAGATCCTTCTAGAAGCGAAAGATTCTATTAGGTATTCTTACATTTGACTTATTCTTACTTATTTCTAGGACTTAGGGAGGTTAGGTCCCTAACATATCCTCGCCCTTAAAACAACCTTTTCCTCAAGGCTTGAGACGATTAAATTGTTGCAGAGTGGTAGTTGGTTCCCAAGTGGCATCTATTGGAGTGGTATCATTCCACTAGACTAATACTTCCTTGATGGTGTGCAAATTCATATGATTCTCACGCTAGTCCAAAACTTCTTGTGGCTACAACCAGATGGAGCCTTCTTCATCAAACTCAGGAAGGACAGTTTGAGTTTGGCACTTAGTTACAATCAACTTATTTAATAAGGAGACATGACAAACATGATGGAGAGTTGAATGATTGGGAAAAGCTAACAGATAGGCCACCTATCCCACATGATTGAGAATGCTATAAGGACCATTAAATTTGGGTACCAGTTTCTGACAACAGTCAGCCTTGAGGGAAGTTTTGTTATATGGTTGCAGTCCAATAAACACTTGGTCTCCTTCAACAAAATTGACATTTAGAGAAACATTGATCTTCCTGTTTCTTCATGTGATTCTAGGCCATGACCAAATTATCTTTGAGGGTATTGAGAATATCCTATCAAACTGTAAGTGTTTGATCAACCACCTAGACCTTCAAAACACTTGGAAGGTATGAGATAACTGAAGGTGGATTTTGTCCATATACTGCTTCAAAAGGCATCATGCAGGTAGTTGTATGGTAAGAAGTGTAGTGCCAACATTCAGCTAGTGGTAACCATTGAGCACACTGATTTTTCCTTTCTGATGAAAAACACCTAAAATATGTTTCCAAACAATTATTGAAAACTTCATTTTGACCATCAGTCTACGAATGATAAGTTGTGCTGAGATGGAATTAGGTGTTGTGTAGCATGAATAGTTCTTGCCAAAAATTTCTTGTGAAAGTGAGTTCTCAATCAGAAACTATAGAATGAGGCATTCCATGAAGCTTGAAGACCCGATCCATGAAAAGTTGAGCCATAGTGGAGGTGATAAATAGGTGTTGAAGAGAACAAAAATAAGCATACTTGGAAAGACGATCAACGACCACCATGATGAATGATTTATTTCCCGATTTAGGTAATACAACAATAAAATCCTTAGAGATATCGCTCCAAATAGCAGGTGGAATAAGAAGCGGTTGTAGTGTTCCAGGAGATTTGACTCTTTCTCCCTTGTTGTGTTGACAAACATCACATTCTACCACAAAATTGTGAACTTCATGTATCATACCATCCCATAAAAAATAAAGTTTGACCCGGTCATAGGTTTTTCTAAACCCAGAGTGCCTAGATGTGTCTATAGCATGAAGCCCAGGAAGTACTATGGATTTAAGTTGTGACTTTTTACTTAAATACAAACAACCTTTGTATTGAATCTCATCATTGTGCCAAGAGTACCTTGGAGAAATAGGAGAATTTCCATGTAATTGTTGGATCAAATGCAAAATTTTGGGATCTTGTAGCCATTCCTAGTGAACAACTTGGATCCAATATGGTACAATGAAGGAGATGGGAAAAAGGGACCCTTCATCTTCATATATTATTGAAAGTGAATCAACAACCACATTGTCTTGTCCTTTCTTGTAAATGATCTCATAATCATATCCAAATATTTTAGTCACCCATTTTTGTTTCTCCGGGGAGGAAGGGAGATGTTTTATAAAATAATTGAGGCCTTGATGATCTGTCTTAATTTGTAAGTGTTTCACCAATAGATAAGGGTAAAAAAGAAACACTACATGTAGAATACCCACCATTTAATTTTCATAGATTGATTGGCCCAAATGTCACTATGATAGTTGTTTGTTGGTAAATTCCAAAGGATGACCATATTTCATAAGGACTGCTCCAATTCCTCTCTCGGAAGCATCACATTCCAGGACGAAGGTCTTTGTGAATTCTGTAAGGGACAAGACTGGAGTGGTGCACATGGACACCTTCAAGGTTTGAAAGGCTCGATCGACTACTGGAGTCCAAGTGAAAGAATTATTTTTAAGGAGAGCAGTGAGAGGTGCCACAATCTTTCCATAGTTCTTAACAAACTTGTGACAATTTCATGTTAAACCCAGAAATCCATGTAAGATTTTGAGATTCTTTGGGTGAGGCCAATCCTTCATAGCTTCAATCTTCTTAGGATCCACCCTAACACCTACATTGCCAACAATATGACCCAAGTACTCGAATTCCAAGGAACCAAAAGAACATTTAGATTGTTTGAGGGAAAGTTAGTGTTGAGAGAGTAGATGTAGAACTCGATCCACATGAGCAAGATGGGTTGTCCAGGTTTTTCTATAGATGACGATACCATCAAAGAAAACTAAGACAAAATGAAAGAGAAAAGGACGAAAGACATGATTCATGAGGCTTTGGAAAGTGGAGGGATAATTACACAAGCCAAAGGGCATGACCAAAAACTCATAGTGGCCCTCATTATTTGAAAATAAAATCTTAGGAATGTCTTCCTTGTTCATACATATCTGGTGGTATCCTAAATGAAGATCAAGTTTAGTAAAGTACCGGGCACCACTCAATTCATCCAAGAGGTCATCAATGACAGGAATGGGAAATGTTTCTTTGATGGTGAGTTTGTTGAGAGTGGGTAAGTTAGGGCACATACGCCAAGAGAATTATTTCTTAAAGACCATGACCACAAGAGAAGAGTAGGGGCTTGTACTAGGATGGATAACACCTGCGGTGAGAAATTCTTGAACAATTTTCCCAATTTCATTTTTCTAGGAAAATGGATGATGTTAGGGACAAACAATAGGAGGAAGGTTGTCGGAGAAAAGGGGAATGGAATGATCATGAACACCACAAAAAGGAGGAAGTCCTTGGGGGGTGCAAAAAAAAACTTGATGTTTGGAGATGATGGATTCAAGGTCCTATGGAACAGAGGGTGTATCATTGGTATGGATGGAATGGAGTTGTGAAATAATGATAGAATGACCTTTTTTGAGGATATTTTCCATGCCATGGGAACTGATGATCTCTGGGGAATCGAAAATGATGCCTTGGAACATATATTTGTGGCCCTCCTGGTTGAATTGCATGGTTAATTCCTTAAAATCCATGAGAATGGGACCCAGAGTCCTTAGCCATTCTACACCTAGCACAATGTCACAACTGTGCATGTTTATAGAAAAAATATGATATTTCATGTGGAACTGACCAATTTAGAGGCACACATTTTCACAATGCCCCCCACATTTCATGGACCCACCATTGGCAATTATGATTTGAAAATTATTGACTGCACAAATATAGAAATCAGTTTCTTGGGAAATGTGGCGATGAATAAATTTATGGGTTCTTCCATTGTCAACAAGGATGATGACCTTCTAATGCTTAATGTAACCAATTATCTTGATGGTTTGGGGAGCAAAGAACCTAGTTAGACCATTCAGGAAAATGATCAGTTCAAATTTAAGAGGGTCGGAGGGTGGGGTCATGTCAGTGGGTTCATGCGACTCGACCACATGGGGGGACTTGACATCGTCTTATGAAACATCCTTGGAGATGGCCATAAAAACCTTTTGTTCCTTACACTTATTCCCTAGAAAATATTTTTCATCACAATTATAACAAAGGACTTCGAGTTGGAGTTTATCCATTTATTCCCTAGTCAATTTCTGGAACTTTGTTGAGTGGAAGGAGGAATGGGAGTGACTGGTTTAGGGAGAGAAATAAAGGATGGTTTTGGGTTTGAGAAGACACAACCTATTGTGATTCCTTATCTATTTTAGTATCTTCCACCCAACTCTGAGGTCGATCCATGAGGAAATGGGTACGAATCTCATCCTTGATGCCACTGATAAAACATTCTTGGAAAACAAACACCAGACATGCCATTTGTATGGAAATACAATCACTCAAATGAGAATATAAAGTCTTCCATTGTGCTAGATTGTTTCAACTTTGTCAAGTGACCTAAATGGTTGAGTTAGTGTCGTAGAGTTCATAAAGCTCTGCCATGAATTTTGTCCAAGCCACATAACCTTGGCGGGCATTTTTTCTTCATTGAGACCATTGCCAACGTTCTTGATATAGATGGAGAACACCATACCAGAGTTTGGACAACTCATTTGTAATTCCATACAAAGAGAAATAATGTTCCAGTTGAGTTACACAGCTAGTGCGATCTTATCCATCAAATTTGTTAATATCCACATGTGAAAGGTGTAGGTCATGCTCAATGTGATGGGGATGAAAAGTCTAGGAATTACAGAAAGTTTCACCTTCGAAGTGAAAAGGTGGGTCAGAGGAGGGAAGATCTGTAAGGATATTCATCTTGGCAGAGATCATGGTAGTGAAGGATGCAAGTTGGGTAGAGAGGTCATTTTTTATGGTTTACATTTTGGCGTTTATGGAGGAATGCATGTTTTTATTGATGGTGGAAAAATTGGCACTGAGTTTCCACACTTCCTATTGAGTCTCTGTGAAATTAGAGGACACAGAATTGAAGCGATCTTCCAAGTCTTTGCTATGGGTGTGGGCCATGATGAAGAGGGAAAATGAAAAGGGATAGGTTGGACCAAACAAAAAATGGGTTATGGGTGAAGTGTATCATGACGATCAGGGAGTAGAGGGGAATCCAAAGGGATAAGGCCCAAATAAGGATGTTGGAAGGGGGTCGGGTCCATGGGAAGAAAACATTTACTGAAAAATGATAGGTATGACTGCGATAAGGGAAAGGAGAGGAGTCCAACTAGATAGGGCCCAAAAAATGGTGCCAACAGGATCTAGACTTTTTTTTTTCACTCTTGTGAATTTATACTCCAATCTAAAGAATATTGCAGTGTTGAAATGCCCAAATTCTTAACAAGAAGAAATGTGTAGTAATTTTGCAACCTGAATGCATGAGGCACAGTTGCGTGGTGATATATCTTGTCTATTTTTATTTTTTTTTCCATCCCAAGGTTTAGGGTATGCAGGGTGTCTACAAAAAATGGTTTTACCTGTCTATAGATCTCTCATACACATATGGGTTCCAAAAATATTAATTGTATCAATATCTCAAGGCACCAACTAAGGAGGCCAGACCATGCACTTAGTCATACTAGCCAATTACCCATGTACTAGAGAGTATATTTCTGAGTGTTGTTCTCATTGTAACTATAGAAATTAGGTGACCAATCGGTTTATCCATGGAGGTCTTCAGAAGATCTAGGTCGATCCATACATAGGTGTTTTTTGATGCACTACCACGTGAATGGGTACCAACAAGGGTTACAAGGGTGACCAACAGCTGTGCGCTTAAGTACCACTTGTATTTATTGCGTGTATGACTCCCTGACTGCGGGTTTATGCCCGTGACAGTAGGCATATGTAAATTTAAGACGCTGGAATACGTCTCTACCCTGAAAAAAATTAACCCACAATTGTTTTCCAAGGAAAGTGCTCTAATACCACTTGTAGTATTCCAGATATTAAATAGTATGCAGAAAAAAAATATTTCATCTAGAAATGCTAGAACAACAATGATATAACCAAAAAAATACCATAATAACACTAGAAAGAACACCTTGATTAATGATAGCAATGTTCACTTGCCTCTTCGAGAGGGAAACCTCTTGCAGGGAAAATCTCTATTACAATAATATCCAAGACAAAACTTTCCATACCCTCCAATCCTATTTATACTAAATATGTCTATCCAAAAGAAAAATCTAGAGGAATATCCTTCTAGAAGCGGAATATTCTATTAGGTATTTTTACATTTTACTTATTCTTCCTTTTTTCTAAGCCTTATTAATAATGGCCTTTATTACATGGAAATATATTATTCTACCTACATGAGGGTTTAGGGAGGTTAGGTACCTAACACTTTCCGCCCCCACTATTGTTGTGAGGGGGGTCCATTGGGGGGAAACGACAATTAATGGATCCCCCCTTGGTGGTTGATTCACAGGTAGCACCCCCGAAGTGAAATTTTGGGACAAATAGTCTTGCAAAATATTGTAATTTAATAGTCAATCTGGACTGTTCATTAGAAGGTTACAAATCTGACGGTTGAATTTATGTTAGTTATTTTTTCCCTAGAATGAAACCCTCTTTTATGATGGAATTGTATTGCGGATGTGTCTGATAGTGAATATTGTATTCCGAGGGAGGCTACTATGAGAGAAATAAGAGGAAGTTTGTTATATCCCTAAAATTCCCTACTCATGCATACATGACATTGGCATTCCTACTTACATAATTTTCCAAATCACTACTAAGGAACACTATTTAAAAAATCATTTTATGGAGCATGTAGGGACCTTGCTGCACTATTACCCACATACATAGCTTGTTGCATGCTATAAATCCCGTGTACATTTTCTAGTTGCACACTAAACAACCCGCGTGTACCTCCAAAAGTTGCAAGGAAATTGGTGGAATTTACGAGCTATTAAAGGTTTCCCAACCACTTGACCTGCTATAGCCTGTCCCCCAACCAAACAACTATCATTTTGTCATATAAAAGGAGGTCTTGGGGTCTCATTCTACAATCAAGCATTATAACCATGAAACTCTACTCAAATTCCCTTTCCTTCCTTGCCCAAGTATTTGCATCCTTTTGTGATTTATTGCCTCAGCATTCCCTCTCTAGCCCATTTTCTCCTGTACAATCCATTCCCCTTCCTTGAGGTGATAAGTATATTGTGAGAGAAGAAATTTGGAAGGTGCACGTGGAGCATTTTTAAGAGGAGCCTGGACCAAGTTCGTGGATCATCGACCTGCAATGGTTGTAATTTCCAATCTTTGAGTATTGGATAAAAGAATCTCTTTTCCATGTCCCAAATGATGGTTTTTATGTATTTTCTTTGATTTATACATAACAATTTATATCTAACCCTAATTGATGAATAGAAATAGAATGTTTGTAGCCTTTTTTTCCTGTTTGTGTATGCATGTTAGTTTTGGGAGGAGACTTACAGCCTTGGGAGGTACAAACCTTGAGGAGGTTAGTACCGAACATTAGATTAAATATACAATTTTTGACTTACTCTTTCATTTATTTTTGTTCATCTATTTTGGATTGTTTGGGGTAGTGTAGAAATTAGATTGACTTTTAGGGAGTCATTTCTCTTTCTATACTTAGAACCGTGGTATAGTTATAGGGGGATTTTCCTGCTAGCAAAGTTACAACAGGTGTGTTGTAGGTTTTATCCCTTCATTTTGCTAGATAATAAAAAGGAAGGACCTAGTGATTTCTCTGATGGACGTAACCCACACTAGGTGAACCATGTATATATGTGTCTCTATTGTATTGTGTATATTTTGTGTTTCATTTCTGCATTTGTTTATTTTATTTCTCCATCATTCTATTTTTTCTAACAACTTGTATCAGAGCCAATGGTAACTCGCATGAAAGGAGGGCTCCTGGTTTGAGTGGGAGTAATGGAAAAACATGGAAAGTTTAAGGTCGAGAAATTTATTGGCCAAAAATATGAGATATGGAAGATGAAAATGGAATATTATTTATATCAGAAGGACCTTTATCTATAGTTGGAGGAATAGAAAAGAAGCTGACGACCATGAAGGATGAATAATGGGAGTTTATTGATAGAAAGGCACATAGAAAAATACAGTTGTGCCTATAAACATCGGTGGTTTTCAGTATTTCAAAAGAAAAGAAAACGAAGAATCTGATGAAGGAACTATATAGACTATATGAAAAACCCTCGGCCTCGAACAAGGTATTTCTAATGAATTCATTATTTAATGTGAAGATGTCAGAAGGTGGGTCCATTGCATATCATTTAAATGAATTTAATATGGTTACCAATCAACTAAGTTCTATAGAATTGAACTTTTATGATTATTTTAGGGATCTTCTAACATTGTGGTCATTGTTAGAAATATGGAATGTCTTGGTCATGTCTTTAAGTAATTTTTTCTCTAGTTCAAACACTCTGAAATTTGATGATGTTATTGGTGTTATACTTAGCGAGGAAATGTGACAGAAAAGCATGGTTGAGACATCAGGTAATGTGTTGACTGTGGATATTAGAGGAATACCAAAGGAAAGAGGAAATAGTCCATTGAACCATGGGAATTCTAGGAAGGGTATATCTAAATCCAAACTAGGAAATATAGAGTGTTGGAATTGTAGGAAGAAAGGACATATGAATAAACATTGTAGAGCTCCAAATAAACAAAGAGATGAACAAAAGGAGAAAAGTCAAGAAGCAAATGTAGCAGGTGATTTGTTACAAGATGATTTGATTCTTTATTTAGATAAAATTATTGATCCTTGGGTAGTATATTCAGGGGCTTCATTTCATGCCACATCCCATAGCAAACATTTTCAATATTATGTTCAAGATCATTTTGGATAGGTTCATTTGGGTGATGATGCATCATGTAAAATTGCTAGAATGGGTAAGGTACAAATAAATAAAAATAATGGAAATCAATGGATAATGAAAGAGGTAAGACATGTTCCATATATGAGAAAAAATATAATTTCAATAGGGCAGTTGACAAGTGAAAGATGTATATCTACATTTATAGATAAGGCATGGAATGTCACTAAAGGATCATTGGTGATATAAAAGGAGAGAAGGTAGGTACTTTGTATTTGTGTACTGGTAATGTTGACTCTTCTATATCATTAGCTTATAAAAGAGTGAATATAGCATTGTGGAAACATAGGCTTGGACACATGAGTGAGAAGGGGATGTAGATACTTCACAAAAGGAATTTGTTGTTGGATCTTAAAAAAATTAATTTGGATTTTTGTGAGCACTGTGTTTATGTAAAACATAAGAGAGTCATATTTCTCAGAGTCAGAAAGGAAAAGAAAAGTGAAAAGTTAAATATTTTTCATACAAATGTATGGGGACCGACT
>SNQJ01S0005985.1:1930-31555 GCA_010110895.2 Picea sitchensis
TCTCAGTAATCCAATGAATACAACCAACAACATTGGCATATTTAGGAAGTGGAACAATATTTTCAAGGATTGTTTTGATAACGATTTCATCAATAGTTTAAGTTTCATCAATAGAATGAGTATTATAAATAGGTTTAGTAGCATAGTTATCAATAGAAACATCAACATGTTTTGTATAAATAGGCTCAATATACATCAATAGCATCAATAAAAAAATCATTCATAGTTTGAGTAGCATACATAGGATTAGGAGCAACAATTTCTTTCATTTCTTGGTCACCTTCTTGCAAAGAAGAAGGTGACTAGCCACATTTCTTAATGGCTTGGACCAATGTTTCCAACCCTCCCTTGGATTTGTATTCCTTCAACTTATTTCAAATAGAATCCACTTATTGGGTAAAAATTTAACTTATTTATTTAATTTACATTTGATTTTTAAAATTCTTCTATAAGAGGGTCTCAAATGAATCTTACCCAGTTTAATGCTACTCTTCTTATTGGTTACCTTAGGCACTAGAGACTTGATATTTTATTCTTCAACCTTATCTGGCATGATATGTATTTTATTATTAGGCAATTCCTCCTTAGTGTGTTCTTGAGAAGATAAAATTTCTTATGTAGCAACTAGTTCTACAACTTTTTGTTTTGTTGCTAGTTCTTGTGTAATAGTAGTTGTATATTTAGTACTAGACCTAGTCCTTCCTGTTTTAGGATAAGTTAAAGAGATGAATTATTTATATTTCCTTCTCTTTATTGTTCAATGGATTATATATTAGGACTTTATTTTATGATTTGACATCCTAGGATTTCAATCCCAACATGCGCTTATCCTATTATCTAGATTTAATTATTTTCCTCCCCTTATGCATAAGCCTTATCACCTTAATGTTCTTCCTCTTCGAAAACATAATCCCCTTATGCTGGCTACTCCTCATATACCTCTTCTTCATGTTTTTTTCGTCTACAGGAGATTATTCTACCCTCCAAGGCTCTTGCAATAAACTTTCATAGGTATGATTCGTATGGGAAAGGCCATCTAATACTAGTAGTTTAATTAAATCATGATGTGTAAAATTGGTAATGGGGTTTAGTCTTGTCCTAGCATTTTGTGTCATTAATTGGAGTGAGTGTAGTAAGAAATATGGCATATTAATCAATATGTGACGGATTAGATAGTTCAATAGGTTGAAATGGTAGGTTGAAATGAGGTTATGCCATCATTCATAGGTGAGTGACTTTTGCAAAAAATACACAACCTCATCCCATGGTCTTCATAAATATATTATTTTCACTACTTTTCCTCCATCTTCAAGCCTCTCATTTCCAACAAGGATGTCAATGCACCCCTGATTGTATGTAACCCAACATTTGAACTATCCCTCACCGATTCTGGGAAGACCTATAACTTTGGATATAATATCATTTATGACTCAAATACATTGTTCCTTGAACACATCAAGAGAAAACTGAAAATCAAAGGAAAAAGATAGTGTAATAGAAGTCTCAAATCTCTACAAGCGCTTGAAATAAGCAAGCCAACCTATGTCCTTGAAGATATTGATCGCTTCTATATGGTTCCACAATTGTGCCAATGTGTTAGGTTCATGTAAAATTGTGGTTCCACCCAGGATACTTTTGGAGTGGTGGCATACAGTTGCGACAAGTAGAGTAGAACTAAATGTGAGGAACAACAAGGTAGCAACATGCAATGGCAAGAGGGTTTCAGTGAGGGAATTTGTTTTTCTAATTTTGGAAAGGTAATAAAGGTGGTGACCGATAAAATGACGTGAGAAATGGATAAAAGATGAAAAAAAATCATGACTTGGCAGGTCTAATGATGACAATATATGTGCTGATGGAAACAAAATTGGTATTAAAACACAATGGAGTGGATTGGAAACATAGTTGAGGAGTAAAGGGTGCTAAAAACGAATTTCACATGTCATAGATGATGAGATATTCTTCCCACCAAGCGAGTTGGCATTCCATTCATGTTATGATGTAATGGAAGACAATATGGGAAAGGTACTAATTGGAATAGATATGGAATTCAATGAAAATCTAAAAATGTAGAGACCATACCCTCGCACTTACTCACAACATGTGAGATGATGGAAAAAATGAAGTGATAAGATGCCATATGTAGCATTAGAAACAAGTGAAATGAAACATATATCATCTGTAGTAACAATTGTTTGATCAATGTGCAAGGATATATATCCATAAATAAAGTGGTCAGGGTTGATGGATCTGTAGTAGTTGTCAGAAAGGATTTATAGCAATCAACAAAGTGAAACGTGATTTGTATAAAATGGAGGAATAGAAAAAAATATAATGATTTGTAAAAAAGAAGTGATATGTAGAAAGTAACTAGATCTGTATAAAAAAACAAGTAGTGAGAAACTCAAGAGTTTTTTTTTCTTTGAAAATATTGTTCACTATCAAGCTAGTTTTTAAACAATATTGTCCAATTGAGCCCCAAAAGGGGTTTTAACAATTCAAATTTATTTATTTAGTTTTAGTTTTTTAGGAAATAACTAAGAACATCAAGTGGTGGAAAGTAGAAGTGACATAGCCACTATGGTGACAATCTCCAAATATGAAGAGATGGAAAGATCTATAATGAAATCATCCTTTGATAATGGCTTTTGATATAGCCTCAGTTGATGACAATTATCCATAAGAGGTATCTGATCTTCATAAATGTTATGTATCTTTATAGAACCATTGTTATAAATAATATCAATCTTGTATCTTCCAAACCAATGAATACAAAAATTGCCTTTGAAATCTTTGAACTTGGAATCATATAAGATGGTGTATTATCCATCTCAAAAATTCTTCTTCTTGATAAATTTTTCATTCCATGTCACTCTATATTATTGAAGAATATAGGTTTGGTGCAAGGAATCCTGAAAAATTTCATCAAGTTCATTGATCTAGTTTATATGGATATTTTGAGCTTCTGACAAGTCCAATCCTACCTACAATGTTGTTTTTAGTGTATTTACTTCAAACCCAATTGGAAGTACAACATACTTACCATATACAAGATCATAATGAATGAATATTGTGGTGTTTTTCCAAGTGATGTGGTAATCCCATAAAGATTCCAAAATCCTACTAGCCTAATCCATGTGATGAATTTGCATAGTCTTGGTCAATATGGACTCGAAAACCCTATTGGTGGCTTCCACTTTCCCATTGTTTTGTGTATGGTAAGGTGTATATTTATTGTATTGAATCTAGTATTGCTTTATCATGGATTGGATGAGTTTTCAAGTGAAATGGGTTCCTTAATATGTAAAAATTTCTCATGGTACACCAAAGTAGATAAAGATCTTTGCATAGAGAAAATATGTTATTGTTTGTTTTGTAGAAATTAGAAGTGATTTTGATTCAACCCATTTGGTTACATAGTAAGTGCAAACCAAGATATTATCTTTTTGCATCCTTAGAGGGTTGATTGGACCCACAAAATATAGAGCTCATTTCTCAAAAGGATCCACCATGATTTGAGTCTATAGTGGCATCTCATTGGACTGAATAGGTTGTCCCACTCTTTGGAAATTTTTATAAATCCTCATTTACTTCTTGGCATCTCAGAAACTTCTAGGCCAATAATAGCCTAGATACAACACCTTATGTTATTTCCATTTATCAATTTAGTTCCCTCCACAAGGTTCATCATGAAATTATTTTAGGATGTCATAAATCTCTTCCTCTCGAACACAACATCGGATTATGAAATCCATCCATGTGAAAAATACATATCCTTGAACATAGGAGCACATTGCACTTTTCTTGGTAAACTTCTATTTTCCTTTGGTGAGTTGTTTGAAGTTTCCTTGTGGCTAAATAGTTAGCAATATATGAAAACCATGAACTATTTTTAGATAATGAAAATATATGTTCAACATGAATGGAATCACTATCATTGATGTAACACCCCCACAATAATCCCAATTTTAATTAATGCATAATGTAGATTTGAATCTGGGTATGGAAAAGTGATTAAATATCTTAATTGTATTTTTGTTTTTAGATAAATAAAATGTGATGCTAGCTGTTAGGGCACATGGACAGAGATGGGGGATGAGTTTTCCATAAGATAAAGAATATTCTAAGAGGGGTCCAAGGGTGAAATTATTTATGGGTATTAATCCAAACCCATATTTTTGAATTTATTATCAATTGGAGACAACATTCTATTTTCTAGTTGAGTCTATGAGAGCCAATTATTGAATACCTGTAAGAGGGTTGGTATGAAAAGTCACATCCCATAGTTATTTGGAGAATGGGGATGAATTACAATCAACATTGGGAAGGGTGAGTAATCAACTGGATTGGGAAACTAGAGGAAATTTGTATGGGGAGAACATACAGTTTTTTACAGGCATGTTTTTGCATGAAAAGAGAGAAACAAATAGGAAAGAAGAGAACTAGAGCTAGACCAACCAAGGAGGGGAAATCGGGGAGAGATTTTGGATCTAAATACTAAAGAGATAGGTTTTTAGTCCTGAAGAGTGAACTTTTGTGTGACTTGGATTGTAAGAACAAGTGATTGCTATTTTTTTCCTAGTAGTGAGTTCCTTTGAGTTTCCAGTAGTGATATTTTCATTTACCTATGGTAGGGAGACCATAATAAATGAATACAATGCCTGTTATATTGAGATCAGTGCAGAGGTACATTCCTTGGGTTGGCAGGTCAAGAGGAAGAGAGTTGGAGGAAATTTGGGATAGTTGTAGGAGAATACCAGTGGGTTGTGTGATACATGAGTTGTGAGTGGACAGTGAGACACACCCTTTTCTTGTGTACTTGTAGCCCCAACCTAGGGGGTGAATTGTAGTTGAGATATGGAGAAAAATGTCTATGGTTGGGTGGAAGTTCTATCCCAAGCATCCGGTTGCACAACTGTTTTAAAAAGACAAGTGTTTATTTTTTTCCAGAGTTAATTTATGAGTTTAACTACTATGCATTTTACTTTGTGAATGGGAATGATTTATATGCTATTGTAGATGATTTTATTTGTTTCATTCATGTCATTTAAACATGTTGTAGCTAGATAAGTTACTGGTATCTGATTGATTAAATATGTGTATAATTTGTAGCTAGTAAGATACAATAATTTAGTTAGCATAAATTTTTTGTTTTTATGTGTATTCCACGTATTAATGTTCCTTGGTTAAGTTGAGGAATGTTATAGATTGGTATCAGATAAAAAGGTTCAACATCAAGCCTGTATGGGCCAAGAGCCAGCATGATTTTAAAAGAAGTTCATTATTGTAGAGTTTCATTGTGACAAATTTGGGGAAAGTTGTGGGAAGAGAGTGAAATCCCAAAAAATTGTGAGCAAATTTGAGTTTAAATCGCCTCAAAATAGTCAAAGAGGGGATTCATGGCATAAATTTGCAGCTCATGGAGTCAGTTTTGGCCTAAGAGGTCATTTTTTCATGTTTTAATGGAAACATAAGGGTTGGTGTAGCGATGGTTTAGATTAAATCTGACTAGGTGATTGATGATTGAGATTCATTCTGGAATGAATAAAAATCTCCAAGTGCACTAACAAAAATTTGGGAGAAATTAAAAAATATATATATAATTTTGGAGTTTTTGAGAAATTTTGTACAATGATGACATGGGTCATAGTGTGATGTGGACTGATAGAGTCCATAGTGGAAGAAAGCATCGGTCGCAGTATTGAGTTTGAGGAATTGATGGCCCAAGTCATTTAGAATAGTGATATTGACGATCCAAATTAGGGACGAGAATGGGTAGGAAAATCCTAAGTCAATAGCTTTGTAGGAGGTAATTCTATGAATGAGAGAATGTCCCCAAGAGAAATGTTTGCAGGAGAGAGATTCCACTGGAGAAATATTTTTGGGAGAAGGTATGTGGGAAAGAGTAGGTTTGTTGAGATAAGTTTTGTGGGAAAGGTCCCGCGGGAGGGTTTCGTGAAGGCTTGCGAGTCATGGGAAAATATTAAGTTCATGTTGTGGAAGCCATGGGAAATGTATGAAAAGCAGAGGTCACGTAGGATTTTGGGTCACAGGTCACAAGAGAATATTGAGTCTGTGTTTTGAAAACCATGGGGAAATTTCCATGAAGGAAAGGTTGCACAGGTTTGCAGGATTGCGACTCATGTGTGAATCTTAAGTTTGTGTTTTCATATCCGCAGAGAAATGTCCATGAAGGAGGATTCCACAAAGGATTGCAGGTTGTTGGTCATGTAAAAAACATAATATTATGTAAGTTTACCTCTCTGTAAAGGGATTCCACACAAAAGAACCCGATTAGCTTGTAGTTTGCGGGTTGTGGGTAATTGAAAAAGTATGTTAGGTTGACCTATCGACGAAGGAGGTCCACGAGAAAGATTGTGATTTGTTTGTGGATCATGGGATTTGGGGGAGTCCAAATACTAGGTAATTGATTCTCTCAATGGAATAGGGGCACAAAGGTGTTTTGATAGATTGTAGTTTTGAATTATTGGTCTATTACAGTCAGAAAACAATGAAATTTCATTAAACTTTTGCATTTTTTGGAGGTCATAAACTTGTGGAGTAATTTTGAGGGACTAAATGACATTTTTAGGCAGTTAAAATCGCAATAAATGTGTGTACCATTGGTACACATGGGGTTTAAAAATTAAATGAAAAAACATAGTGACAACTTTCCAATGGGATATCTCAGGTGCACAACATAGCTCCTATAAGAAAGTTACAGTTGAAACAGTTAAGGGAATAAATTAAGCACCAATTTGCTCATGAAGAGAATAATTTTTTTCTCTAAGGCCAGTTTGGACCACCAGAACAGTCTATGGAAATATTATGAACCATAGAAGACAACCATAGAGAGAGAATTGTAATCTGGGTACATAAAAATGTACATGAAGAAAAAGGATACACCTATAGCATATAAGTCTAAAAAGGGGAAAACGATCAAAACCTCCACAAACCATAACTTTCATCTAGAATCTTAGATTTTAGAAAATTAGTAGTTTTCATAAAGATATTGAAGAGGAAAATACATATATCAACCCAAAAAAGTGATACGAGCAGTAGAAATTGCAATCAACTCAATAGAATATGACTAGTATCCATTAAAGAAAAGAAAATTTATGCATTCTTTTTCTAGAACTATGTATGTAAATGTTTTTTGTCAAATATAAATTTTAATTGCATGCACAATTTATTGCATAATTATAGGTTAATGAAGGAAGATTGGTTCCTATATGAGAATCACATTCACGGAGTATGCCCAAGGATCCTACAACAATGAAGAGGAGTTCAAAGGGATACATGTCAGTATGGGAAATGTTGAGATAGATTCTAATGGAATAAGAGGTAGGAAGGAGCCTATAACTATGAGAAGCTTGCATACAAAAGTGCAAAGCTATAGGTATGAGAATGAGAATATTATGAAATATCAGCAGGCGATTCTATAGATCTTGAATATGCTACAAATATTATAGCCAAATGGAGTAGATATGAGTGTGGCTATGGCCAAGCGATGTAGATATGAATTTGGTTATGGCCAAGCAATGTAATATGAGAATTGTATTTCTATTTTCAAATAAATAAAATATGATACCAGTTGTTGGGGGACATGGAAAGATATGCAAGATGCATTTTCCACAAGAGAGAGGAGTTTCTAAGAGGGGTCCAAGGGGAGAATTATTTATGGATATTGATCCAAACCTATATTTATGAATTTTATTATCAATTGGGGATAACCTTATATTTTTTGGTTGATTGTACAAGAGGTAATACGTGTAAGAGGGCGGGTATGGAAATTCATATCCCATGTTTATTAGGAGCATGGGGATGAAGTACAATCAACATTGGGAAAAATGAGCAGTCATCTAGGCTGGGAAAATAGAGGTAATTCTTATGGTGAGAAAACACAATTTTTTACAGGCATTTTTTTGCATGAAGAGAGAGAAGAGAATGTGAAAGAAGAGAACTAGAGATAGAGAAACCAAGGAGGGAGAATTTTGGAGCATTTTTGGAGCTAAATACTGAAGATCCAGGTTGTCAGGCCTGAAGAGGGAACTCCTTTGCGAGTTGCATTATAATAACTAGTGATTGCTATTGTTTTCCTGGTAGTTTTTCCTAGCAGTGAGTTCCTTTGAGTTCTCAATAGTGACATTCCTAGTTACCTATGCCAGAGAGACCATGATAAACCAATGGGATTCCCAATGGATTGAAAGAAGTGAAAGGGTACATTCCTTGGGTTGGGAGCGCGAAGAGGAAAAGAGTTGAAGGAAATTTGAGATAGTTGTAGGAGAATACCAGTGGGTTGTGTGATATCTAAGCTATGAGTGGACAATGAGAGACACCATTTTCTTATGGATTCCTAGCCCAAACTCAGGAGTGTTTTGTTATTGATATCTAGAACATTAATTTTGTGATTGGGTAGAATGTCCATCCCAAGAAGCTAGTTGCACAATTCTTTTAAAAAGATAAGTGTTTATTTGTTTTCCAAGTTAATTTATGAGTTTTAATATTATACATTTTATTTCGTGAATGGGAATTATTTATATGCTATTTTAGATGAGTTTATATTTTGCACTCATGTCATATCATCATGTTGTATATGCATAAGAGAAGTATACTTGTGTTATCTTTATCCTTTACTTTCTTATCCTCTATTGGCAGTAACATGTATGTCCTACCATTCTTCTCCAAAGTATAAGTATTTTTTCTCCCATCATGAGTGACATTCCTATCAAAATTCCATGGTCCCCCAAATAAAACATGACATACATCCATGGGAATCACATCACACACAATCTCATCTCTATATCCTCCTATCTTAAATTCAACTAAGCATTGTTTAGTTACCATTACCTGGTGACCTTTCTGCAACCATGAGACTCTATATGGACTTGGATGTGCAGTTGTCTCCAGCTCCAATTTCTCCACCATATCTTTGGATACTAAGTTATCAGTGCTCCCACTGTCAATTATCAGCTTGCATACTCTATCTTTAGTCTTGCAAGCAGTTCTGAACAAACTGTTCCTCTGCACTAGTTTTTCAATCTCTGGCTCTGGTTTCAAGAAAACCTTCTTCATCATCAAAGATCTTCCATCTTCTGCACCTTCTGCCTCAACATTTCGGTTTTCTGCTTCTGAAATGTGAGCTTCACCTCCTCCTTCTTTCTTTCTCTTGGGGCATTCCCAAGACATGTGTCTCATCTTTCCATAGGAAAAAACTTCACCTCTCCTCCTCTGCCTCTTTCTCTTCCTCAAGGAAAATCATTCCTAACACCATATTGTCTCCCTCATGAACTTCCTCCTATTTATGGGTGACTATGTGGTTTTTCAGTCTCAACTTTGGGATTTTGTGCCTTGTCATGGGAAATTTCCTTCCCTCTGCTTAAACTTCTACCTCGGCTTCGTTGGCTCTATTTTTTGTCCAACTTCTCCTCTGCCTTCAGTGCAATCTGATAAGCGTTGGTGCAGACCCTCGACCCGCAGGTCGAGGTCCGTGCAGGATCACTCTAAATCTTCCCTTTGAGTCAAATTGACTCTTTGGTTTCCCCTCGGGGAATACCTTTCACACAAAACAGTGTATCCACAGGTCCTTATGAGTGTTCCCACACGATCAATCATGAAGCATCAACCCAAATCTCCTGACCAGAAATAGGATCGCACCCTTCGCTAATTCGGAACTTCGGATCTCACAATTTCGCGAGTCCTCTTGCCGAGTTTTTGACTCTTCAACTGCCGAAACCCCGAAATGTCGATTCACCAAAATTGTTGGCCGTGTCCTCCTCCACAGTCGTATCGCGTTTCATGATTTCGGGAATATCGAAACAAAGACCCTTACCTCTTGTCCGCGAAAGTGTCGAAATGTCGAATTCTGACACGTTACCAAATGTTGGCTCCCCAACAGACTTCTCACCGATTCAGAATCTCGCACTTCGCGACTTCGCGAATTCTGATGCAAGGCTCTTGGCTTTCCAATCTACGAACCCCAAAAATAGTCAATGGAGTTTGATTCCACCTAGCGACAAGTACGCTACCTGTCACTTCGCTGCCCTCTATCTTCGACATGGATTCCTTTTCCCTTTCAAAGCTCCAAACTCCGAAATGAGACTCCACGAGAGATTCGACGGCTCTCATTGGCTTGGATCCAATGACCCTATTTCTCTTGAGCTAATAATTTGACAAGTCCTCGCTTTAACTCCCCTTTCTCCTCTGCCAGATCTAATGGCTCTCGGATTTTCGATACTTCTCCACGGAGAATTCCATCCGTTCGTTCCTTCCTTGACAACTTCTCTGAAATGAACAAGATAGTCCTTCGCCGAAACTTATCCACCTGCAAAGAAACTTCACTTCGCCTCCCTTTGAAGTATTTTGATCTCTGTCTTCCTTTGAAGTATTCAAAGACGCTACCCCTTCTGAGCTTTCTTTTCAAATTTGAGTCTTCAAAAAGACTCATGCATGCACTCCTTGCGACAATCCCTCAAATACTTTTAAGTATTTGAATTCTCAACTCTGTGCACCTTCCTGCAATAGAAGTCCTTCAATTCACGCCTTGGTTGATAACTTCTGAGCTTTCAACTAGCCTGCGCACACCTTGCACGGCTTCTGTGCTTCACCTGCACTTCTGCGGGAATGAGAACAACGATATCTCTCCTGAGATTTCAGAGATAAACTCTGAACCTTGTCGATGCACTCCTTGTAGGAACTTCTCTCACTCAGGTAGAGAAACAATTGAGACTCATTCTCTCTCTCTTAGATTTCAAACATTCAATCATGAAATCATGCATACGCACACAACATAACAACAAATGCATAACAGAGAGAGTAAACAACCATAAGAATATCATTCAACATGTATACATAGAAAGCATCATAACACCATGAATCTGATTCAAAGCTCCATATATTAATTCAAAGCTTTTGTACATGGGTTCTTCTCTACAACTTTCTGCTACAACTTCCTTCTTCTTCTCTATGCTCAATGATACAATGCTCTTATGTTACAATGATACAAAGGTGAGGGTGTCTATAGTCGGTTTTCCGTCCTACGCTCCTAAACTGTCTAATCTTCATTCAAACCTACCTACTTTCATTTACTACGCATAAATGCCTCTACATTCTACAGACGAGAGCGTATCCTCGTGATCTGTTTACAATATCTAAGTACGCCTTTATCTCATTACATTAATATCAGCGCATTTATTTCAAAACATTCCAAAATACTTTTGCAATGTGCTGAAATGTGATGGAACTTGTCCCATCTGTCTTTCGCCTTCACACTCGCTTGGCTCCTGACGATGCTCCTGCATCATACTCCCTCGCTTAAAATTTTTCATGAACTCCTATTCATGAGCTCTTGCACGGTCTGTCCATGCTTCCAAATTTCTACTTCATCTTCCCAGCTAGCATCTTCAATTGGATGTCCCTTCCATTTGACCAAGTATTCAAAATATTCTTTCCTCCTAGTTTTCTTTCTAACCCTATTGTCAATTATTCTTTCCATCTGTGTCTTTTCAGCTACAGGCATTTGTTTGGTCCACTGAACCTCTGTCTGTTCATTATTTGTCCCTACTTCTTTAGATCTGTAAAGGTACAAATCTGAGATGTTGAATATCGGTGAAATTCTGATCCCATTGGGTAATTCAATCTCGTATGTGTTTGCCCCAAATTTCTTCAAGACCTTGCATGGTCCAATCTTTTTCATTTTCAATTTGTTGTATGTTACCCTTGGGAACCTCTCCTTCCTCAGATGTGCAAGAATCAGATCGCCAACTTCAAATTGAAGTTCTCACCTGTGTTGATCTGCCCTACGCTTGTACTCCTGATTTGAACTCTACAATTGCTCTTTAATTCGACTGTGAAGCTCCTTCATCACTTCTGCAAAATCCTCTGCACTATCACTTCTAAATTCATCTTGTTCCACATCTCTCAATTCAAAAAATCCCCTTGGCTGCATTCCATATATAACTTGGAATGGATTGTGCCCTGTGCTTCTATTGATCAAATCATTATAAGCAAATTCTGTCTGTGGCAGAATGTGATCCCATTAACTGTGGTGTTTGGTCACTAGGCTCCTCAGTAAATCTCCCAAGCTTCTGTTTACAACTTCTGTATGCCCATTCATCTGAGGATGGTAAGCTGAGCTAAAAGACAAACTTGTCCCCAACTTCTTCCATAAAGTCCTCCAGAAATGTCCCATGAACTTGGTATCTCGATCAAAAACTATACTCCTTGGCAAATCATGAAGTTTGACGACTTCTTTGAAAAACAGGTTCGCAATATGAGTTGCGTCGCTGGTTTTCTAGCATGGTATGAAATGTGCCATCTTTGAAAATCTATCGACCACCAAAAAGATTGACTCAAATCCTCTTTGTGTCCTTGGCAGTCCCAATATGAAATCCATGCTCACTGCATCCCACAGCCTTTCTGGTATGGGTAATGGCTGCTATAACCCTGTGTTTTGCCTTTTTCCTTTTGTGTGCTGAAAAATCCTGCATCTGACCACAAATGTCTTGACATCTGTCCTCATCCCTGGCCAAAAATATGCACCATTCAACTTTGAGAATGTTTTGTCATGACCGAAATGTTCGGCCAATCCTCCACTGTGTTTTTCTTTCAGCAGATTCTCCCTCATAGAGCATTTTGGAATACATAGCTGATTACCCCTGAATAATAATCCATCATGGATCATATATTCGGTCCATTGGCTTCTGTCCCTAAGAATTGGATTCTCAGATGCCTCATATGCTTCCTTAAAATCTGGGTCATCCCTGTACATTTCTTTGAGGTTATCAAAACCCAAAGTCGTGACTCTAAATTCCTGCATAAGCAAACATTTCCTGCTCAAAGCATTAGCAACTTTGTTAGCAGTTCTAGAAATATGCTTAGTTACAAAAGTAAAATTATGCATGTATTCAACCCATTTTGCATGCTTTTGGTTCAACTTGTCCTCTTGAGTCACAAATTGTAGAGCGTGATTATCGCTGTACAAAACAAACTCTTTAGGAACCAAATAATGTTTCCATTTCTTCAATACTTGTGTGACAGCATAAAATTATTTGTCATATGTGGAGTACTTAATCTTCGCTTCATTCAGCTTTTCGCTGAAGTATGCAACCGGCCTATCATCCTGGCTCAAGACTGCTCCAATTGCAAATCCACTCGCATCACACTTGACCTGGAATGTCTTGCTAAAGTCTGGCAAAACTAGAATTGGTTTCTCTGTGATCTTCTTCTTCAGTAGATTGAAGCTCTTCTCTGCTTCTTCTGTCCAATGAAAAGATTTGTGTCTTTTCTTCACCATATCCATCATCAGTGCGCTAATCCCACTGAAATTTTGGATGAATTTCCTGTAGAAACTAGCTAAACCATGGAAGCTTCGGACTTCAAACACACTTTTCGGTGATGGCCAATTCTTAATTGCATTCACCTTTTCCAGATCCATCTTGAACTCATTTGCAGAGATAACAAAACCCAAACAAATGAGTTTTTTTCTCATAAATGATGACTTCTTCATATTTATCAGCAATTTTTCTTGTTGTAATCTCCTCATCACTGTAGCTAAATGCTTCAAGTGTTATGTTTCTGTCTTGCTGAAAATCAATATATCGTCAAGATATACGATGACGAATTTCCCTATGAAATCCTTCAGGACATCGTTCATCAATCTCATGAAAGTACTGGGTGCATTTGTTAATCCAAATGGCATAACAAGCCATTCATATAGCCCTTCATTCATCTTGAATGCTATCTTCCATTCATCGCCTTCTCTCATACGAATTTGATGATATCCGCTTTTCAAATCAATCTTTGAAAATAATCTTGCTCCACTCAAGCAATCCATCAAATCATCCATCCTTGGAAATGGAAATTTGTATCTGATGGTAATATTATTGATCTCTCTTGAGTCTGTACACATTCTCCAGCCTCCATCTTTATTTGGGTTGAGCACTGTTGGAACAACACATGGATGCAAGCTCTCTCTAACCAATCCTTTGTCCATTAAATCTTGGACATGTCTCTTGACTTCTTCATTCTCCTGTGGCGTCAACCTGTACGTTGCTTTGTTTGGTAAACTGGCTCCAGGTATAAGATCAATGTGATGGCTTATACTTCTGATCGGTGGCAACGAACGAGGTAGTTCGTCCACTACTATATCAGTGAAATCTTCCAGCAACTCCTGGATTTCTTCTGGTAAATCATCTATTCATGTACTGGTCAAAACAATTCTAGGCTTCCTGACCACAATAAATTGTGTGTCTTCTTTCTTCTTAACCTCATTAAGAAGTTCCTTCCCACTCATGAGAAGTACAATGTTCCTTGTCTCTATCTTTACTTCTTTATCCTTAATCGGAAGCAACATGTGTGTCCTCCCCTTCTTCTCCAGGGTGTATGTGTTCTTTCTCCCATCATGAACCACATTCCTGTCATATTGCCATGGTCTACCCAGCAATAGATGACAAACATCCATGGGAATGACATCACATAATATTTCATCCTTATATCCTCCTATCTTAAACTCAACTAAACATTGTTTAGTGACATTTACTTGATGTCCTTTTTGTAGCCACGAAACTCTGTATGGGCTTGGATGTACGATAGTCTCCAGCTCCATCTTTTCTATCATCTCTGTAGAAACGAGATTGTTTGTGCTACCATTGTCCACTATGACTTTGCATACCCTGTCTTTGGTTTTGAAAGTAGTCTGAAACAGTCTGTTCCTTTGGGCTGGGTTCTCTGCCTCTTTCTCTGGCATTAAGAGAACTTTCCTCATCATTAAAGATCTTCCACTCTCAACATCTTCTTCCTCAAAATTCCATCCTTGAGCTTTGGCAATGTGAGTTTCACCACCATCTTTCTTCCTATCTGGGCACTCGTAAGATTTATGTCCGTTTTTTCCATAGACATAACATTTCACTTCACCGCCTCTACCTCTTCCTCTTCCTCTAGCTCGAGGAAAAGTATTTCTATCAGCATACTGCCCTCTCTGTGAGCTTCCTCCTCTCTCATGCTGAGTTTGAGGTTTCCTCCCCTCTTCTTGAGGTTTCTGAGTTTTGTCTTGGGCAATTGTCTTGCCTCTGGCTTGACTTCTACCTCGGCCTCTTTGACCTTGCTTTCGGCTCAGCTTTTCTTCAGCTTTCAGAGCCATCTGATAAGCATCTTCTACATTCAGAATGATCATCATGCTCATCTCGTCTTGGATGTCATATCTCAGACCATTCATGTATCTGGAAACCTTTTCATCATCACTTTCCCGATGACCTACCCTGATGTTTATCTTGTAGAACTCTTCAGTGTATTCTTTCACTGACATCAGCTTCTATCTCAAGTTCTTCATCCTCCGAAACAGAGTGATTTGATAATCCTTGGGTATGAATTTTTATTTCATCTTTGCAACCATTCTATCCCAACTCTTAATTTTCTACTTGCGTTTGCAATGTCTGTCAGCCTGCAGTTCATCCCACCACAATGTTGCATGCCCTTTAAGTCTTGTGACAACATGTTTGACCTTCCTATCTTCCTCGACATCTTCATAGTCGAAGTACTTATCCAGAGCTCTAATCCAGTCTAGAAGCTCTTCAACATCCAGGCTTCTTTCGTATACTGGAATGTCCATCTTTGCTCTAGCACCTATCCTAGCAACAACCCTGAATAGGCGTTCATCTGCAGCATCTTCGACTGCAACCTCTTCTCCATGCCCAGCTTCATTTTCACTTTCAGCCTCGATGATATCCCTAGCATCGACTGTGCGCCTCTGTGCTGTCTCCATGGCATCAAGCCTGGCATGTAGTTCATGCAATTCCCTTTCCACTACTGGATCAGGCATTGACATGGGCCTATCTCTTCTTCTCGGCAGCATGGCTGAAAATTTCTCTTTTCTCTGCTTCAGAAAGCAAAGAAATATTTCTATGCTTCTGATACCACAATCATGTGTACCAGAGTACTCTTCTGCCTTCTCGCTTCCTCTACCTAAAATATACAAACAGAGTCAAGCTCTGATACCAAATGGTGCAGACCCCCAACCCGCAGGTCGACGTCCATGCATGATCGCTCTAAATCTTCCCTTTGAGTCAAATTGACTCTTTGGTTTCCCCTCGGGGAATACCTTTCACACACAGAAGTGTATCCACAGTTCCCTATGAGTGTTCCCATGCAATCAAACATGAAGCATCAACCCAAATCTCTTGACCAGAAATGGGATCGTGCCCTTCACTAATTCGAAACTTCGGATCTCGCGATTTCGCGAGTCCTCTTGCCGCATTTTCGGCTCTTCAACTGCCAAAACCCTGAAATGTCGATTTGTCAAAATTGTTGGTCGCGTCCTCCTCCACATCCATATTGCGTTTCACGATTTCAGGAATATCGAAACAAAGACCCTTACCTCTTGTTCGTGAAAGTGTCGAAATGTTGAATCCCGACACGTTACCAAATGTTGGCTCCCCAACAGACTTCTCGCTGATTTGGAATCTCGCACTTCGTGACTTCATGAATTCTGATGCAAGGCTCTCATATTTCCAACCTATGAACCCCGAAAATAGTCAATGGAGTTTGATTCCACCTGGTGACAAGTACACTACCTGTCACTTCACTGCCCTCTATCTCCGACACGGATTCCTTTGCCCCTTCAAAGCTCCGAATTCTGAAATGAGAGTTCACGAGAGATCCGATGGCTCTTGTTGGCTTGGATCCAATGGCCCTATTTCTCCTGAGCTAATAATTTGACAAGTCCTCGCTTTAACTCCCCTTACTCCTCTGCCAGATCTAACGGCTCTCGGATTTTCGGTACTTCTCCATGGAGAATTTCATCCGTTCGTTCCTTCCTTGACAACTTCTGTGAAATGAACAATATATTCCTTCGCCGGAACTTATCCACCTGCAAAGCAACTTCACTTTGCCTCCCTTTGAAGTATTTCAATCTCTGTCTTCCTTTGAAGTATTCAAATACGCTACCCCTTCTGAGCTTTCTTTGCAATTTCGAATCTTCAAAAAGACTCCTACACGCACTCCTTGCGGCAATCCCTTAAATACTTTTAAGTATTTGAATTCTCGACTCTGTGCACCTTCCTACAACAGTAGTCCTTCAATTCACCCCTTGGTTGATAAGTTATGAGATTTCAACCAGCCTGCGCACACCTTGCACGGCTTCTGTGCTTCACCTACACTTCTGCGGGAATGAGAACAACGGTATATCTCCTGAGCTTTCAGAGATAAACTCTGGACCTTGTCGACGTACTCCTTGCACATGATTTCACTGCACTCCTTGCAGGAACTTCTCTCACTCAGGTAGAGAAACAATTGAAACTCATTCTCTCTCTCTCTCAGATTTCAAACATTCAATCATGAAATCATGCATATGCACACAACATAACAACAAATGCATAACAGAGAGAGTAAACAACCATAAGCATATCATTTAGCATGTATACACAGAAAGCATCATAACACCATGAATCTGATTCAAAGCTCCATATATTAATTCAAAGATTCTGTACATGGGTTCTTCTCTACAACTTTCTGCTACAACTTCCTTCTTCTACTCTATGCTCAATGATACAATGCTCTTATGTTACAATGATACAAAGGTGAGGGTTTCTATAGTCGGTTTTCCCTCCTACGCTCCTAAACTGTCTAATCTTCATTCAAACCTACCTACTTTCATTTACTACGCATAAATGCCTCTACCTTATACAAATGAGAGCGAATCGCTCATGATCTATTTACAATATCTAAGTACACCTTTAGCTCATTACATTAATATCAGCGCATTTATTTCAAAACATTCCAAAATACTTTTGCAACGTGCTGAAATGTGCTGGCACTTGTCCCAGCTGTCTTCCGCCTTCATGCTCACTTGGATGCTGACGATGATCCTGCATCAAGCGTCCTCCACTATTCTCATTGTCATCATGCTGATTTCATCCTGGATTTCATATCTGAGTCCATTTATATACCTGGCAACCTTTTCATCATATATTTCTCACCGTCCAGCCCTGATGTTCAGTTTGTAGAACTCCTCTGTGTACTCTTTCACTGTCATTCCCTTCTGTCTCAGGTTCTGCAACTTCCTAAACAGATTTATATGATAGTCCTTGGGTATGAATTTAGCTTTCAACTTGGCTACCATTCTATCCCAATTCTTAATTTTTTGTTTTCCTTTGCATCTTTTGTCATCCTGCAGTTCATCCCACCACAGTGATGCATCTCCTTTTAATAGGGTGACAACATGATTCACCTTCTTCGCATCATCGACGTCTTCATAGTAGAAATATTTGTGCATGGATATTATCCAATCCAACAATTCTTCAACATTTAATATTCCTTAAAAAATTGGGATGTATATCTTTGCTATAGCTCTGAATTTCACAATAGCTTTCAGCAGGCATTCTTTCGCAAAGTCCTTTGCTACAGCTTCTTCAACTTCCACTTCTTCATTATATGCATCACTGACATCTCAAGCATCAGACGCTCTCCTTTCTGTTGTTTCCATAGAATCCAACCTTGCACGAATTTCTCTCATCTTCCTTTCCACCACTCGATTTTCTATAGGTGGATCTGCACATATTCTAGGTGGCATTTTGATGAACTTTATCCTTTACACATATACCATGCAATGTATTTGATACCACTAGATGATATCAGAGTACTTCTTTATTTCCTTTCTAGAGAAATCAATTATTTGGCTCTGATACCACTTGATACAACCCCCTCCCCTCCTAGGGGTTGCGCGACCTCCCGGTCTTGGATCTTCAAATATCTAAGCTGAATTGGTTCTCCGAGCCTCCAGTAGACCCTGAAATAAATGACACATAGGCCCCTTTGATGTTACCTACAGGTTCAAATTACCCGCAACCCTGCTCTATGGAACTTCTGGCAACACCAAATTTTGACTGCTAGCTTATGTGCTAGAATCCTTTCCAATATGACCTCGGGATATGACCGTGGGCCCACTACTTTCGTGACCTCATGCTTCGGAGCTTTCGAATGTAGTTGAATCCTTTCTCCCCAAAGTCCTCTATCCTCAAAGCGACAGAGATGACACCATGTGTCCACGCAAACCAATGGTGAGGATCTGCTTCTTACCTTTTGTCGGATGCACCCTTCTAGATCCCATGATATGATGACGTGTGTCTCCTTCAGATCGATGGTCGCAATCGTCTTCGCTACTTCAACCTTCGCGACTTCGCTAAGCTCGCACTTTGTTCCACACAAGTCTTCTGAAGTTCTTCTCCCGTGAACTCTCGGATCTCCTGCCACGTACTCTTCCTGGTACCAATGGCTAGGATTCACTTCGTAGCTATGGGACTTCATCAATACCACACTTACAAAAAATCCAAACCTACCAACACTCGGAGTGCCGAAGGACTCAGACGCTATCCTCCTCACAACTCTCCTAGATCTAATGGTCTGAAATGATCTCGCTTCCTCCGAACGGATTTTGCTCGTTACTTTGTGAAATCTTAAAGGGCGCCTCTCTTTTAAATATTTCTCTCTCGCTATCCCTTCTGAGATTTTTCTTCCCTCGAACTTTCACTCCTTAGACTGTATTTCTTAGACATTTAGTTGAATTTGACCTTGTGCATGCCTTACAACAGGTCTTCACCCACGACTTAGCTTCTTTGTCGACAACTGTGCACACCTTGAAATAGTTCTTCACACTCCTCTGCAAATACTCTTAATATACTCCTCTCGAGCTTCTGAGTCAAAAATAATCTGTCACACACTCCTTGTGGATAATATGCACTCCTTTCATACAAAGATCCAAGTTATCTCTCTTGGAATTGTTCCTTCTCGACACTCTGGACCTCTCAGAATGACTTCTTTGATACTTAGCCAAATATCGACTCTACGCACACCTTGTAACATGCTTCCTTCAACTTAACTTCTGATGGTCGACTGTGCACTCCTTACAACAGTTCTTATACAACTCAATTGTTCCTCCTAAACAATATGACTCTAAGTGTGTTTCCTCCTATTCACACTATCAATCTATCTTTGTTAAACTTTTTGAGACAAAAACAGACTCTGTCAATGCACACCTTCCAGACACTTATGCACTATTTTCAAACAAAATTTTCACGTTATCTCTTCTGAGCTTCTAAGTCGAAATAGACTCTATCAACACACACCTTGCAGACACTATGCACTCCCTTCACAAGCTCGTAGAAGAGAAACAATTGAAACTTATCTAATATCTCACAGATTCATGCATCCAACCATGTAAATGCATTCATAACATAAGAACAACTAAACATAGAGAATTGCAATTTAAACCGAAAGCCTACCATTCATTCAAATAGACACAACAATAGAAACACCAGACATTTGGGTCAATGCTCCTCTATTATATTCATTCAAATGAAATGTACATGGGCTCATACCATATTGATGAGCTTCAATAACTTCTACAACTACTTCAACAACAATAATCTTCAGCAACAACTATCAACAGCCTCAGTTGGGCATACATTACATTTATTTATACAAGAGGGTTCATAGAGATTTTCCCTCTGACTACCTTAGTGCTATCCTATCAAATTAAAATCTTTCAACTACTAAGGATTTATTACAATAAATGTGCGAAACAGACAGATAAGAGAAAATGCTTCGAATATGTACTACAATATATTTCATTAAAGAAAAAACATTTCCCAACGATCTTCTGCGATGGCTCGACCTCCTAAACATTTAACATCATCTTTAATTTCAATATTTTCATATATTACATTGATATGCCGTCTTTCAAATTTAAAAAATATTCAAAATGTGCGCTAGGGTGCAGAGTTGTCCTCCACTTGCGCTTTTCTAACGATGCTCCCACATCACATTTATCAAAAACCACAAACATTAATTAAGTATCTTATAGATACATTTTCAAATAAAGGAGATTGGTTTTTGGATTTGTTCTCGGGTTCAGCTAAGAATTATGATCTAATATATATGAAATCATACTTCAATTTTATATTATTTTTAATTTATGTATTTTTACAATATCTAACCTCATTATTTATTTTTATTTGGTTATTAGGTACAACGTTAGCGTGTTTCCTACAAAAATGAAGGAATTGCATAGCGATTGAAAGTGACCCAATGCAGTGCAGTTTTATTCAACAAAGAATTAATGTTATTCCAACTCTTCCAGATGAGATGCAAGAAGTTAGCTTGAGGAAGGGAGATTTTAGTGAATCAATGGTGGAAAAATTTTCAAAGGAACCTCAACTACCATTTGGAGGAATGATTCGAAAGGATCACTTTGGAGAACTTGTGGATATCAAGAGCCAATGGAAGAACAAAATAACACAATGGAAACACAAAATGACGTCGAAGAAGATGATAATGTGTCTGTTGAGAATGATGAATTTGAGATATATGATATTGTTGATTAGTTTTAAGATGTCTTTGAAGACGCTGCTTAATTTTACAAATTTTTGATGACCTATAACTATAATGCTTTGACTTTCATATTTTAAATTAAGAATAAAGATGTATCTATTGTTGTTTTGTGACAAATATTTTTATTGTTTTTTTTTTCATTTTATTTGTATGTCAAACACTATACATTGAATTTTTTTATTAAATGTTGTCATTTTTACTTCAAATGTGTAAAAACATGAAAGAAAATGATAATTTTTTTATAAAATTTTGATTTTTTTTTCAATTATGACCATAAAAATGATTTATTTGATATGTTATTTTAAGGAATATGAAGCAAAATATATAGGTTTTTTATTATATATGACTATACAATGTTTATTGTTTTGATAAATATTCAAAAATAGTGTTATTTAAATACAATTTGTTTTTTTATGTATTGCAGTAAAGGTAAACAATGTGTTAAAAATGATGTTTTTCACTATATTTAAAAAGTATGGAACAATAAATTAATTAAGGAGACAATATGAAAAATCGTAACTTAAAAAAAGTAAATGATAAAAAATATTTTTAAGATTGAAAGAAGCATGAAAAAATGACTAAAAACAACATTGAATAAAAAAAGATAGAAAAAATTGAAAATAGATGAAAAATAAACATTTAAAAAAATAATGTGGAAACATTGTGGATCGAAAAATTTAAAATATCGAAAACCACCTAAAAACGGAGGGGGGATGGTATCAGCAGCACCATTTTTAAAAATGGGGTAAAAAATTGGACCCCCAAAAAAACAAGAACTTTGTACAGTTCTCGTTAAGTTGGTAACTATGTTCATAATAGACCAATACATTTCTCCTCCTCAGTGATCCAAAATGGATCTGAAAAGTCCAAAAATTCAAAATTCTTGGATTTGAGCAAGACCAACACCATTGCAAAGAGCTCGTCAAAGATTTCTGGAGGCACAAACTGATTGTAAATCCAACATCGTATGTGAAAGTTATCACATTTCAAAGTTGTGTATAAACAATAAAAAAAAGTCAAACTAGTCAAAGGGTGATGTGCCAGTGGCAGAGTTAGACGTGTGGCATTATGTGAGTAGGACACGTGACAGTGGCATAACTGTACATGTGGTTGTATCAGAATACATGTGACAGTGGATGGTGAATGGTGACTGGGCAAGTGATTATGTTAATGTGATGCGGTAATATTATATTTATTGGCAATTTAATATTGTATGGTTTAAAAAGGTAGACCAAGGCGTGCCCGAGGTCACATATTATACACCTTTTCAAAGTAGTGTTACCACATCCAATAAGTTCCAACCATAAAATATGATATATGTCATAGAAATTGTACCAATGCATTATATTTTCCATATTGTATGGTAATATGGTTGTTTAACCATATGAAAAGGGGGCTCTACAAATATTTCTTTCCACATATATTATAATATATGGTTTTTATTTTTTTTTTCCATGAAAAAAATTCCCTCAAATTTATAAAGAGTATAAATCCATTTACAATAAAAGACCTCGACTGGATAGCGAGCAAGGTCGATCAAAAATAAAGACCCAAGCAGAGACGTGAGCAAAGAGGCTTCAAGAAAGTGAAAAAACGAGAACAGCTCGTTGATTGGCAAGGAGGATGAAGCAAAAACTAGGGAGCTTACAAAGCAAAAAACGCATCAAAACTAGATAGGACGTTATCCTTCGAATAAATTATAATAGGTGGTGGGACTCTCGACACCTTTATCAACATGGTAAACCGAGAGCCTACCAACCACTCCACTTAGGGCCTTCTTTGATAGGACATCCACAGCTCTGTTTTGAAATCTAGGAATGTGGCGAAACTCGATGGCTGAGAAGTTGCTGGACAACTTCAGGGTTTTTTCCTTCCATCCTTCAATGTGAACTGAGTGAAGCTTACTGTTATGATTTATCTAGTCGATTATAATTTTCGAATCTCCTAAAACCAGAATATGGTTTAAGGACCAAACAGTAGCAAGGGAGAGTGAGACCCATAAGCCCATGAGTTCGGCTTTGGTGTTTGATCCCGAACCACAGTTTAAAAACCAATTTGTCGTTCTTGACTGGTGAGATTTGAAAGTGCCCCCTGCCCCACAACAAAGACCATTCTGCTGGGCTGCACCATCAAAACATATAAGAGTATAGCCCTCCGCCAGGTGTTGGATGCATGCTTTGTTTTTTATCAGCTTTATGGAGGACGGCCACCAGTGAAAGGAGGAGATGATTCTATGCAGAACAGCAAGTCGGTTTGGAGGCTGATTCTCAAAAATTACATGGTTTCGCTCGATCCAAATCCACCAGCAGAAGAGAGATGCCAACGGGAGGGGTGCTGAATGGACTTTTTTCCACGCTGTGAAGCAATCAATTAAGGAAACGCCCTTCCAATTGATCTGAAGAGAAAAATGTTGGGTAATAACAGTCCAAATGTATGCTGAGAAGGTGCAGTGAATCAATAGATTATTTAAATCCTCCGTAGCTCGTTTGCAGAGAGGGCAGCGGTCGGGGCCCTGCCAGCCTCTTTTTTGAAGTGTCTCCCATGTGAGCGGCTTCTGTTTAACACACAACCAGCAAAAAATTCGGATTTTTAAAGTGATCGACCATTTCCAGATTGTATGGAGCCACGGGGCCTCAACACATTCGGCAAAGGGAGGAAGGAGGGCCGCATAGGAATTTTTGACAGTCAGAAGCCCCGAAGCATCACCCCCGACCCACAGAAGAGAGTCAAGTGTGTCAGAGAGAGAGATACCGGCCGACTTCAATGCTGTTGTGAAATCATCCCATTCAATTGCTAACTGTCCCTGGAGCAATAGGTCACTTCTATGGATCCAAGAATCGGGGAGGAGAGGAGAAAAAGAAGCCCCTTTAACTTGCGCCAGTGTTCTGAGATTAAAAAAGGAGAGCTGAGATCTGAGAGAGGGCGAGAGAATGGAGAGATTCTCTAGCCCGAGGACTTTATCTCTACCAATTTGAATTTCAGAACCTGTTCCAGGCTTCCAACGAATCCAATGTAAAACCATCGGAGAGGCATTGATCAGACCTTTCCAAAAAGGTGAGGCACGTCTCAGCTCAAAGGAGGGATTTCGTAACCAATGGATGAGAGGAAATGAAACAAGGTATTTATCTGAGATGACCCGGTGCCAAATGTTGTTATGGGTAAGTTCTTTCCAGAATGAGTAGGCTAGGAGAGCCATGTTGAAAACTGTAAGGTTCTTTAGCCCCCAACCCCCTTCCTTTCGTGGTTTAGTGAGGGACTGCCAGCTGCAAAGGTGAAGATGGCGCTTACCAGCAAGATCATTCCAGAGGAAATTGATGGAGAGCCTCTGAAGTAAGGTAATGATTTTGGTAGGGATACGCTCAAGAGACATCCAGTAAACAACCAACCCCTCAAGCACTGCTTTAACTAAAATGAAACGCCCCCCCAGGGACAACCACTTGTTACACCAAAAACCAATATTTCTTTCGAACATGGCCACTAGCCATCTCCAATCAGCAGAGGTGGAGGCTCCCGACTTTAGCCTATAACCCAGGTAATTGAGTCCATCTTTTAAGTTTAGAAAAGGGAAGGGGATGGAGTCCTTTAGAATCGAGAGCTCAGCTTCCGACACTCCCCAATAATGAACCGTGGATTTGAGAGAGTTAATGTACAGTCCCATAATGTTGTAGAAGATATGAAGGACATCAAGAATAAACAGCCACTCTATATGGTCAGCTTTGGACATCAGGAGAATGTCGTCGACGAACATGGGATGTACAATCTTATAGAGCTTTGATACTTTTACACCGGAGATTTTAAGATCAGTGATGGACTTTGAAAGGAGAAGGCTAAGACTTTCCATAATGAGTAAAAAGAGATAAGGCGAGAGTGGGCACCCCTGACGGAGCCCCCTTTCGCTTTTGAAGAAACTAGTCGCCTCCCCACTGATCAGCACTGCGAAATTTTCACTTGAGACACACACCTTATAACCATATAACATGTTCCATTTAAAAATCCATGCCACGATATTTTATCACATAAAGTGGATATATTATGGTTATATCCTCATTACAAAAGGCTCAAATCCCATATTTTATGGCATTAAAAAGGTTGTTAACCATATATTACGTTGGAATTTATGTTGATCCATGTAAGACGTGGTATAATATATGTTTTAAAACATATGGGATCCCACGAATAATATATCTGCATTAGTAGTGGATCGAAACTTTGGGAAAATGGTTATTTTAACCATTTAATATTCCTTTGCCACATATTATGGTGTCCGCTGCATATTTCAAACAAAGAAATCGTCGGTCGTTGGGATTTGATCCCACAACCTCACATTATTTAACCAAAAGTTTTACGACTGCACCAAGAGGTCATATTATGCACATAAATTTTATGCAGGAAAAACCAACTACGTAGTGAAGTTTTGGAGGCTATTTCCGGGAGCTATGCTCAGTCGTTTTTAGTGTCGTCAGTTGTGTTGGATTTTTGAGGTCAATCAAAACACATTGAGACCAGCATAAAATCCAATTGATGTAATTCTAATGTATTTTTGAAGTACTAAATATTAATGAAGAAGCCTCTCCCACTGAAGACAAAGGCCGGGAGACATAGGCAAATTTGACAAACTCCATTATCAAGTTTTGACGTTATGGTTTGTTGTCATTATTGTTAATTTGTTGTTATGAATTCCTTATATGGATGCAACTTCTTTCATTAAGCATCTTCTCATTCTTATTAAGTCTTAACTGGTAAATTTGCACATGCAAAATATTTAACCAAGTTATTTAAAAGATCATTTTTGGATCAAGCGGTATCAGAGAACATTGACAATTGTTTTTTTTTTTAGTATGCATGATTACTAGGGAAAAGTTAAGGCGTGATGAACGATAGCTTGTAGAAGGATATCCTAATTATGGATAAAAAAAGGACATCTCAAAGTGAGAGGATGGCATCTGAATAAGGACTTTCTCAACAAGAAAGAGAACTTCAAAGAACTTTCTTTTCCATGTCAGAGATAGTAAAATTATTGTATGAAGATTACTTGGAACGGAAGAGACCTTTTCAAGGGGAATATTCAAAGAAAGAAAAAAGTGAAGATGGAGGAGACCCTCCAAAACCTCCTCCTTCACCTCCTTCATCTCCATCTTCTTCTTCTTTAAGTACAAGTTCAAATTCTACTTCTGCAAGAAAACATTCTTATTCCCATAAACATAAGCCTCACATTCCATTACTTAAACTTGATGTGAAATTTGAGTTTCCTATGTATAATGGAGAAGTCAATGTTGAGAAGCTTGATAATTGGGTCAGACAGAAGGAAGTATATTGCAGTGTGCAACAAATCAATGATGAGGTAACCAGGATCAAATTGGAATTGATTCATCTTGCAGGCACAACACTCATTTGGTTGCAGAGTAAGTTGCAACATGGTACTCAACAAATTGGTAATGTATTTCCATCATGGAAATATTTTATTTTTTCACTTAGAAACAATTCTATCCATATGGGTATAAGGATAAGGCTTTAATTGAATGAAAAACCCTTGAATTAAGAAAAGGACAATCGATGCAAGAATACACAAATGAATTTCGTAAGATGGCTTTGATGTTAAATATTCCATTAGATACACAAGAAAATCTTATGAAGTATATAGGAGGTTTTCCTGCTCATATTCATAATAATGTGTTTATGTTTAGACCTACTAATCTTGATGAGGTTTATGTTCAAACAACATATATTGAAGCAGGAAAAACTATAGTTGGTGCATCAGGGGAATCATCTTCAAAGAAAGAACGCAAAGGAAAAGGGAATGTGAAGAATTCAAACTCAACTACAGTGAAGGAAGAGAAGCTCTCTTGCAATCATTGCAAGAAAGAAGGGAAGGATGATGGGCATTGCTAGAAATTCCACCTAGAGAAGAGACCGAAAGGGTTCAAAGAAAAGAAAGGGAGGAAAAATTTTACAGCAACAGCATAACCATTAGACTTGGGGTCATATTCAAGTGATGAGACTAAAGTCATGACAGTTGGTTTGTCAGGTAAAATTGGTGATGATTGTGATTCTAGAAGTAAATTGTTTCATATAAGGGTCATTATGAAACATACCAACATTTACACTTTGTTAGATAGCGGATCTCAAGATAATTTAATTTTAGAAGAAGTGGTTAAGAAATTGGGATTGGAAAAAAAAATACATCATAAACCTTACTCATTAAATTGGATAAACAAAAATCACAAATTTCCCATAACAAAGCAATGTGTCATAAAGTTTACAATTACATCTAAATTTGTGGATGATGTAACATGTGTTGTGGTACTGCTAGAAGGATGTGCAGTGGTCTTGGGTATCTCTTATTTATACGATCGCAAATCAATCTTCTTCAGGGAACAAAATGAATATCACTTAGATAAACAAGAGATAAAATATGATGTGCATGCTCATCATATCAAAGGGAAACAATCTCTTTTTACAATGGAACAATTAAAGAAGGAAGCTTATGCAAGAAATACACCTATGATTGTACTAGTTGATCTTAATCAAGAAAGTAAAATGGTTGTAGCATGTACATCTAGCCATACTTTGCTTCAAGATGAGTTTTTGTCATGCAAGATTGTAAAGAAGAACATGCATGTTGGTTCATTTTCAGTCATATTTATGATATTGTTATCACTGTTAATTTTTTCTACAATGATAGTAGTGAATTCAGAAGGATGTGAATGAATGAAGATGGCTAACAATATGTGTTCATTTATCATGGTTGTTTCGCAATTGATCATGTTGTGACAGGTGCACATGATAGATTTGGTAGACAAATTACAAGTGGGGAGGCCTATCCCACACTTGATGTCTGGTTAATATCTTTTTGGAGGACCAAAAGGTCTCAGTGGGGAGGTGTGATCCAAAATGGATCTGAAAAGGCCAAAAAATTAAATTTCTTATATTTGAATGATACCAATGCCATTACAAATAGCTCATCACAAGATTTTTGGCGGTGCAAATGGATTGTAAATACGACATCGTATGCGGAAGTTATCACATTCTAAAGTTCTACATAAACAATAATAAAAGTCAAACTAGTCAAAGGGTGACATGGCAGTGGTAGAGTTACACATGTGGGATTTTGTGGTTAGGACATGTGACACTAGTAGAATTGGATATGTGGAAGTATCAGAGTAGATGTGGTAGTGGATAGTGACTAGGCAGGTGATTGTGTTAATGTGATGTGGCAATGTTATATTTATTTGTAATTTAATATTGCATGGTTTAAAAAGGTCAACCAAGGCATGCCCGAGATCACATATTAAAATCCTTTTCAAAGTCGTGTTACCGCATACAATAAGTTCCAACCATAATATATGACATTTATCATACAAATTGCGCCAATGCATTATATTTTCCATATTATATGGTAATATGATTGTTTAAACTTATGAAAAGGGGCCTCTACGAATATTTATTGCCACATATATTGTAATCTATGGTTTTATTTATAACCATATAACATTTTCCATTTAAAAATCCATGCCACAAAATTTTATCACATAAAGTGGATATATTATGGTTATATACTCATTACAAAAGGATCGAATCCCATATTTTATGGCATTAAAAATATTTCTATTCATATATTACATTGGCATTTATGTTGATCCATTAAGATAAGATAGGGTGTGAAATGTTTATTATTTTGGTTTGTTTTTCTTGATGTCAATCTTTGAATAAACTCTGGCAACAAATTTCAGTAGCACAAAGGTTTGGGTAATGGACCCAAGTTTGTTTGATGTATAATGGTATACTTTTAATATATTTTAAGGTAACACTATTTTAGATGGATATTACATGTCATTTCATTTCCAGTGGTATGTGGAATGTCACATAAATCCTCACGGTTAGAGAGTTATGACCATCTGAAGTTAGAGAACCCTCATGGGTCATCTAGATGGACCCAAGTTTGTTTGATGTATAATGGTATGAGTTTTAATTTATTTGAAGGTAAGACTATTATATATGGATATTACATGTCACGTCATTTCCATTGGTATGTGGAATGTCACATAACTCCTCACGGTTACAGAGTTATGGCCATGTGAAGTTGGAGAACCCTCACGAGTCATCTACAAGCCCCAAAAGGTCAAAGTAGTCAAAGTAGTTGGAAAGAAGAAATTATTTAAATAATAAAGTGAAGTGATGAGTATACTATAAGTCAAAGTGGATAAAAAATAAATTATTTAAATAATAAATTTAATGGAGAAATTA
>SNQJ01S0005985.1:39711-60349 GCA_010110895.2 Picea sitchensis
CAAAGTTCCAAATCAGATTTGGATGATGAAATTGATGAGGGATTTTGGTTGAGGTACATGTTGGGTACATGGTTGAGACAAGTAGTTGATGATTTGGCACATACATGAGGTGTATAGTTGATGATGTTGGTACATCTTGATGATTCATAGTTTATGTGTATTTGATTCCTGATTGGTACATATTTGGTGCATGGTTGATGCACTTGTTGATGGTACAGGTTGGTGCATGGTTGATGCACTTGTTTATCGTACAGGTTGATTACAGGTTGTTACATGTTGTTTGGTGCAAGTTGATTGGTATAGGTTGTCACAGTGGTATATCTCACAGTGATAGTGTGGCAGTGGTTCCATCATTCTACTTCTACGTCAAGGAGGTTGGACGGGGGAAGGACATGTGGTTGTAGCCACCTTTCGGTTGTAGCCACAGAAAATAGTGGGTTGTAGCCTCCTTCTGGTTGTAGCCAGAGAATTGGGTAGTTGGAGCTTCCCTCATGTTGAAGCCTGAGAAACTAGGGGGTTGGATCCTCCTTCCAGTTGCAGCTGGAAAACAAAGGAAGTTGGTGCTTCCAATGAATGTAATTCTTAAAGACATATAAGAAAAATCATTCTGTGGTTTTCTCCCGTTTGGGTTTTCACGTAAAAACATTGGTGTATTTTGTATGTATGATTGATCATTTGTTCATTGTTTATTTACTCTACAACTATTGGATTTTGACTTGTTGTCGATTATTTGTTCATCAGTTGGATTAACTGGGAAAAGTTGAAGTCAAAATAATCGACAACAAGTTGAAGAGGTTGACAGGAGATTGTGAGATTGTGTGTATGATTGATCATTTTTTCATTTGTTCAAATTTTCCTGGTTAATCCACCTCAACCTTCGACTTTTATTGCAAAGAATATAACAACCTAACAAACGGGACCCAAACTTCCATTAAAAATGCCTTTGAGCGTAATTGTTTGGCGTTTATCAAAGTGAATTTTTCATCGCCAAAATAGGCCAATTGTATGGCTTTCTCCATAATGATTCCAACACAATTGATGGAATCAAAATCTGATGCCCGGAAGTGTCAAAATGATCGCTAAGAAATTCTCACCTAAACCAGCCTCATCACTCGTGGAATCCATGGAATTTTTAAATGACATGATTTGTTATCTCATCAAAAGTGTCTCCCTGCACTCTTCGCATCACAAACAATCGTACCCCAATATGACTTCGTATGAGCAACTTTTGAGTCTTTGAAGTCACACTATGCAATGTCAAGACCTCCTTCATTAAGGTAACCGGTTAGAATTTTCCATTTCACGCCCATAAGCGTGAAATACAAAGTCAAAATTATTTGTTTAAAATTATTTAATTTAAATTGATTTAAATTTTAATTTCAAATTTCATTTAATTTTAAATGAGTTCAAATTAAAATAATTTTAAAAATTTACAAAGTCAAAGTAAAGCAAATGAAAATATGTTTCATGTGCTAGCATGGGAGAGAGTGGAGTAAATTTTTAATGATTTATAATGTGTTAGGTTGAGGGGAGGGATCATGGCCCATGTACCCCCCTCCATGTTTCCCTTTTTTTTTAAACTTACGCACCTCCAAAACCCTTTCATAGTAACTTTAACTCACACACAAAATGCGTGTGTATTGGAGCAGTCAGCATGATGTGTGTAGGTTATCACCGAACTAATTAGAATGATGGGAGTTGGTTCTCATCGGATCAGTTAGCATGGTGGTCATCAGTTCTCACCATACCATTTCATATCATGTGCTCTATCGTAACTTAGTCCTCAAATCACACCCTGATCAATTCACATCTTGGTCCCCTATTCATGCTTGGCAACGCAAGTAACTTGCATTTAGAACTTGGTCTTCAATTAACACATTTAATTGGTGAAGTGTAGGAGGGGAGTGTGGCATGCCTCAAAACTCCTCCTTTTAATTTTTCCAAGGTAAAGTGGGAAAGGGCGTGGATATCCCACCCCTCCCTCCTTTTATTTTTCTTAATACAATGACCTTCATGGAGTGGGAGGGAGAAGGGGAGTGGCATGCCACCCCCTTCCCCTTATTACTTGTTATTTAAACATTTTTAAATGAGGTGGAGTGAGTCGGGGACCACCCTAATTTAATAAAAGTTTTAAACTTTTTAACTTTGAAATACTTAAAATCATTTTCCCCCTCGTTAACCTCTATAAAATCATGGAACTTTTCTTCTCAACACACACATGAACCTTCTCATATTTGAATCAATGTGCGGCGACTTGATCTGTGTCTGTGTATTGCATGACAATGATACCTAAACATAGTCTAGGCTTAGATATTACAATGAACACTTTCCTAGAGAGATTAAAAGAATGTACACTGACACACACACATGGAGAAGTTCCTAGCAAGATAGGCATCGGTTCACACCCGACGAAACTCATAACTCATTTGTCAGTTTACATAGACACAGTTCTAAACTTGGCCCCCAGTTCAGCCAGAGTAGTTCCCAAAATTTCCTTCGGTTCACTTTAGAGGAGTTCCCATGAACTTCTATGGTACACAGTGGAGTAGTTCCTGCCAACTGATCTAAAATAGTGACAAGACCCTACCAAAATTCCTTTCATATTTGGGCCACAACGTTTGACTCAGACACCCGTTTCACGCGTTCCATATACCATTGGAAAGGTCTTTTTGAGATCTACAATTTTTGAGTTATATGATTCAATAAATTCCTCACAAGTTGTCTACATGTTTTAGGATTAATATCTAGAACCTTGTCAACAGACCCATAGAACACAACACCTCAACTATGAGCAGAGGAACTAAGAATCAAATTCAGAGAAGTTTATACGAAATCTAAATTACTTAGTTTTTCAGTTCTTTAGGTCAAAATGCTTGGCTTTAATAGTTTATTTTGAGGTTAATCTGATATCAATTATTTGTAGCATGTTAAATTGTGCTAGGTACCAATATCGAGGGGAGTAAGTACTCAACATCCTTGTGATGCAGGAGCATTGTTAGTGAGCACGCGGAGTAGGACCACTTAACGCCTGGGAATATTTTTAGAATCTCAACGCTGGCAGCCACGACGAATATTTTGAAGCACGCCTGAACTCAACGATGGGAAATATTTTGAACCACGATTGAACAATAGCGAGTGAAGTGGGAGTTTCCACTCCTGCTATGGAATATGACTAAACTAAGATAGTCATTAGGTTAGGTTTTGGAGTAGACAAGTAGTCGGGGGGGAACCCTAAGGACCCTCTGAGATAAATAGAGGTTTTGTATGCCCAAATGAGGCAACTGCAAGTTAGTAGGAGATTTCTGAATTTTAGTTTTTGTTCTGATTATAGATGTAGCCACTTTTACTTTTGAATGAAGATAATAGAGGAAAATTGACCCAATGCATGGTGTGGATATTTTTTGCAATTCCCTGTTATTGTGTTTTCATGAATGAATGAATTTCGTTATGAGTATATGGAACTATGAATGTTAGCATAAGTTTCAATTGTTTCTCTTCTGTCGAATCGGTGCAAGGTGTAAACAAAGAACTTTGGGAGTGCATTGAAGGGATCTGTTTTGGTTCTGAAGCTCAAAAGAGATAGCACAAAACTTTCCCTTTTGTAAGGAGTGCAAAGTGGCAGCTGCAAGGCGTGCATAGTCATCTGCAAGAACTCAGACCTTGCATAAGAATATGTTGCAAGGTGTGCATCGAGCAAGAGGAGAATGCCAAGAGGGCGAGAAGAATTTATTTTCAAAAAATCCTTCGGATCTGAGTTATCAAAAATCCCTGAAACACAAGAAGTGTACGTGAAGTTGAAACCTTCATGAATTCCAAGCTCAGGAGGGATAGCACTTTTCAGAAGTGTGGTTGAGATCCGAGAGACGGAATCACAGGAGGTTCAAAGGTGAGAACCTTTGAAGACTTAGAAAATCTTCTAAGTCCAAAAAAATCAGAAGCTTAGGAGGAGAAGCGATAGTGGTCGTTGGATCACAATGCAAAGGATCAATAGTCATCTGATCAGAACAAGGTGCATGACCTTTAATGCTTCGCACACATAGGAGAGAGAACTCATCAAGGTTTGAGACTTGAGATTTCTGAAGCTCGAAGAGATGGAAAGCCGAAGTGAAATCTTAGTCGTTCGATCAAGTGAATCTGAGCCATCAGATATCATGAGTTCAGTAGGAAGCAAGTTTAAACTTGAGATTCTCGAAGCACGAAGAGCTGGAGAAATGAAGTGAATCTGGGCTGACAGATCTAGAGGAGACATGGCATGAATCCATGGACTCCAAGTAAAGTCCCGAAGTGATTCATAGTTGTCAGATCTAAGAGAGACGTGGAATAAATCCATGAACTCTGAGTAAAGACCTGAAGTAATCCTCGATCATCAGATCAGGAGGACACGCATCAGTGGATCACAGCCTTAAGATAAAATCCATTTGGAAAAGGGTGAAGTTTGAGATTTGAGATCTCAAAAGTCCAAAGATCCGAAGGAGATCTCGACCGTTGATCGAGAGGAAGGCCACAGGACCATTGATCTGAGTTGAAAGGTCAAACACCCGAAGTGGAAGTAGGACCATTGATTGAGAAGGATAGGTTTCTATAGATCGTCAACTCCGGAAGATTGAAGTACAAAAGAAAGCAAGGATTGATATTTCAAAACCCTGAATCTTGAAATCGCGAATAGATCACATCCGTGGATTTAGGAGGGGCAGATCTAATTTGTGGATTGGGAAAGGGTCGATCTGAACCATCATCTCATTCAACACCATCAAGGTCATGATCAAAGGTCATCTTGCATTGTGGGGATAGAAACTGCTCGATCTTTATGATATTGAGGGCGAGCCGCAATAGAGACCACGATTTTAGAGAAAAGACACGTGGAGGCTTAGGGTGAATTACGGGGAGAAAATGGGTTTGACCCCAAACCACTCTTGAGTGGGCCTGCAATCACACATAGGTGTGAGGTCATCACCCAAGGTCACATCTGAGGAGGAGCCGATAGAAAAGGCACTAACGCCAACTCTGATATTTCGCAGAACACGAAAGGGAAGGTCGCGGGTATCATGAAGCCTACATAGAGAGTTGAGAGGACTTGTGGTTAATACAAAATGAGACCAGCAAGGTTTCAGAGGGTCGTTCAACTCTGGAATCGAAGATCCTAACTGGGAGGTCGCGCAACCCTTAAGAGAGAATGGGGTCTACACCAAGTGGTAATCGAGCTGAAGTTTTTCTTACAGATAGTAGGAAAAGGAGAGGAGACAAAAGAACTCGAAGTTGTACTCTGTGTGTGATAGACAGCCGACATAATTCCACCAAGGAGACAGTGGAAGCACCTTTAGCCAATTGGGCTGTAGAAAGGGAAATGCGAGAACTTCATGAAATATCAGAGATGAGCACATGATGTTGGAAACATGAGAGATGCAAAGAGTGAAGAAGTAGAAGTCGAAGAAGCTGCAGGAGAGGATGTTTTCAAAGAACATTTCCTGAGAGAAGTTGTTATATTGGGAGCCAAAGCCAAGATAGAGGTCCCAATGTATGAAGGCAATTTATATTTTGAAGATCTACTGGATTGGATAAGATCCATGGACAAACATTTCGACTATGAAGATGTCGATGAAGAGAAAAGGGTGAAACATGTTGTCACTAGGCTAAAAGGACATGTAGCATTGTGGTGGGATGAACTGCAGGCTGAGAGGAGAAGCAAAGGCAAACAAAAGATAAAGAATTGGAACAGAATGGTAGCTAAGATGAAGGCTAAGTTCATGCCCAATGACTATCAGATCAATCTATTCAGGAAGTTGGAAAACCTAAGACATAAGGGTATGACAGTTAAGGAGTACACAAAGGAGTTCTACAGGCTAAACATCATAATTGGACAAAGAAGAAAGATGAAGAAAAAGTTGCCAGATATATAAATGGCCTGAGGCATGAAATCCAGGATGAGCTCAACATGATGTCAATAAGGATAGTGGAGGATGCTTATTAGTTTGCACTGAAGGTAGAGGAGAAATTGGCCAGAAAACAAAGCCAACGAGGAAGAGGTAAAAGCCCAGCCCCAAACAAAGGAAAGGGAGTTACCCATGACAAGGCACACAAGTCTAAGGATGAGACTAAGAAACCACATAGTCACTCGGAAAGAGGAGGAAGTTACCAAGGAATATAGGGTGGTGGAAGAAGTTCTTCTAGAGGAAGAGGAAGAAGCAGAGGAGGAGAAGTAAGATGTTATTCCTGTGGAAAGACAGGGCACATGTCTTGGGAATGTCCCGAGAAAAAAAATGGAGGAGGTGAAGCCCACATTTCAGAAGCATAGAGAAGGAATGTTGAAGCAAAAGGAGCAGAGGATGGAACATCCCTGATGTTGAGAAAGGCTTTCTTAAAACCAGAGGAAGAAGTTTAAAATCCAATGCAGAGGAAGAGTCTCTTCAGGACAGCTTGCAAGATTAAATATAGAGTATGAAAGGTGATAATTGACAGTGGGAGAACTGATAACTTAGTATCCACAGAGATGGTGGAGAAATTGGAGCTAGATGCAACTGCACATCCGAATCCATACAAAGTCTCATGGTTGCAGAAAGGACACCAGGTAATGGTTAATAAACAATGCTTGGTTGAATTTAAGATAGGAGGATATAGAGATGAAATTCTATGTGATGTAATTCTCATGGATGTGTGCCATATTTTATTGGGAATACCATGGAAGTTTGACAGGAATGTCATTCATGATGGGATGAAGAATACATACACCTTGGAGAAGGATAGTAGAACACACATGTTGTTGCCAATAGAGGATACAAAAGTGAAAGAGGGAGTCAACACAAGCATAATTCTCATGAGTGGGAAGGAACTCCTGAAAGAAGTCAAGAAAGAACAAGAGATGCATTTTGTTGTGGTGAGGAAACTCAGAGTTATCCTTACAAGTACTTCGATGGATGATTTTCCTGAAGAAGTTCAAGAATTGTTGGATAATTTTGTTGACATAGTGGTGGATGAGCTTCCTAACTCATTGCCACCCATCAGAAGTATCAACCACCATATTTAATTGATACCATGAGAAAGTCTTCCAAACAAAGCAGCATACAGATTGACACCTTGAGAGAATGAGGAATTGAAGAACCAAGTCCAGGAATTGTTAGACAAGGGTTTGGTCAGAGAGAGATTGATTCCATGCACAGTACCAACTGTATTGAATCCAAAGAAGGATGGAGTATGGAGAATGTGTATAGACTCAAGAGCCATTAACAAGATCACCATCAGGTATAGATTTTCTTTACCAAGAATGGATGATTTAATGGACTGTTTGAGTGGAAAAAAATTATTTTCTAAAATATATTTGAAAAGTGGATACCACCATATTATAATGAGAGAAGGTGATGAGTGGAATACAACCTTTAAGACAAATGAAGGTTTGTATGAGTGGTTTGTTATGCCATTTGTCTTAACAAATGCCCCGAGTACTTTTATGAGGTTGATGAATGAAATAATGAAAGATTTCATTGGCAAGATTGTGGTTGTATATCTGGATGATATACTGATATTTAGAAAGACTAAAGAGGATCATTTGAGGCACCTGAAACGAGTGATTAGGAGACTGCAGTAGGAGAAGATGTTGATAAACCTGAAGAAGTCCTCTTTTATGAAGACAAATCTCATTTGCTTGGGTTTTGTGATATCTTCAAATGAACTGAATATGGATCCAGAGAAGGTGAAAGCAATCAAATAATGCCCATCACCAAAGAGTATGTTTGAGGTAAGGAGCTTCCATGAATTAGCAAGCTTCTATAGGAAGTTCATCAGAGACTTCAGTGGAATTTGTGCACCACTGATGGATAAAGTGAAGAAGAAGCACAAGTATTTTAAATGGACAAAGGAGGTCGAGAAGAGCTTCAATAGACTAAAGGATAAAATAACAAAATGACCAATTCTGGTCTTGCCAAATTTTGAAAAGACATTTTAGGTGAGATGTGATGCAAGTGGAGTTGAAATTAGAGCAGTTTTGAGTCAGGATAATAGACATGTTTCCTATTTCAATAAGAATCTAAATGAGACCAAGATAAAATACTCCACATATGATAAGGAGTTTTATGCCATAATTCAAGCCTTGACTAAATGGAGACATTACCTTGTCCCACAAGAATTTGTCTTGTATAGTGATAACTAGGCTTTACAATTCATAACCAGACATGAAAAATTGAATCAAAGGCATGCAAAATGGGTTGAGTTTATTCAAAATTTTACTTTTGTCATAAAACATATTGTTGGGAATGTTAACAAATTTGTTGATGCATTAAGCAGAAGATGTTTGATTCTGCAGGAATTTCAGGTGAAGACCTTGGGGTTTGAACACCTTAAGGATATGTATTGTGATGATCTAGATTTCAAGGAAGAATATGAAGAATGTACAAATCATGTGCTGGGAGACAGAAGCTAGTGGACAGAGTATATGGTTAAAGAGGCATTGTTTTTCAAAGGAAATTAGTTGTGCATACCAAAATTCTCAATGAGGGATAACCTTTTGAAGGAAAAGCATAGTGGAGGATTGGCTGGACATTTTGGCCATGATAAAAAGTTTTCACAGTGGAGCAGTTCATACTATTGGCCAGGTATGAGAAAAGTGATGAAGTTTGTGAACAGATGTAGAATCTACCAACATGCAAAAGGAAAAAGACAGAACGATGGATTGTATCAACCATTGCCAATACCATAGAGGCCTTGGGATGCAATAAACATGGATTTTGTGTTGGGACTTCCAAGAACTCAAAGAGAATTTGATTCCATATTTGTGGTGGTGGATAGATTTTCAAAGATGGCACACTTTATCCCATGCGAGAAGACTAATGATGCAACACATGTTGCAAATTTGTTTTTCAAGGAAATTGTGAGACTTCACAGACTACCCAAAAGCATTGTCTCAGACAGGGACACTAAATTTGTCGGTCACTTTTGGAGAACAATGTGGAAGAAATTGGGGACAGATTTTTCCTTCAGCTCATCTTATCACCCTCACACAAATGGGAAGACTGAAGTGGTAAACAAAAGTTTGGGAAACTTATTGAGGAGTCTAGTCACTAAGCATCATAATCATTGGGATCAAATTCTTCCACAAGTAGAATTTGCATACAATGACTCACCAAACAAGAGCACTAGAAAGATCCCATTCCAAATATTGTATGGAATGCAACCCAGGGGAGTATCTAAGTTGAGAGACTTGGAATAGAGTGAGATCAAGAGCGTTGGAGCAGAACATTTTGTTGCAGAAATGTATAAGCTCCATAGCCAGATCAAAGGAAAGTTGCAGAGTTCTAACCAAGAGTACAAGCGTAGATATGATCAACAACGCAGGGAACTTCAATTTGAAGTAGGAGATCAGGTTCTGGCACATATCAGGAAATAAAGTTTCCCTAGGGGAACATATAACAATTTAAAGATGAATAATATAGGACCATGTAAGATCTTGAGGAAGTTTGATGCAAACACATATGAGATTGAGCTACTAGATGATGTGGGCATATCGCCCATATTCAATGTTTCAGACCTGTATCCTTACAGGAAAGATGACACAAAAGGATCATAAGATCAAGAGAAGATTCAGTGGGAGAAACAAATGCCTATAGCAGAAAAACCACAGATGAAGAAGATCATTGATCAAAGGATTGGAAAAAAGATCAGGAGGAAGACCTATTTTGAATATATGGTCAAGTGGAAGGGACACCCAATAGAAGATGCAAGTTGGGAAAATGAAGCTAATATCTAGAAGCATGGAAAGTTGGTGCGGGACTCCATGAATTTGTTTCAAGGGGAGTATGATGTAGGAGCATCGTTAGCGAGCACGCGGAGCAGGACCACTCGGTGCCTGGGAATATTTTCAGAATCTCAATGCTGGCAGTCACAACAAATATTTTGAAGTATGCCTGAACTCAGCGTCGGGAAATCTTTTGAAGCACGCTTGAACAATTGTGAGTGAAGTGGGAGTTTCCACTCCTACTCTGGAATATGAATAAACTAAGATAGCCATTAGGTTAGGTTTTGGAGTAGACAAGTAGTCAGGGGGAACCCTAAGGACCCTCTAAGATAAATAGAGGTTTTGTATGCCCAAATGAGGCAGCTGCAAGTTAGTAGTAGATTTCTGAATTTTTGTTGTTGTTTTGATTATAGATGTAGCCACTTTTTCTTTTGAATGAAGATAACAGAGGAAAATTGACCCAGTGTATGGTGTGGACATTTTTTGCAATTCCCTGTTATTGTGTTTTCATGAATGAATGAATTTCGTGATGAGTAGATGGAACTTTGAATGTTAGTATAAGTTTCAATTGTTTCTCTTTTGTCGAATTGGTGTAAGGTGTGCACAAAGAATGTTGGGAGTGCATTGACGGGATCTGTTTTGGTTCTGAAGCTTAGAAGAGATAGCACACAAATTTCCCCTTTGTAAGGACTACAAAGTGACTATTGCAAGGCATGCATAGTCATCCGCAAGAACTCAAATCTTGCGTAATAATCTGTTGCAAGGTGTGCATAGAGAAAGAGGAGAACGCCAGGAGGGTGGGAAGAATTTATTTTCAAAAAATATTTCAGATATGAGTTATCAAAAATACCTTAAATGCAAGGAGTGTGCAGGAATTTGAAACCTTCATGAAGGCCAAGCTTAGGAGGGATAGCATTTTTCAGAAGTGTAGTCGAGATCCAAGAGATGGACTCATAGGAGGTTCAAAGGTGAGGACCTTTGAAGACTTAGAAAATCTTCTAAGTCGAAATAAATCAAAAGCTTAAAAGGAGGAGCGACAGTGGTCGTTGGATCACAACGCAAAGGATCAATAGTCATCTGATCAGAACAAGGTGCACGAGCTTTAACGCTTCGCACACACAGGAGAGAGAACTTGTCAAGGTTTGAGACTTGATATTTCCGAAGCCCGAAGAGACAAAAAGATGAAGTGAAATATCAGTTGTTCAATCAAGTGAATCTATTTTGTCAGACATCATGAGTTCAGGAGGAAGCAAGTTGAAACTTGATATTCCTGAAGTGTGAAGAGCCGAAGAACCGAAGTGAATCTGGGCCGACAGATCTAGAGGATACATGGTGTGAATCCGTGGACTTTGGCTAAAGTCTCGAAGTGATTCGTAGCCATTGGATCTAAGAGAGATGTGGCATAAATCCATGTACTATGGGTAAAGACCCAAAGTAATCCTCGATCATTAGATCAGGAGGACACGTGTCAGTGGATCACAACCTTCAGATAAAATCCATTTGGAAAAGGGAGAAGTTTGAGATTTGATATCTCAGAAGTCCAAAGACCCGAAGGCGATCTTGACCATTGATCGAGAGGAGGGCCACAGGACTGTTGATCTGAGTTAAAAGGTCAAACACCCGAAGTGGAAGTAGCACCATTGATTAAGAAGGAAAGGTGTTTGCATATTGTCGGCTCCAGAAGATTGAAGTATGGAAGAAAGGGTTTGATATTTCAAAACCCTAAAGTTCGGAATCACGAATAGATCACATCCGTATATTTAGGAGGGGAAGATCTGGTCTGTGGATTGTGAAAGGGACGATCTGAACCGTCATCTCAGTTAGCACCATCAAGATCATGAGATTTATGGTCATCTCGCATTGCTGAGATATAAACTTCTCTATCCTTACAAGATTGAGGGTGCGCTGTAATCGAGACCACGGTTTTAGAGAAAAGACACATGGAGTCTCAGGGTGAATTGTGGGGAAAAACGAGGTTTGACCCCAAAAAACTCTTGAGTGTTCCCACAATCGCACCTAGGCATGAGGTCATCTCCCAAGGTCACATCTCACGAGAGGCCAAGAGAAAAGGTGCTAACGCCAACTCTCATATTTCACAGAACGCGAAAGGGAAGATTGTGAGTATCGTGAAGCCTGCGCATGGAGCCAAGAGGACCTGTGGTTAATACAGAATTAGACCAACAAGGTTTCAGAGGGTTGTTCAACTCCATAATCGAAGATCCTGACTGGGAGGTCATGCATCCCTTAGGAGAGAAGGGGGTCTGCACCACCTTGCAATTCAATCTACAACCAAGAAAGATAGTGCAATCCAAACAACTACAATTATCATAGTAGAAAGGAACAACGAACGGAATAGAACCGAAATGATTGAAGAAGGAGTATAAACCCTATGATGATCGAATCTCCCAATGTCCAAGCCAGTCATCATGGAGGGAGAGGTGCACTATAGCCGAAATCTAGGATGACCCACTAGTGCTAAAAGACAAATTTGAAATGTATTTTTTATCTTTGTTCCCTCATCATCATAAAGAGGATAAGGAAAAACTTAGGTAAATGTAAGGTCACAGAGGAAGTTGGAAGGACAAGAGCCATATTGAACTTCAATAAATACTATAATTGTATCGAAAGCATGGGATTTTTTTCTCTTCAAGCATTGTACATTTTCTGAACTATTTTGGGAATACAGAGTTAATTAAAATTGAGGAGCATTCCTTAGGTATTTCATGTACTATTACAGAAACATTTAATGAAGAGAAGTTGGTTTGGCCAAGCTATTTTATGGAGATATTTTATTCTCGTGTTGGACATATTGTGGACTATTCCTTTGAGTTTTCTCAACAGTCGTATTGTGTAAGGATGTACTTCATATTGTAGACTATACGTATGTATGATGATTATATTCTTATTTATATTATTTAGAGAATGTTTGTCTAGATTTGTGGGCGAAGAACTGTAAATGATTGTTCAAATGCTAGACTATTATGTATTTGTTGTTGTTTATTCATGTTGTTGTCTTTTATCCATGTAAACTATATCTTGGACCCTCGACAAAAGAATTTTTTGTTTTATGTCTACTTTTTGGTTGCCTTAGTTTAGTCTGGATGCATGCATCTTAGATTAGATGCATTTCATTATTTATCTTAGGAAACCTTCATCGGCTGACCGAGCCACAACCAATAAAACCAAAACCAGAAATGTTTGTCATGGTAGAATCAGGGTGGTTTCTATAATCCAAAAAGTGAGAGGTCTAATTGTGACTTATTATCAAGGGTAACCCTTATTGTTAACAAAGGGTGATTTTCCCCTTTCAACACCAACTTAAACCTGGATAATTGAGCTCTTAAAGGTCTAGTAGAACCTTGTGGAAGAGAAGAGGAGTGGACATGAATTGGTTAAGTTATTATTCATATTAATTCCATCAAAAAACCATTTTCTTAGGACCAAAGGATTCACATTTGTTGGATAGTCTTAGTTGAAGGATCTTGACCATTGGTTTGAGGGAACAATCATCATAATGGCCTAGTACAAGGCTATGACGAGACTCCAATGGGGAGAGATATGAATCAACAATATTTTTTGATCCATTGAACAATGCATCAGTGAGTCTAGGACCTTCAATGTGAATTGTGAGTCTCTCGGAGTGAAGATTGTCGGAGGTCTCGATGGAAGGTTGAAAATGATTTTGAGAGCCGTTGAACTGAAGGGAAATGCCTAAAGACACCTCATCCATCTGACTTTGGGTGAATCATTCTGAGGAGGAGGGTTCAAGAACCTTATTTAGTGAACAATTGTAACCCCCAAAGTGCATGGTACCTATTGGATGGAATGAACGAGGATTGTTCGATCTATCGAAGAATGCGTGGTTAGAGAGGTCTGTGGCACCATAGTTGAGACACCTCAATGGGTGTGAGAATGTTGTGCTATTTTAACCATAAACAATTATACACCATTTCTACCTAACCATAGGCACAAAGCAACCCTGAGAACCTTAACCTTTGACATCAATAATGATTCCAAGAAGCCTCACTAGAACCAATAGATACACCAAGTCAGTGCACCTTCTCCAAAGGTAGTGCACAAGATAGAGTACCAAAATATTGAACAAGGAATCATTTCACACCTGCAACTATTGTAGCTCCTCCTCAACACTTTCTCCTTGCTTCTAGATGTATGAGTGTGTATAAAAATGAGTTGGGGCACCTTCTATTTATATTAATGAGGCCAGGTGAACATGTCTCTCTTCAAGCATGGTCAACTTGTCCTTTTCTGCATATAATACTTCAATATTACTTATTTTTCCTAGCCGACTTGGCTTCCAAGGTTTTCACAGATCTGTTTAATTTTTCTCTTACTTCTGGAATATTCTATTCTAGTCAAAGGTTTATCCATGGAGGTTAATACCTCTTGTAGCTACCAGAACATCAACACTCCCTCTTATCTAGGGAGGTATTTAACCAAGATGTTCCCTTCTGGTCTTCATAGCCTTGCTCCCTATTCCATGATCCTCTCGTCATGGTTACATAAACCATGCTACTGGTAGCATCATTACATCACACATGGCTACACCCATGTGGACCTATCAATCTCATCTAGGGGTCACAACCCACCAGAGAACACTAGATCTATACCTTGTAGTGTGTGTCACTATCATCATCAAGGGCTACACCAGCATGAAATGCTAACCCATGTCATGAGTATCATCATTACTATCATCAGTATCCATCCATCTCACATGGCATGGGAAGACATACATCATCTTGTAGACCAGTAACATCACCATACCTACACAGCTATCTCATGATCACCCAGATCATATTACGAGAAACACCATCAAAACCATACATGTTCTCAACTATGCCACCCACGTACTATACTGTCTCACTCATGTAGCAACAACTCATAATACCAGACCATCTCACTGGAGTATCCTATAGCTTGGCATAAAGCCTACAACTTGGCACAAGGCCTACAACTCGACATGAAGCCTACAAATCGGCATGAAGCCTAAAAATTGGCACAAGGCCTACAACTAAGAACAGAGCCTACAATTTGGAAGGAAGCCTATAAATCAGCATGAATGCTACAACTTGGCACAAGGTCTACAACTCGGCATAAATCCTACAACTCGGCATGAATCCTATAACTCAACATGAAGCCTACAACTCGGCACAAGGCCTACAACTTGGAATGAATCCTACAACTCGGCACAAGGCCTACAACTCAATAAAAATCCTACAACTCGGCATGAATCCTACAACTAGGCATGAATCTTACAACTCAACACGAAGCCTACAAGATCCTTCTTTTTGAATTCTTCCATCAACTCCCTCTAACTGAGAGAATCCTCGAACCATGCATCCATCTGATGCATGCCCCTATGCATATTAGAAGATGTCATGAAACCTTGCTTCTTCTTGATCATTGAATCCCTCTAAAGTTTGACTCCCTCTTAGTCCTATCAAATCTTTATTTCTGTGGTAAACTTCCTGGAATATGTAGGCTAACCTACTCTAAACAGGAATAACAAGAGAAAAAATATTTCCAATATAATAGAACTTTATATAAGAACATATCAATTTCATGGTAATTCATTATAACCTTACCAAGGTGTCCTTTCTGATAACAATAACAAGAAATATCTCCTAGAGGAGATGTTAGTTCATATTGAAATTAAGTAAAATAAGCATTTATATTAATAGTACATGTTACTAAGTATTCATTTGTTCCTAGCATTAATAAAATATAAACAATGCAATACTCACTCAAACAACAATAATAAAAATATCAAACTTGATATGCAAACCTGGAGTCTGACTATTGTTCTGCTTGAGTTGCTTTTCTTTTGAGACCAATATTCTTTCCAACCTAGAGAGTGTGTTGTTCCTTTGAATGTATTAAATCTGAGATATTTCTTGCTCTATGATTGCTTCTTGGACAAAGATCCCTTCTCTTTCTAAATATTCATATCTGTAGTAGTTTCTTTTTATTGTTTCTCCTACTCCATGTTCATGTTCTTGGAAGCTCCAAAAATCAAACTCTTCATCCTTTGTTCCATAATTTCTGGTTCCATAATTTTTCCCTTTGTTCTTTGCAAGGATGATGTTAATCCTTGTCTTCCATGCTCTACCAAGATACCATGCTTCTACTACATCATTATGATTTCATGGAGGAAGTCATGATTGTCTTTGACTTTGACCTTGACCAATCTTTTGGCTTTAACTAGTCAAACCTTGACTTTGACCCAAAAATTCAACTTTGACATTTTTTATGACTGGGGGAACCAAGAGATGTGTTGGGTTAGGGTGCACTAGGATATCCAAGAATTATTCCAAACGCTTCAATTAAAGTGCATGAACAATCAAGTTAGGGTTTGTTTCTTCTACAAGATCATAAACCCTAGCTGCAACTTCCATTGTACTACAACAAGCTTGACAGAGAGTTGTGGATCTACCTTCCAGTGGTTAGACTATTCCAAAGGTGGTGTGGGCCCATAACCTATTAGAATATTGTGCTCTTTTAACCATAAGTAATGATACACCATTCCTACCCAACCATAGGCCCAACTCCACCCCCAAGCACCTTAACCTTTGATAGAAAGAATGATTTGAGGAAGCCTCACTAGAACCAATATATAAACCAGGGTAGTGCACCTTCTCCAAAGGTAGCGCACAAGATAGAGTACCAAAAGACTGAACTGGGAATTATTACACACCTCCAGCTGTTGCAGCTCCTCCTCAACACTTGCACCTTGATTCTAGATGACTGAATATGTGTATAAATGAGTTGGGGAACCTTTTATTTATACTAATTTGGCCAGGTGAACAAGTGTCTCTTCAAGTAGGGCCAACCTGTCCTTTTCTACATATAGTACTTCAATATCACTTATTCTGCTAAGCTGACTTGTCTTCCAGGGTTTTCACACATCTTTTTATGTTTTCTCTTACTTCAAGAATATTCTATTCTAGTCAAAGGTTTATCCATGGAGGTTAATACCTCTTGTAGCTACCTAAATATCAAGAATGGAGGGACTATGAGAACAGAGGTGGGTGATTAATCATCGTATATTTTGTGGGTCTTATTCGTCTACAAGTAGAATGAGATTTTGAGTGGAGAGTAACCATCAAACAAGTGAAGGCACCGATGAAATTAGATCCATTGAACCCTGGCACCAAGGACCATTGGATCCCTAAGGACAATCGGTCAGAGTAATTCCATCAGAGAGGATATCGACCCTAGTGAATTGATCATTCTGACGAGAGTGAGTCTAAATAACAATATATTTTTTATCTGATGGAAAGGATTAATCTTAACCATTTGATTGGGGGTATTAGGGATCTGGTAACCTTAGAAAACTATGAGAAGAAGTTTCTCTAATAATTCTAAGATTTTAATCAAAGTTTAATTTTTGATAAGAGAATCATTCACTTAAAAAACTTATGAAATCCGATAGCATATCTTGAGGGAGAAAACAAAAAAAAGGAAATGTGACATCCCACCACCCTAAGTGGTGATTAGCGGGTCAAGTGTGTTACATTCTTATCGTTATTATTGTCAAATGCAAATTTTATCTACTTGTATAAATGCTTATGTTAGTATGTACATATGTAAAATCCATCATGGTAAAATGACTTGCCTTAGTTGAAATTCATGGCTCACCCTTGGCTCACCCTCTTTCTGCTTGTCTAATGTTATGATAATACTTGGGTAATTTGTTATTTCTAACTTAAGTGGAGCCACTTAGAATGGATGAGTACTACTTCATAATCATATTTTTGTTGGGAGTATATTACTAACATTTATCTTTACTATCATAATATTAATGATTTGATAAATGATCTTTGGTGATTTAATTTGTTGATCCTAATGATGTTACTCATTAACTTGTTAGTATTGTTGATCTGATTGGTGATTGATAAGGAATTTATTAATGATCTTAAATATGTTGTTAATACTAATTGTATGACACTCATAATGTCAATTTGAAGTTGTTGATATTATTGATTATTTGATGTTCTTGATGTTCCTTATGATACTAATGATTTGATGTTGATTGATCTGAATCGGATCTGACAAGAGAAATTGGCCATCGACACATGACTCAAAGATGAAAAACACATGCATTGTTAAGGATATGGGTGATGAAGGAGATAGACTTGTTGACGTGAAGAGCCCCATGTCATCATGATTTATGTCCAATTTTGTATGTAATGTATGTAAAGTCGGGCAATATATGGTTGTATGAAAAGGAATAAAGAGATGTTCATAATACCTTTCCCATGTGGGATAAAATAAAAATATATAAAGAAATGGAGGAGAGATGAATTGGAGAGAAGTTGAAGAGTTGGGGATGCTTGACGTTTCATTTATCCTCCCATTTGAATTATCATTCTATATAATGTACCCCCTCAATGAGAAAGGGGTTCTTTGGTTGTGAATGATGTAGAGAGGTTTCCTAGATGTTACTAAGGAGAATATACATGTACTAGAGAGCCTATAACTTTCCCATTGTTGAATAAATAAGAGTCTGGTCGAAGCCAAAATAATATTGGTTTTCTCGTTTGGGTTTCCAAGGTAAAAAATATGATTCTATGTGTGATGATTTTCGTGGTTTATGTTTTCTTAGGAATGGTTCTTTTATGCACTGTAATTTAATGGTAGTATGCGTATATTCTAGAGACGAGAAAATCATATTTCTTTTGTATGGGATTATTTTATATTAATATGGTTCTTTATGGGTTAATACATTAGACTAACAACTCTTTAATTATAGTCGTGTAATGAATTTAGAGGTTGTAAATCGATGGCCCTCCTTCCAGATCCGTTGTTATTCATTCAAGGGTTTCTAATTTTGTTTTCAATCATTGAGCTCATTCTCGACTTCATTGGGCATTTTTCCATTGGCCATAAATCATAAACATCATATATATCTAATAATGGGGTTGTTTGGGCATTCATTAGCAACCCATGAACCATATCCACATTTTTGCAAACTTTCCTGCTACCAAATTCTCCCAAAATGTTTTCCTCTATTGTTGTATGCCAAATAAACTTCTAAAACGTTTTTTTTGTCAGGGGATATTAGGATTGACTCCCCTACATTTTTTATGCACCGTGGGTTACCCAAATTCATTCCAAAATGTTTTCTGACATCACTAGTGAGTAAATTCTCCCTCAAACATTCCTTCGAGTTGTTGGTCACTAAAAATTCGACTTGGTTTCCCTTTTGGTCGAATTTCCTCCCCCATTCAACTGAAAGACATCTCTTGGTCAACTTGACTTAGAAGGAATATGACTTGAGTAATTTTTACTTGGGTAAATTCGACTTGGAATGATGTAGTGGTGAGAAATGTCAACAATTACAACAACTGATTGAAGCCTATAGATAAGTGTTTCAAGATCCTTAAGGACTACCACCTAAGAGAGAGGTTGAACACGAGATTCAGTTGTTGTCAGACTCACCACTACCTAACATTGGGTTGTATATGTAGTCCATCATCGAAGTATATGAAGTAAAGAAGCAACTGTAGTAGTTTTTGGAGTAGGGAGTCATCAGACCCAGTACACCACCATTTGGTTCACCCATCAACATGGTGCCGAAGAAATATGGAAGCTAGAGAATGTGCATTGAATATATTTCCCTAAATAAGATCACCATAAAGAAGAGATATCCTTTTCCAAGGATTGATGACTTGTTGGATCAACTAAAGAAAGATAAATTATTCACTGAGATGGACCTCAAATCAAGTTACCACCAAGTGAGGATCAAAGCAGAAGGCGTGTGGAAGAAAGCATTCAAAAGAAGACAAGGTTTGTATGAATGGCTAGTAATTCCTTTTGGATTACGCAATGCACTTGCAACATTTATGAGACTCATGAATGATGTACTACATCCCTTAATTGACTCTTTTGTAATAGTATAACATATTACATACTAATCTTTATCAACACTTGGAAAGAGAACCTATCACATGTGACACAAGTATTAGAGACCTTGACAAAGACTCAGTTGATTGCCAACTTGAAGAAATGTGAGTTTGGGAAGACTTCTTTGATATATATTGGACACATGATTGGAGGAGGATATCTGAGGGTAGATACATAGAATATTACAGCCATCACACAATGTCCTATTCCCACTAATGTGACAGAGGTCAGGATTTTCATGGGAGCATCTTAGTATTTGATAAATCTCATTGTCAACTTCTCCATAGTACCAACATCATTGCATGCCATAATTGCCACAAAGGAAATAAATTTCATTGGGGTAAGACAAAACAAAGAGAATTTGAAGACTTTAAGAAGAAAATCAGTGATTCTCCAGTGTTAGCCATGCCAAATTTGCAATGATCGCTTGAGCTGGAGACTGGTGCTAGTGGATATGAATTAGGAGTAGTACTTATGCAAGGAGGAAGACATGTGTGCTACCAATCAGAGTTTTTTCATGGAACAATGCTTGATTATCCCACATATGATAACGAGCTCTTTGCAATTGTACAAGTCAGGAAGAAGTGGAAGCATTACCTCTTGGGGAAAGAGACTATCATACACACATATCATCATCCTCTTGAGTATCTATAGAGTCAAAGCAAGATGCAGAAAGTGAGACATTACAAGTGGTTATGTTTCTTGCAACAATTTCATTTGTTGGTTAAGTACAAGAAAGGAATCACAAATAGACTATAATACATGCTCTCTCGACCACCACTAAAGAATATTGCAGCAATTGGAATGATAGTGCAACTTAATCCTTTCACTCATGAACTTTTGATTGAAGATTATGAGGGAGATGAATATTCTAGTGTTAAGCCCTAATATTGGCTCATTACCCATTAATTGGGGCATATTACATTAGTAATTTTATTTTATTTATGTTGGATTTATTCCATTAGTTGTAATTATACCTCCTAGTCTCCTATA
>SNQJ01S0005985.1:60399-102867 GCA_010110895.2 Picea sitchensis
ATCGATGGCCCTCCTTTGTATATGTATTTGGGTCCATGGATGATTTTAGGGGATAAATTTCGCTCATCGGTTAATTTTTCATGTTTTTTCCCAAAAACTATTCGCCCAAATTCTGTAGGATAAAATTATTTTACCTTAAAAATCGCCAAATATTTATACTAACTATATAAAATTCTTAGAAATTTGAATATTTTTACAAAAATATTGCCAAACATTCTATAGTTGGCATATAAATGATTAGTAAGATTCACCAAGATTTCTACATTTTAAAATAAATTTCCATCCTTAAAATCATCCCTATCTAAATCTCGACACATAATGTGGCATGATAAATATAACCAAAATTAAATTATTCTTTAGGTATTTTACATCCCGATCCTAGGTGTAACCACTGAAGCACACTATTTGTTATCATGGATACCCGAATCCCAGTTGAGTTTTATTTGCACTCATATTCAAACACAAGATCCAACGAGTGTTTCGAGCCAGTAGTACACCTACACTATAAACTTCAAATCATGATAAATGATGGATCGGTAAAAGTTTATAAACCATATTTTTCAAGTTAACTTGGTAAATGGGGTATATTTTCCATCGAATATGAAAATACTTGTTGATGTAGTCCACCTTTTCTCTTCGAACTTGTCCAAAAAAAAATCAATCTTGAATGAAAAGCGATTTGAATTCAAGTTTAACCAATAAAGCATTGAAACAAATTTATTTATGCGTGTTATTGATTGGTTGATTGATTTTCGAAAACAAAAATCTAGAGAGAATGCTAATTTTGATTTATTTGATTATTTCTAACTTGCGGACCAGAAACATGAACAACCCCAGAAGATTGAAAAATATTACTCGTGTTCGTGGACCAATTGGAGACGAGATACTTTCAAAATTATAGATCAAATGCAACATAAATTCTTTTAATAGAAATGGAGGAGATTTATAGCAATATTATTATCGAGAAAATAATTGAAAGTTTTTCTCAATAATTTGTTTTGCTAAATTATTGAGATTGTTGTAACAAGAAATTTCAGAATTTGAACAAAAAGTAAGGAATAGAATATTATAAAGACAAGATCTTTCTAGGGAATAGCTAGGGAATAGGGGTTGGAATTTTTTTAATCAAACTATATAGGATATATTTTTAACACTTTTTGTAGTTGGAAATCCATAACTCAAATATGTGCATTTATGTTAAGTTTTAGGAAAGGATTGAAGATTTCATGGTTGGAAATATTGGTATAGTAATTGTATATTTTTATTAATGAATTGTTGAATTTTAAGGCCATATTTGTTTGAGAAATTAATGTGTGAATTATCATCTCTCTACATTTTTGTAATTGATTGGTTTGAAATTTACATTTGAGAAATTTGAAATTTTTGTCTTGTTTTTCTGTAATTTTTTTGATAGAAGTATTCAAATACATGATACATTATCCTTTTTGTCGGGTAACTAATTATTTGAAGGGATTACGATATTTTATTTGAGGGTACTAATTACTTGATTTAGTGAATTATTTCTTAAATCTTGTGATTTTTCTTCCTTCGATGTCTGCAAACATTAAATTAGTCTAGGATATTTAGTGTTTTATATTAATTAGATTATCTATATTTTATTTACTTAGATTATATTAATGTTAGGTCGTGTATTTTCTCTTTTAATTGAATTCTCATTATATTCAAAGAAAACTTCAATGTGGAAATTGGGCCCACATATTGGTGGATATTACCATACCAAATGAGTATAGGCCTGATTGGGGTCTTGATCGGGTGATACATCCCTATTGTAGGAAGGAATGTTTCCACCTGTCAACAATTGCTGCTAGAAGGAGGTCCATGTTTTGAATGGAAGGTAGAGGATCACGAATATATAATCCACCCATAACAACTCCCGCACCTTCTCAGAAGGGACAAGCCACTACACAAACTAGAGAAGTTTCACAAATATCACAACACTATGAATTAGTAATATCAGAACAATTAGTTTAGTTACCTCAAACATTAGAGTTAGGATCACAAAACATACATGTTACAACATGTCAATCTATATCTAGTGAAAAAATAATAGCATTGGAAGGTTGGTTGTTCAATCGTGGAATAGATCAAGCACAATTTTCATGAGTTCTTACATGAGGTCAGAGGAAGTAACTTGATCAATCCCCTATTGAGTTTCCTATTTCAAAACAAGGTAAATATCCCAGATAGGAACAACTAGGTAAGTCTGAACAAATTTCTGAAGAATTATTAGGTTCAATCTTATCTCAAGTAGTACAAGGTAAAGCTTATTTAATTGAATCAACTATTGCATTGTCAGGGGGTGAAGGAAAATCACCATCTCCACCTGAGATTCCCCTAGACTCTCCACTAGGTTCTCCTCAACAACCACCTCAATGCAGTCTACAACACACTCCTAGAGCTTCACAACCACCAAGTCCAAGAGTATCTCCATCATCGCCCCAATAGATGGTTGGTCAACAACCAAGGAGACCACGGTTAGCATGAAAATAAGTGTTTGTACCTAGACAACAACCTGACTTACCCAAACATCCCAGAAAAGTATCTACAAAAATTTGATCCATACAATAAAGAATCACCAAAATAGATCATTTTATTTTAGTTGTTAAAATATGATGAATGTTGAGAATGAAGATGTAGTTTGCGAACTTTTTCCTTTTACATTTCAAGGAAAAGAATCGACATGGTAGTGTTCTCTTCATAAAGATACAATTTTAAGCTAGAATGATTTTGAAACTGGTAGTGTTCTCTTCATAAAGGTACAATTTTAAGCTAGAATGATTTTGAAACTACTTTTATTAAGAAATTTGGTGAAGATAAAACACCTTTTACTTTAGTTTTAGAACTTTCCATAATTAAAATGATTAAAAAAGAAAAAATTAAAGACTTTAATCCATGCTTTTTTACATTAATAAATAAAATTCTTGAAGATTCAAAGCCTACTGTGAATGTCCTCATAGAATTTTACACTATAGCTCTTCCTTCAAGCATTGTTGTTTTTGTGAAAAGGGCTAGTAAAAGTACTTGAACTGAAACTATCCAAACTAGAAGTAATAATTCTCCCTCATCTACCTTAGTATCTCCTTCTACTTCCTATCATGCACATAAAACTAAAACTTCTTCTAGTAATAAAACTAGCTCCAATGTTGTAAATCCATTGAAATCATAGATAATCTAGAATATATCATGGTAGAGGACATGAAGAAAATGAGAATAATATTTCATTTTTTGAATTATCTAAATGAACACAACAAAAGAACAAGTTAATGTAGGCACTAAGTAGTAATCATGAGAATAATAATTCATCTCTTGGAGAAAAAGATAAAGGTCAAACCTCTCAAGTTTCTATGCAGAAAATAAATCAAATATAAATGTTGAAATAATTGAAGAAAAGTTTAATTAAAATACTCCACCATTCTTATTAATATTTGAAAATTTTAATCGTAATGTACATAATTGTTTGGTTGATTTTGGGGCATCTTCTAATGTTATATCTTTTATATTCTGTAAGAAATTGAATGCAGAGCCTAATAAAACAGTCATTCAAATTGTTCAACTTGATCGTTCAAATGTTAATGTAATAGGTGATTTTCTTTTTTTTAACATGGAGAATGACTTATATTAATCTAGTTGTAGAAAATTCATACAAAATTGTCATCCCGACACTCGGGAAACTAGACCATGAACAAAGGAATAAGTATTCATTCCATTGATTCTAAACCAAGTTTCTTCTTATACCATGTCTAGCTATATAAACATTGTACAGAAAAATATGAAGTCTACTAGAAGATATGACATATTTATTGTTTTCCATCATTATGCAAAAAAAAAAAAAGAAGTACATTTTATTCATTAATCTAATGAGTTTTCCTTGGGATCCTGATGTGGCTTAGGATTCGTTGGTGTGGAACTATTTGGCATCATTGTTGTCATTACAGAGCTTGAAGGCGGGAGTCGAGCCAAGACTGATCGCAGAAGTTGGTGGAATTCATCCAATTGAATTTGAACGGTGTTTTGAGCATCCTCTCTGGTTTGCAACATTTGTCCCAACAACGTCTTGAGGTGTCAGTATAGTTCTACAATTTTCTTGTATTTTGTTTTGTGACCTCTCGAGCTACCAATGTATGGAGCACAGTTGATAATTTCCTCGTCCACCTCCTGGTTGAACATTAAGCTCTGTTACATATGAATTTCTTTTTCCATGTCCTCCAGGTGTGCCTAAACATGTGGTGGGGTTGCCACATGGAATTTTTTCATCATGACCTGGGCATCATGCTACACATGGGTACTAGAGGTCCCCTCTCTTGTGTTGTTTCTTGGTGGCTCCACTGGTGCACCTCCCCCTCACCTGTATCCACATTGGTATCCTCATTGTGATGCCATTGAACCAACAATTCTCTCCTCGAAGATGAAGCTTATCTAAATCAGATATAGACATGGTGTCTGCCCACAGTACACGTGACTATCGCAATTGTTTTCTTCTAAGCCAATCCAAGATGCATTTCCTTGGATTTCCTCAAGTTTCATGTCGTCCTGAAGAGAAAACGCATGCGGAGTTTCTTTATCTCGAGCCTTCCACATTTTGTCTTTGTAATTCTTCTCTATAGCTATCATCCTGAAGAGAAAACCCATGTCGAATGTCACTTTCCATAGCCTTCTCCATACTTGCATGACAAATAAGGCTGGAGGGTTCAATGTCCAAAGCACATGTGCATTCTCAAGTTGCATTAATTTTTCATTGACAAGTTTGGGATGGGCATCTGTGTTCTCATTATCAAGGTGCTACGTGAGAGGGTGTGGTGGGCTCATCTATACCAGTTGTGGGTCCACGTGGTCATTGGGATCAATCCTCGATATCCCCTTTCTCCCCATCTGATCCGGATTATTTTTTAGAATGAAATGAAAGTAGAGATACTGTAATGAAATACACATAAATATTTCCAGAAATAGAGAAATACAATAATACATGATTTCTATTAATGAAAGAAATGTACAGAGACTGTAAAAGTATAGAGTAAAAGACTCGCTAGAATGGTGGAAACTTATCTCTAAGAAGAGATGTGACAGTTACTCGCATTCGCAATAAGATTATTATTACAATGAGGCTCCGAAGACCTTTTTAACATTAGTAAAATCCAAAACCCTAACCCCGGAAGATGAAAAGCCAAAAGGTTTTTGGGCCCCAATGGGGGTAGTTGATACGTCAACTTCCCAGGTGTAATATACTAGATATAAAAAGTATGCAGAACAGAAATAAAATGCTAGAAATGGCAGAATAATAGTAATATAACTAGCATAATCTCCACAATAACACAGAAATTATATAAGAACAACAACAGAAATAACACTTTGATTCAGAAAGCAATGTTCACGGGCCTCTTCGAGGGGGAAACCTCCAGTCGAGCAGTGATTTTTCACAATAATATCCAAGCTAGGGTTTTCATACCCTCGACCCTTATTTATACTAAATATGCCTATCAAGAGAAGCATCTAGAGGAAGATCCTTCTAGAAGCGGAAGCTTCTATTAGGTCTTCTTACATTCGCCTTATTCTATTTTATTGAAAGGCCTTATTAATATTGACCTTTATTATATCTGAATATATTTCTCTACCTATGTGCGGGTTAGGACCCTAACATGTCCACCCCCTTCAAAAAATCCTTGTCCTCAAGGCTTGAGATGTGGAAATTGTTGCAGAATGGTAGTTGGTTCCCAAGTGGCATCTGCTGGAGTTGTATCTTTCCACTGGACTAGCACTTTCTTGATGGTTCTCTGACGCAGGTGACACTCACACTGGTCCAAAATTGCTTCTGGCTGTAGCCAAATGGATCCTTCTTCAGCTAACTTAGGAAGGTTGGTTTGAATTTGGCACCTAGTTCCAATCACCTTCTTTAAGCATGAAACATGAAAAACAGGATGTAGCTTCGAATGACTGGGCAGAGCTAACTAATAGGAGACTTGTCCCACATGCTTGAGAACTATATAAGGACCATAAAATTTGGGCACGAGCTTATGACAATGCTCGACCTTGAGGTAAGTTTGCTTGTATGGTTTCAGTCATAGAAACACTTGATCCCCTTCTGCAAATTGACGTTCAGAGCGACCTTGATCTGCTTGTTTCTTCATGTGATTCTATGCCATGACCAAGTTCTCTTTGAGGGTATGGATAATATCCTCTCGAATTGTAAGTGTTTGGTCAACCGCCTGGACCTTCGAGGTACCCAGTAAGTATGAGAGAATTGAATGTGGCTTCTATCCATATACCGCTTCAAAAGGAGTCATGTGTGTAGTTGTATGGTAGGAAGTGTTGTACCACCATTTAGCTAGGGGTAACCATTGAGCCCATTGATTTTTCTTTTTAGAGGAAAAACATCTCAGATATGTTTCCAAACACTTGTTGGCAACTTCTGTTTGACCATCAGTCTGGGGATGATAAGTTGTGCTGAGATGCAATTGGGTGCCCTATAGCTTGAACAATTCTTGCCAAAAATTGCTTGTGAAAGTTGGGTCATGAACATAAACAATAGAGTGTGGCATGACATGAATCATGAAGACCTAGTCCATGAAAATTTGAGCCACCATTGATGCAATAAATGGGTGTTGAAGAGCACACAAATGAGCATACTTGGAAAGGTGACCCACAACCACCATTATGACTGATTTATTTCCCGATTTGGGTAAGCCGGTAATAAAGTCCATAGAGATATCCTTCCAAATAGCAGGTGGAATCGGAAGCGGTTGTAGTGTTCCCGGAGATTTGACTATTTCTCCCTTGTTGCATTGACACACATCACATTCAACGACAAAATTACGGATGTCCTATTTCATACCATCCCAGAAAAAAGAACATTTGACCCTGTCATAAGTTTTGGTGAACCCGGAGTGCCCCGCTATGGGTGTAGCATGAAGCTCATAAAGTACTGTGGATTTAATCTTTGATTGTTTACTTAAATACAAATGCCCTTTGTATCAAAGCTCATTCTAGAGCCAAGAGTACCCTGGGGAGCTGGAGTATTGGTCTGCAATTGTTGGATCAGATGCAAACTTTTGGGATATTGTAGCCATTCCTAGCGAATAGCTTGGAGCCAATCTGGTACAATGAAGGAAAGAGAAAAAAGGGATCCTTCTTCTTCATATTTTTGGGACAGTGCATCCGCCACCACATTGTCTTTGCCTTTCTTGTAAATGATCTCATAATTATATCCAAAGAGCTTAGTCACCAATTTTTGTTTCTCCGAGGAGGAAATGTGTTGTTCCAGAAAGTACTTGAGGCTTTGATGGTCTATCTTAATTTGGAAACATTGCTCCAAGAGATGAGGGCTCCACAGATCAACGACATGCAGAATAGCCAACATTTCCTTTTCATAGATGGGTTTGCCCAGATTCGTTTCAGATAGTTTCTTGCTAGTGAAGGCCAAAGGTCGACCCTCTTACATAAGGACAACACTGATTCCTTTCCCTGAGGCATCACATTCCAACACAAAGGTCTTGGTGAAATCAGGAAGGGCCAGAACCGGAGTGGTGTACATGGCCATCTTCAAGGTTTGAAAAGTTTGAGCAGTGGGTGGAGTCCAAGTGAAAGAGTTCTTTTTTAGGAGAGCAGTGAGAGGTGCTACAATCTTCCCATAATTCTTAACAAACTTGAGATAATACCCTGTTAAGCCTAGAAATCCACACAATCTTTTGAGAGTCTTTGGGTGCGACCAGTCTTGCATAGCTTCAATATTTTTTGGATCCACCTTGACACCATCCTTGCTAACCAGATGACCCAAGTATTCTACTTATGAGGCACCAAAAGAAGATTTAGAATGTTTCAGGAAAAGTTGGTGCTGAGAGAGTAGATGGAGAACTCGATCCACATGAGTAAGATGGTTTGTCCAGGTTTTTCTATAGATGAGGATATCATCAAAGAAAACTAAGACAAAATGACAGAGAAAGGGACGGAAGACATGATTCATGAGGCTTTGGAAGGTGGAGGGGGCATTACACAAGCCAAAGGGCATGACCAAAAATTCATAGTGGCCCTCATGAGTTTGAAAGGCCATCTTGGGAATGTCTGCCTCTTTCATATATATATGGTGATAACCCAAGTGAAGATCAAGTTTAGTAAAGAATTGGGTGCCACTCAATTCATCCAGGAGGTCATCGATGATAGGAATGGAAAATTTGTCTTTAATGGTCAGTTTTTTGAGGGCACGGAAGTCAGGACACATTCTCCAAGAACCTTATTTCTTGAGGACCATGACTACAGGAGAAGAGTAAGGGCTCATACTAGGGCGAATAATGTTTGCATTAAGGAGTTCCTGGACCATTTTCTCAATTTCATTTTTTTGTGAAAAGGGGTGGCGATATGGATGAATATTGGGAGGAAGGCTTCCGGGTACAAGGGGAATGGAATGATCATGAATACCACGGGAAGGAGGGAGTCCTTGGGGAGTGGAAAATACCATTTGATGTTTATAAAGGAGGGCTTGGAGGTCTTGCAGCACCGAGGGTGTCTCTGTTGCTTGTATGGCATGGAGTTGGGCAATGACACCAGAATGACATTTTTTGAGCAGCTTTTCCATGCGATGGGAACTAATGACCTCAGGTGAACCAACAATGATGCCTTGGAATTTATATTGGTGGCCTTCCTAGTCGAATTGCATGGTTAATTCCTTAAAATCCATGAGAATGGGACCCAAAGGCCTTAGCCAGTCTGCACCCAACACAATGTCACAACCGGCCATGTCGATAGAAAACATATGGGATTTTAGGTGGTAGTCATCGATTTGGAGAAGCACATTTTCACAGCGCCCTCCACATTTCATGGAACCACCATTGGCAATCATGATTTGGAAATTGTTGACGGCATGGATGTAGTAATGAGTTTCTTGGGCAATGCGGCGATGAATAAAATTATGCGTGCTTCCACTCTCAACCAGAACGATGAAATTTTGATGCTTGTTGTAACTAATTAACTTGAGGGTTTGGGGAGTGGAGAATCTAGTGAGAGCATTGAGGGAAATGACCAGTTCCACTTCGGGAGGGTCTGAGAGAGGGGTTATGCTAGTGATGTCAAGTGACTCAGACACAATGGGAGTTTCAACATCTTCTTCAGAAATATTTTCAGAGATGGCCATAAAAAGATTTTGTTCCTTACACTTGTGGCCTGGGAAATATTTGTCATCACAATTATAACAAAGTCCTTTGAGTTGGCGTTCATCCATTTCATCCCTGGTCAATTTTTGGATCTTTAATGGGGTGGAGGGAGTAATGGGATTTATGGGTTTAGGGCGGGGGATAAAGGAGGGTTTTCAGTTTTGAGAGGATACAACCTGTTGTGCTTCTTTATCTCTTTTAGTAGCCTCTACCCAACTCGAAGGTCGAGCCATGAGGACATGGGCCCGAATCACATCCTTGAGGCCACTGATAAAACACTCTCGAAAGAAAGCATCAGTCATTCCCTCTGTTCGAAAATCCAGGCGCTCAAAGGAAGCTATGAAGTCTTCTACTATTCTTGATTATTTCAAAATTTTCAAATGGCCCAAATGGTTGGTGTCAGTGTCAAAGCGTTCATAAAGATCAGTCACAAATTGGGTCCAAGCAATATACCCTTGACGAGAAGTTTTTCTCCATTACCACCATTGCCAACGTTCTTGATCTAGATGGAGAACACCATATAGGAGTTTGGCAAAGTCATCTGTAATGTCGTATAAAGAGAAATAATGTTCCATTTGGGTTACCCAACCAGTGGGGTCTGAGCCAGCAATTAGTTGTAATTATACCTCCTAGTCTCCTATATATACCAAGGAGACATTTTCATTTGGAATCATCTTGTACTTGAACATTTATGTGGGGTAAAATGAGGTTTCTCCCTCGAAGAGGCTTATTATCTGAAATTCTCTCTTTTCCAAGGCATTGAGTACTTATTTTGAGGTTTTTCTATGATATATTGATATTTGGTTCTTAACATATGGTATCAGAGCTCAAGGTCTTGGGGTTTCGATGCTACATCTGAGACACCGTGGAATTTTCACTATAACATTTTTTCTACAAAGATTCAGAAGGAAAGTCTTGGAGGATATTTAGTAGATGGATCAAGGTACGTTGGGGTAAAATTTCATCTCCTGAGGCCTTATACTTTCGTAGATACAGCCTTTGTAATATAGGGTTATGGAATCACCCTGAATTGAGTCATTGCGGAATTTTCTCTATAAAAAAAATTCTGTAACGTTTCAGACCCTAAACTCCAGAGGATATTCGTAGAATTATAAGGTATATGTGGTAGAAATTTCATCTTCTGGGTCATCATAAATTTGTAGATACACCCTATGGAAGATAGGGTATCTAACTAGTCCTATTGACTAGTCTCAAGTAGGTGTTCTAGGTAAATCAATCATAAATTCGTCCTACAGTATCCAAATTGAGTGAGACTAGTTGCATTGGATAGTGGACATCCCGTAGTATTTTTGGTACGAGTTTCATAATTTTAAATCAATTATTTTGTGTGAGGCATGCTATACAAGTGAGATATCCTGGAAAGGCCAAAAATCAACAAGTTGTGGGGAAGTTACCATAAATTCCACTTGGCACATTCAATTTTTATCAGACCCGTGGCATTGAAGAGAAGAATCATCAGAGACCTACAAAAAAAAAAATTTATACTCAGAAGGGTCGATATTTTGGAGATACAATAAAAGGAAGATTGTCTAGTAGAACCACCTCAAAATCAACGTTTAAAGTGATACTTGGCCAACATGCCACCAAAAAAGGGAACTTCTACACCAAATAAGCCTCCAGACAATCCTACTTGGACTCTTGATGAGGGTGAAGAAATGCGTAGGGACATAAATGATTTACAAAAGAAGACAGTTGTTGGACACACCTACCACACTTAGAGGGGGGGGTGAATGAGTGTGGGGATCCTTTTCCCAAAACTTCCCTCTTACACAAAACTAATTAGTTAGCATTTGACATTTACTCATTACTCATTCATGTCATTATTAATCAGTTAGATGTGAATACATATCAACAACATATATCAGCAATATATCATCAACAAATCATCTCCACAAGGAACACAAGGAACACAAGATGTATGTACAATTTTNTTCACCTTCAGTATTTGGAGGTGTATCAGAGAAAGGGTCATCTGCAGGGATCTTCAGTTTGGTGCAGAGTGATGCAAAGACATATTCAAGATGGGTGGTCAGTTCTTGTTTGACTTCCTCCATTGAGGACTGCATGGTTGTATTTATGGTTGTATTGATGGTTGTATCAATGGAGGCAACATTGGCACTGAGTTGTTTCACTTCTTTTTGGGTCTCGAGGAGACTAGATTGCAAGGTGTTGAACCAATCTTCCAGGTCTTGGCTATGGGTATGGTCCATGAGGATGGGTGAACTGAAAAGGGGCGAGCGGGGTCAAAAAATTTGCCGAAAAATGATATGGATGAATGTGATAAGGGAAAATATATGAATCCAATGGAATAGGTCTCAGATAATGGTGAAACAATTTCCAGACTTGTTTTTTTTTTGCACCTGCGGAGTTATACTCCGGTATAAATAATATTGTTGCAATGAAATCCCCAAATGCTTAACCAGTAAGAAAAGTGTAGTGATTTGGCAACCCAAACACAGTTGCATGGCAACAGATCTTGTCTGTTTTAATTTGTTTATGTTTATGTCCCCCAAGGGTTAGGTATTCAAGGGTTCTACAAACAAGGTTTTACCCTGTGCTATATCTCTCTAATATACGTGCGGGGTCCAAAAATAGTACTCAGCCCAATATCTCAGGGCACTAACTAAGAAGGATAGACCGTACCCTTAGTCGTACTACCCAACTACCCAGGTACTAGAGAGTATCTTCCCGAGTGTTGTTCTCGATGGCACTATAGCAGTCAGGCAGTCGATCGATTTATCTAAAGAGGGCTTCATGAAATCTAGGCTAATCTGTACATAGGTGTTGTCTGATGCGCTACCACTCGAAGGGGTACCAACAAGGGTTACAAGGGTGGCCAACAGATGTGCGCTTAAGAGCCACTTGTATTTCCCACGTGTATGAATCCCTCAACCGCGAGTTTATGCATGTAACGATAGATCTATGTGGCTTAAAGACACTGGAATACGTCTCTACTCTGAAAAAAAATTCCCACAATTTCTGCCAAGGAAAATGCTCTGATACCACTTGTAATATACCAGATATAAAAAGTATGCAGAACAGAAATAAAATGCTATAAATGGCAGAATAACAGTAATATAACCAGCATAATCTCCACAATAACATAGAAATGATATAAGAACAACAACAAAAATATCACTTTGATTCAGAAACCAATGTTCACAGGCCTCTTCGAGGGGGAAACCTCCATTCGAGCAACGCTCTGTTACAATAATCTCCAAGCTAGGGTTTTCATACCCTCGACCCTTATTTATACTAAATATGTCTATCAAGAGAAGCATCTAGAGGAAGATCATTCTAGAAGTGGAAGCTTCTATTAGGTCTTCTTACATCCACCTTATTCTATTTTATTGAAAGGCCTTATTAATATTGATCTTTATTACATCCGAATATATCACTCTACCTATGTGCGGGTTAGGACCCTAACACCAGGGGCATAACTTTTGCATATGATCTCCATTTGGGGTGCTCAGTACACCATTTGAAAGGTCTAATCAAGAAGAAAAATTTTCAACCGGCCTAGGTCAAGGCCTTGGGCAATCACCTCGGCCCAAAATCCCAAAAAAACATTGTTTAGGGCCTCAAAACGGCCCTGAAAGTTTGGAACCCGAAAAATTGCCGAAAAAATGCCAAGATGGAAAACTATTTTTCAGGCCCATGGAATAGGTGGGTGGCCACTGATATCCACCTGGATCAACCCCCCCCCTCTTTAGGAATCAATGGTATCCATTGCATTGAGTTCCCAGGGGATAGGGGAAAGTGATTTTTGAATCTGAATCTTGGTGAGTTGCTTTCCTTGTTGGAGACGTCATGCTTCTTGGTTTGTGGAAGGTTGTCATGAACCTAGTGTTGGCGAGGTTGAGTTTGTTCAACAAGTCGGGCTACATGAGAGGACTGTGTGCAGAAGGAATCTTTGTTCTTTTCTGCAACCTTTTCGATCTGCTTTAGTTGGATAAAAGGTGCTTAGGGTGAGGCTGTAGTGGTTCCAATGTCCTTTTGTTCACCTTTTGAATAGATTGTGAAGAAGCTGAATTTTGTAGTATGAGATACTACCTTGTGACACTGTTTAGGTGGAACAGTAGTCGGAACTACCTCTGGTATTCTATAGAGATGACCCCCCATAGTAACAATGACATTGTGGGGTCGATACTTAGAAACAACATGGTGTTTCCACATGTTATCACATATAGTTGTCAAGGGAAACAGGTTGTACAAGTTCTCGGCCTGCACAAGAAGCGTCAAAGCATAGCGTTCAGAGCATTCCTAGAAGGCCTGAAGTGGCCTAAGTCCCGAAGCGCCCGAATTCCCCAAAACCCAAAGGTCGAAGTCCCAAAATAAGAATCAACCATCTGATTCAGGGGGACGCATGGCGCTAGATCCGAGAATTCATAGTTTTGCGAATCAGAGGTTTTATCATGGAGCATGACACAAGTTCACGAAGTACGAAATCACGAAGTGCCCAGGAATTGGGCCCATGATCATAGCTCGTAATCATATGGAAAGTGGGCCATAAAGAAGGGTAAGTGCCTATTGAGTGGCTGTCGATTGGGGTTTTCGAGGAAGCAATCGTGGCTATCAAATTCAAAGCAAGTCCAACCATCGACATGAATAAGGCCATTTCACAATTTCAGGCATCGATATATTTGGAATCAAGTGAAGTGAAGATTCCCGAAAGATGAAATCTTGAAGCGCCTTTGGATATGAGCCCAGGTCATGGCCCTAGGTTGCATGCAGGATGGAGCGATGGAGAGAAGTTGTGCCAAAGGTTGAAAGTGCCCGTATTGGTCACAGAAGAAGATCTTCATGGCCTCAAGGCGTCGGGATTGACTCGAAGAAGTCGTGGGCACCACCTTGAACATTCATGGGTGTCAAGCCTCATCCCTATCCCAATGAAGGTAGTTAATGGAAATGGGGGTGGTGGTTGAGACCTCGTCTGACCCCATAAATGGAAATCATGGAAGAAATGGCTGTGGAGGCAGACTGTCAGCCCAAAGTTCCCATATGGAGATATTTTCCTGCAAATCCCATATTAATTTGAGGTAGCGTATGAAAAAAGAATGCCTATAGAGACTAACAGAGCAGGCACCAACTGAAATCTTTAAATGCAGAATTTTGATCACGCTCCTAGTGGTTGCATCATTTCTGAGTATATATAGGCAGTTTTAGTATTTTGTTAAGGTCGAATGGTTGATCTAGGCTCCCTGCTATTGTAATATTTTGATGAAGAACATTGGTTCTTTGGTTATGTCTTGATTTGAGACTTCTTGATTAATATAAGTCATCTTTCTTACTCCATATTATTTGCCTCTAATACTAAGAGAGTTCATGAATGACTGATTCACATGGATTGTTGTGAATAATTTATGATGAATGTTTGATTATAATGTTATGATTTCTTTTAGTTTTCTGTAAATTTGAATCCAAGAGGATCTTGTGTTTGAGTTTTTCCTCCTTGGGTTGCTTGAAGACCTGATGTCCATAGCATACCTCTACACCTTTCTAACCAAAGTCTTCCTTCTACTCACCTTTACTCCAACTTATTGACTGAAGTTGATCCAATACCTCAATTGCTTACACATACCAGTCCTGATTTATGAGTTAAAACGTTATTTTCATTGAGCCTTCTCCATTTTGCCTCTTAAAACTCATTTACATTTACTGGTGCTACAAAAATGTGCCTACGAGATAATAGATTATTATGGAATCCCTCTTAGTGAGCCCTGTAACGGGATATACCTAAAAAATTGCTATGCTTAAGACGTATTTCATGTGTGCTTTGTACATTATTGTACCATATGATTTGGTTTGGTGTGATTTTACTTTTGTGTGAACGAGTTTTGTTTCATCCTTAGCTACTTATACCTTTCTTTGTGCCTGAATGCACAAATGCTATCATCTTTCCAAATATATTTTGGATTTGCGAATGGCGCTAGCCGACATAGCTAGAATTTAGTTGTTGCGGCTTGGACCATCTACCATTTTGGCTAGTTTGTGAGCTCAAGAGGGATCTGTATTGGACCTGAAACCAATAATGTTGCATAATATCACACCATTATTGGAATTTTGATTGAGGTTGTCTCTCTTGGCATATCTCAAATTATCATTAATCTTGATTCCAAAATTTTCGTTTTTGAACTCAACCGTGTTTATACCATATGAAATCCAATATTGCTACATCTATACTTGAGGGTTCGTCATATCAAAAGTTTTTTTACTTATATAGAATACCAACATATACCGAGAGAACTTAATACCATTATAGCATCATTATAAAATTACATGTTGGATTGGCATCTTGCACATAGATGAATATTCAAGATCACAAAATCATAAAACATAAAATATAAAAAACATCACATTTTTGTAACGTAATCAACTGAGACAAAACCCATATATATATATATAGCAAAAGAGTGTAGTAATATAGTCCAAAAAGTACATAGAGTGGAAAAATGTGGGCTACTATGCCCGTACATCATCATATTAAGACTCCAGGAAACCCTATTGTTTCCCATATACTACATAGTGCTCATGGTAGCACACTACTTCTCTAGATACTTGTCTCAACAGGTGGCTAAGACTATCCGGTACACCCACTGTGTGCCTCTGCGGGTGTAAAGGAACACCATGTAATATCATAGAGGGGACACCCATGGTGAGCCCCCTGAGATTCCTTTCTACCTATCAAATTCCTTCGGCTCTGCCACCTGCCTCCGCCCTAAAAAAGTACTATGCTTAAGAAATATTGTATGTGTGTTTTGTACATTATTGTACCATATGATTTAGTTTGGTGTGTTTTTAATTTTTTGTGAACGATTTTTGTTTCATCCTTAGCTACTTATACCTTGCTTTGTGCCTGAATGCACAGATGTTAGCATCTTTCCAAATGTATTTTGTATTTGCGGATGGTGTTAGCCGACATACCTAGAATTTAGATTTTGCAGCTTGGACCATCTACCATTCTGGGGAGTTTGTGAGCTCAAGAGGGATCTGTCTTGGACCTGAAACCAGTAATGTTGCATAATATCACACCGTTATTGGAATTTTGATTGAGGCTGCCTCTCTTGGAATATCTCAAATTATCATTAATATTTATTCCCAAATTTTGGTTTTTCAACTCAACCGTGTTTATACCATATGAAATCTAATATTTCTACATCTATACTTGAGGGTTTGTCATCTTGAAAGTTTTTTTACTTATGTAGAATACCAACATATACCCAGAGAACTTAATACCATTACAAATTCATTAGAAAATTACATGTTGGATTGGCATCTTGCACATAGATGAATATTCAAGATTACAAAAGCATAAAACATAAATATAAAAAACATCACATTTTTGTAATGCAGGCAGCTGAGACAAAACCCATATATATATATATAGAAAAAGAGTGTAGTAATATAGTCCAAAAAGTACATATAGTGGAAAAATGTGGGCTACTATGCCCATACATCATCATATTAAGACTCCATGAAACCCTACTTGTTCCCATATACTACATTATGCCCATGGTATCACACTACTTCTCTATCTACTCGTCTCAACATGTGGCTAAGACTATGTGGTACACCCACTATGTGCCTCTGCAGGTGTAAAGGAACACCATCTAATATCATAGAGGGGTCACCCATGGTGAGCCCCCTGAGATTCCTTTCTACCTATCGAAGTCCTCCGGCTTTTCCACCTGCCTCCACTACCCAAATGGTAGCATTCCAGTTTTACGATCCATCCCTCTATCTACATGATGAAAAACAAACATGTTTAAATCCCTCCTTGTACAACAAAAAAATGCATATATTATAAAACAAAAACATACTTTTGCAAGGTCATGATCTCCTGTGTTTTATCTAATACATCCCATTATGCCCCTCCAGGGAGCACTAGATACATACTACCCCTAAAATAAACCCCGGAATAAGGGTATTCCTCTACCATCATGATCTTGCTTCTCCACCATGAGAAGAAGTCAGGAGTAAAAGAAAAGGATGAGGGATCATTCCCCAACCGAGGAGAAATATTGGTCCACTTCTCCATATAGGGCTCGGATGGAGGACACTTTATCAAAGGAACACGTGGTTGCACATTTTGTACTCGCTCCAAAAAGAATGATACTAGGAAAGATCCATATCCAAATTCTTTATGCTTTCCGGCTCTACATCTAGAAATTTGATCTTTCACATTTGTCAAAAACCTTGCACACCAATTAAAAATACTTGGCTCAAGGCACTGAACAACATACACCATCTGAGATTTGGAGGTAAGATGGGGACTGGTTCTTCCTATCAATTTAGTAATAGAAAACATGATAACTCGTAGTGGGATGTCCGTCACATCCTTGATCTCAATCTTTCCACTCTCTTCGTGTGATCTTGGCACACAAAATTGTTCTATATACTCATATGTTTTTTTTGGCGTGGTCTGATGGCCATATAGGATGATGGGTTCCCCTCTCCTTGAGAGCCCTGTCAGAAAATACACATCCTCAATCTCAATCTCCAACATGTGAGATCCCACCTGGAAGGCTTGCTCATCAATGTCCCATAATCCGATTAGATGCTCAAGGAGAAGTACATCCTTTGGCATATTATGTAACCTGAATTATTTCAACAGTCCACAGTTCTAGAGAGCTTCCCTCACTTGAGGGTCATGTAAGGTGGACAAATCATCATTCACATTCTCCCCTTCCTTCCATTCAATCATTTTGATTGATAAATCCTTACAAATCAACAATAAAATGCATTAGCCAAAATCCCAAACAAAGAAAATGTCTTTTCAAAGGGAAAATTACAAGAAATGTTTTGTGTTTTGTGCCTGGCGCCCCCCTCCTTTAGAGAGCTCTTGGACCCCCTAAAAAGGGGAAACAGGGTGCCAGTATCTAGGATGGCACCCCTCATGATACCTTAGGAGAGCGCCACCCTACTAGGGTGCATCAGAGCTCTCAAAAGATCCCAAAACCACTAAAACAAACATCAAAATGACAAATAAAACCATGGAAAATGAAGAGGAGGATCATATCTCTAACTTGGTCTAGACGAAACACATAATGATGGCCTATAGCTCCCATAGTCGACACCAAAAAACTCACTCCAAATGGGAAAAAAATCAAGTGAATGGTGAAAATGAACCAAATTTTTTACCCAAAATGACCTTTTACCTTTTGAAATCTAGTTTTATCTAACCCTTTTTCACATTTATATTACCTCTCATTTGGTGTTTTCACAATTATCGTCATTTTTTAAGGAATTGTTGACCTTTTTTTCCTAGGATGATTTATTTATGTAGGAACATATGAAGCAGAATCATTTTGTCACATTGTAATGTCTTTGAGAAAACTTTGTCATGTGTTGGGCGATAGTTTAACCCTTTTTTTCCATCAGACTAACTATGAAAAAGGAATACTCTAGTCAAATCTTGACTACAAGAGCTATCTGTCGTATTATTTTATTTTATTTTCGCTCCTCAGAGACTAAAATTACGAAAAAAAACATCCATGGAGTTTTCTTAAGTTCTTTTCAAACCCTCTAAACATGAAAAAAAACTGAGTTTTCCTTCTCTGGACTCATAAAATTATACATTGGGGGGGATATCTGGGAACGAACCCTTACTTCTTTCGGTTCACAAAACATTGGAAGAGGAACTTACCAAAGGTGAGTTATACCGAGCACCTATTATCCTCCTCGAACTTGATGAACAAGAAAGAGGTGCTCATCTATTTGGATGGGGGGGAAATTGAAGGAAGTGGGTCAACTATTTTTTGAAACCTTTAAGGAAGCTATGTTTTTTTCCCTTGAACATGGCACCTATTTATATCTCACCTTATACTTGGTTATTTCTCCCTTCCCTGAGTCATATCAATCCCATGAGTCTCATAACTCCTTTGGCTCATTCGAAGAGTGCCCCAACCATTGTCTCACTATGTTTTGTTCTTTTTCTCAAATGAGTCAAAGATGCCAAGTCTTGTGTCATGCCTCATTATGTTCAAGGGAAGTCTTTCACTTCACATCAACCATCTACAGTATTACCAGTTTCCATCCCTGTGTCATTCCACATTTCCAGTCTCATATAACTGTCCTATAACCATTTTGTGTCGATAATGGGGGATACATCAAGGCCCTTCTTCAAAGAGTCTTTTCCTATCAACTTCAACACATCATCTAGGAATTCGACCTAGAAACATACAATAACTTGGAACCTGCACGCCTCAATGGCAAGCCGCCTCGCTTTTGACAAAGGGTTTACATCAATGACTCTTGATCAATTAATTCCACAAAGGTTTGACTTCAGCTCATTTTTCACGTTCATTGGGATGTACTTTAGGTACCTTGGGAATCATTGACATCATTGGTGATTTCCCTCACATTTTTTAATGGTATACATCAATGACCGGTAATCAAGTGGTCTCTACCATGTTCGACATCAAAAACATGTATTTACATGGATAGAATTGTACAATTTTGGGATCAGGATGAAGACCTTGGGTTGAGCACCCACTCTTTTTGTGCTTTTCCTAGTTTATGACAGAGATTATTTGACTGATTTACATAGATCCACTTTGTATTAATTAGTGTCTATTTTCTTGTCATATTGTAGCTCCATTGTGTATTCTTTCGTGGATGTGGTCAGGTCATGTCATGGAGAAATGGATCCACATTATATCTTTGGTGGTCATCTCCTTAGTCAATATAACTATGGATCTACAGTGTATTAGTCTGTGGCCATGATTTGAGTCATTTATATTATGATCATAGGCATTCCTGCCTCGGGAGTGAAACATATAATAATATTGTTTGATTATTGTTTGCAACTTCTACTAGGTTCTCCAACTCCACCACCCTTGTGTTGAACAAAGTGTTTCAGCCATTGGTTTTGTCTTCTAACCTCACACTTTAGGGGGGAATATATTACACATCAAAATTCCATGCATATAAAGTGTCTCAAGTGTTACACATGGTCAAAACTTCATGTTTTAAGTGTCACATGTGGCACAAACATCACATTCTAAGTGTTGTAAGTGTCGCACCTAAATCTCCGCAAGTGTCGTAACATGATTCATGCACTTATTTTAAGTGTCGCAACTCAATCAATTCCTTAAAAACAATTTTCACAACCTCCAAACCATGTTAGAGAGAAAATCCCCATAATTGGAAGTTGAAATACATCTTTTCCTTAGAAACTTCAACTTATTTTTTATCATTTATGAAGGGTGGCACCCCCTGTCCATACTGGAGGAGTTCCATGGTGCCCCCTTTGCCATGTTAGGGGAGTGCCATTGCTAGGATGGTGCCTTGTCTCTCACTATGGTGGATCATCATTCTTGTTGAGGAAAAAGGGGGATCTTCTCCACCAAATTCTATGGGCCATATCTCTCAGATTGGATTAGTTATGTTCAACCCTCATTCTTGGGCTTCACCCAGCTAGGATCTTATCCAAACCTCAAGGGTATTTATCCCCATCCATATCCCTTATTTTCTCATGGTAGTTGTACTTCTATTGACTATAAATTGAAATCATTTCCATGGGGAAAGAAGTGGAAGAAATCAGTAATAGCATCATTATTTTGATCTTATATTTTTCATGAAAAGGGTTGGATGAGGAGAGCCTGAAGGAGTTGTTGCATCTTCAAATGCATCTTGTAAGTATCTACTTTTGGTTCTCAAATTAATACACTTGGCCTATTTCTTTCAAGTTTGTGTATTTTCACATTTACTTGCCTATTGTCGTTCAATATTCACAGGTAGATATGTTCATTTAATTATATAGAGTGGAATAAAGGTATCTTTTTTGTTCTTTGCAGGATCGAGGAGCCTAGGAATTAAGCTCAAAATTTGGAGCATCAAGGACAATCACTGGAATAAGGTATGCCACACTTTTATTCTCCTTGTTTAACTAGTTAAATTAGATCTAAAAGGAATATAGTAACCATTTTTACTTTTATGTCTTGGTAATGGGGGTCTCATAATCCAAAGGAGAATTTGCATGTCCACGGGGAAAATAATCCATAACAATAACAAAAGAAAAAAAACTTGGTGAAAAAGGATTTAATTCATACTTAACACTTGTATTCATCCACTGATATCAATATATAGCACATGTATCTAACCACCTATAGATATGGATATCACTAACAACTCATAAGTGGATAATGTCAACACCTCACCAGTAGATAAGGATAACAACCCATAAGAAGGTGGTCTCAAACTTTGTGATTGTCTAAGGACTCACAATATAACAATACATAATGTTTAGTAATGTTAAAATGACAAATTATAGGTTTGTTTTTTCTTATAAAAAAAATGAGGAAATGGAAAAATAAGAAAAAACACCATTGAAAAAAAAACACATCTTAGACAAAAATGAAAACAATTAAAAAAACAACATTAAAAAAAATTGACACTTTATAAACAAGTGTTGCGTGGCAGGGTAGTCCCTGCCAAGCAGGTTACAAGGTAAATTGTGGAAAATGGGATCAAATTGTAAATGAAGGAAGTGTTTGGTGCAAAATGTATATCACGAAAATGTTGTGTGCAACATGTATATCACAAAACATGGGGCATAATATTTCGTTAGCGCTAAGGTGCGACCCCGCAGAGAGATAATTGGCTAAGTATTGAAAGGAGCTACGATCAGTCGGGCTCATGATATCACGATATAGGAACATTAATTTAAACTGTATTTATATTAATGTATTGTAATAGATAATTTGTGGTCCAAATGTAGATCATGTTCCAATATGTGGAGGAATTGTAGACCACATAAGTTTTTGGTGCAAGATGTATACAGGGGAACTGTAGATGACGCAAGTTTTGGGTGCAAGATCTATAATAACGCGTCAAAATGTAAATGATGGATGTGCTTGGTGCAAAATGTATATCACGGAAGTGTTATGTGAAACATGTATATCATGAAACATGGGGCATAAAATTTCATTTGCACTAAGGCGCGACCCCGCAAAGAGATAATTAGCTAAGTGTTGAAAGGAATTGCGATCGGTCGGGCTCATGATGTGACAATATAGCACCAATGCACGAGTTTGAAAAAAGTTAGGTTCAAGTTTAAGTATATTTATTAAAATTGTATTTATATTAATGTATCGTAATAGATAATTTGTGGTCCAAATGTAGATCATGTTCCAATATGTGGAGGAATTGCAGACCACATAATTTTTTGGTGCAATATGTATACAACAGAACTATAGATGACACAATTTTTGGGTGCAAGATCTATAATAGCGCCAACACGAGGGTCGGTCGAGCTCCCGTAAATCGTTGTTGAATACATTTTTTTGGTTGTTAATGGCAATAATAAAAGAACTGAGTTGTCACAAGTAGAAGCAAAATATATATACAATTTGACAGGTGAGGCCTTACGTCTCCTCAGGAGCTCTTGTGACGATTGTTTTCCTCTCTACTATATTTCTCGTTACTTAGCCATTTTTCCGAAAATGTCCCAATGGGTGTGTTGGTGGATGGAACGGTTCACATTTGCACTTGTGCTTTTATATCGTGACTTTGACCGACCCCTAATATCCACTTTGAATGACGGAAGTGTTTGGTGCAAAATGTATATCACGGAAATGTTGTGTGCAACATGTATATCGCGGAACATGGTGCATAAAATTTTGTTAGCGCTAAGAAGCGACCCCACGGAGAGATAATTGGCTAAGTGTTGAAAGGAACTGCGGTCGGTTGGGCTCATGATGTGACTATATAGGACCATTAATTTAAATTGTATTTATATTAATGTGATGTAATAGATAATTTGTGGTCCAAATGTAGACCATGTTCCAATACATCGAGGAATTGTAGACCACAAATGTTTTTGGTGCAAAATGTATATAGTGAAACTGTAGATAAAGCAAGTTTTGGGTGCAAGATCTATAATAGCTTGTCGAACTGTAAATGACGGAAGTGTTTGGTGCAAAATGTATATCAGGGAAGTGTTGTGTGCAACATGTATATCACGGAACATGGGGCATAAAATTTTGTTAGCGCTAAGGCGCGACCCCGTAGAGAGATAATTTTCTAAGTGTTGAAAGGAACTACAATCCATCGGGCTCATGATGTGACAATATAGGACCAATCGACGAGCTCGAAAAAATTCAGGTTCAAGTTTAAGTATATTTATTAAAATTGCATTTATATTAATGTATCATAATAGATAATTTGTGGTCCAAATGTAGACCATGTTCCAATATGTGGAGGAATTCCAGACCATAGAAGTTTTTGGTGCAAGATGTATACAGCAAAACTGTAGATGCCACAAGTTTTGGGTGCAAGATATATAATAGCACCAACCCGGGGGTCGGTCGGGCTTCCATAAATTGTTGTTGAATACGTTTTTTTGGTTGTTAATGGAAATAAGAGGACCACTGATTTGTCACAAGTAGAAGTAGAATATATATACAATTTGATAGTCGGGGCCTTACGTCTCTGCAGGAGCCCTCGTCACCCTATTTTGAAGCCCTTCTGACCATTTCCTCTCTATTATCTTTCTCATTACTTAGTTGTTTTTCCAAAAATGTCCCAATGGGCGTGTTGGCAGATGGAACGATTCACATTTGCACTTGTGCTTTTATATCGTGATTCTAACTGACTACTATCCATTCGATGCCTAGCCACTTTTCAGATCGTGGATTTTCGAATAGGTGGGATCTATAACCAGGTTGAATTGTATATGATGCAAGTGTTTGGTGAAAAATGCATATCATGGAAGTGTGGTGTGAAACATGTATATCACAGAACAAGGGGCATAAGAAATCGATAGCGTCAAGTCGCGAAGAATTGTAGAGTACAACAGTTCAGGTTCAAGTTTAAGTATATTTATTAAAATTGTATTTATATTAATGTATCGTAATAGATCATTTATGGTCCAATTGTAGACCATGTTCCAATATGTGGAGGGATTGCAGACCATGAAATGTTTTGGTGCAAGATGTATACAGTGGAACTATAGATGACGCAAGTTTTGGGTGCAATATCTATAATAGCGCCAAACTGGGGGTCGGCCGAGCTCCCGTAAATCGTTGTTGAATAATTTTTTTTGGTTGTTAATGTCAATAAGAGAACCACTAAGTTGTCACGAGTAGAAGTAGAATATATATACAATTTGACAGGAGTGGCCTTACGTCTCCTCGGGAGCCCTTGTCATGACCATTTTTCCTCTCTACTATCTTTCTCGTTACTTAGCCATTTTTTCTGAAAATGTCCCAATGGGCACGTTGGCGAACGAACCTGTTCACATTTTTGCTTGTGCTTTTATATCGTGACTCTGACCGACCTCTAACATCCACTTTGAATGATGGAAGTGTTTGGTGAAAAATGTATATCACATAAATGTTGTGTGCAACATGTATATCACAGAACATGGGGCATAAGATTTTGCTATTTCTAAGGCGTGACCCCGCGGAGAGATAAGTGGATAAGTGTTGAAAGGAACTACAGTTGGTCAGGCTCATGATGTGACGATATAGGACCATTAATTTAAATTGTATTTATATTAATGTATTGTAAAAGATAATTTGTGGTCCAAATGTACACCATGTTCCAATATGTGGAGGAATTGTAGACCACAGAAGTTTTTGGTGCAAGATGTATATAATGGAACTATAGATGACACAAGTTTTGACAGGCATGGCCTTGTGTCTTCTTGGGAGCCCTTTTCATGACCATTTTTCCTCTCTACTATATTTCTCATTACTTAGCTATTTTTCCAAAAATGTCCCAATGGGCACATTGGCAGACAGATCGGTTCACATTTGTGCTTGTGCTTTTATATCATGATTCTGACCGACTGCTAACATCCACTTTGAATGAAGGAAGTGTTTGGTGCAAAATGTATATCATAGAAATGTTGTGTGCAACATGTATATCACAAAACATGGTGCATAAAATTTCGTTAGTGCTAAGGTGCGACCCCGTGGAGAGATAATTGGCTAAGTGTTGAAAGGAACTACGGTTGGTCGAGCTTATGATGTGATGATATAGGGCCATTAATTTAAATAGTATTTATATTAATGTATCGTAATAGATAATTTTTGGTCCAAATGTAGACCATGTTCCAATATGTGGAGGAATTGTAGACCACAGAAGTTTTTGGTGCAAGATGCATACAATAGAAGTTTTTAAATAAAATGTATCCGTATTAATGTATCTTACTAGATTATTTGTGCTCCAAATGTAAACCATGTTCAAATTTGAATGGTGTTTTGGGCTTGGATTTTTTTGTTCAAACCTACAAGGAACAAAGAAAAAAATACATGACTTTACATTTTGTATATTGAAGAATATTTTGAAATAGAGGAAGCTGCAATACATGCACAATATAGAACATGAACATGTACAATGAAATGATTTAATTTTATGAAGAAATACAATTTCCAAATAACAACACCAAGCATTGAATATCAGTAGTGAACAACCCCAAATATTTATATTTATATAAACTTGGTCACAAAATACATTTGAGAATATTTCCCCCCAAAAAAGTTGTCTTCGAATTTGAAAAAAAAAAACTATAGTTCAATTCATATTCTGTGAAATAAAAATATGTTTGCCAGAGTGACTCGGATTGAGACTATCGTGGACTATGAAGCAAAGATGTACAAGAATGAAGTTTCCAGAAAGAAGAAAGTCGACGATGGAAAACAACAAAACCTAGCAAAAAGAAAGACAAAATTGTCAGATCTGGATTAAAGCTTTGTTAGAATAAGTGGATGAAGACAGAAGAATGTAATAAGTATCAACTTACTATGATGGTGTGCCATGGCTTGTCATTTTTTTTTTGATGTCATTTTATGGCTTTCCTCGGCTTTGACCTTCATTGGTAATCTGGTCGGAAAAAAAATTCAACCATTCTTCGATGTAGCTCCTCATGGGCGCCACGTTCATTTCATGCCGGATTTTTATATTGAAGAGTTCACTTTCCAAGTCGCTTAGATCAATCGAAAAGTTGTGCAATTCTTCTTGAATATTTTTGTTTCTAATTGCATAACCGACTAGCCAAGTTTTCACATCATCTTCACCATATTCAAGAATGCCATAGAAATTTTCAAATGACAGTCTTTTATAGATATGAACTTGATCATCAAATGCTTGTTTGGTTAAAACAATGATTTTAATATCAATTTTGGGTCATGGACTTCGTTGGTGTTTCCAACTAGATCTATCTCAGCTAGCTTCTTGAATAGTTTGTCTCTTTTAGATATGGTCTGGCTACATTGTTGAACAAGATCAATCAAGTTCTTTACCTTTTCTTTCCAGCATGTGTTTAGTTGGTCTATTCGATCCAGGGAAGGGATATCCTCTTGTCTTCTTCTGGATTTCATCATACTGGTAACTTCAAAACCAAATAGTAAAAATTCATCGAGATAAAAACCTTGGTCATTTTTGAGATCTGCTTGCAAATACTCATGAAAAGCATGCACTCTTGTTCCAAAAGAGACCATATTCTATGACAGCTACCAAGATTTTGTTATTAATTCCATTCTTTTGTTTATATTATTTTCCACATAGTCTCGGGCGGATGTGAGAAGGCTTGCTAATCCTTTTAACTTTGGCGATACTGTGGTGGACTCGACCATTGCCAAAGGAGTAGCAAACAGTGGAAGAGGCATTAGATTTGCCTCCAATTCTTTTATTCGTGTCTTTAACATGAGATTCTTCATTTCAAGGCTACTAATAGAATTGTGTAGAGCATATACAGTTTCTCGGTGCATCTTGGATATCTGGGAAGGGTGCATGTTGTGTAGGTTGAACTCTGAATGAGATGTGCCTTTCTTATTCTTTACATCTCTATTTTCAATAATCAATTTTTTTGATTCCCTGTCAAAAACAATGCTCTGAAATGCAAAAGACTCTTCTTCGTCCAATGTATCTATGCAAAGTATGTCCATCCCGAGATTGTGAGGAGCAAAGTTGTCTAAGTGATCATCGTGAGGAAACAATTTTTCAATGTTAATTTCTAGTTCCATATCTTCGAGGGAGAGATCGTAGATATCAATTTCTCCCCTCGGTCCCTCCTGTTCTTGGACTATTGTTTTTCGTTTACCCGTGGGAAGCTTCTGACAACATTCAATTTTTCTGGAGGGAGGGTTCTTATCTCCTCCTCCGCCTGAATAACTGTGTGTGACTTTGTTACTTGGCTAAGCCATCGAAGTACTGCCACGAGATGTTGCAGTCTTGGCTGTGGCAATCGAGGATTGGGCACCCTGGGTATTTTGGGTTCTGCTTGTGTGAATCATTGGTATTGGTCCAGAGTCCATTCAGGATAGTGTAAGTGAAAGAAATGTTGAAGTGGTTCTTGACCATGAAATCCCAGACTTTCCAAGGCATAGACATGAATTTTCTTTTCATTTTTGCATGAAAAAAATGTAACCAGTAGATGTACTCCCCTACTATTCCAACAAAAAACATTGTAGCACATATGTGACATGGAAGGAAGCAAGGATTTTGTTTAGACCCGATAGTCCTTATAACATTATATTTCTCCATTTCTTTTGTTGTGTCCCTTCTATCCAGGAATATTATCGCTTGGCCAGAGAACCAGGGGAAATACCTTCCAAATATGAATGCTTCAAAAAATGAAACAAAATAACTGAAGACCTTATAAAATAGTTGGAAAGCATCGTGTCTCCATAATTTATGGCGCGAGAATGTTAATGGGTCAAATTCAGAGTTTAGCTTCCTACACATAGATAGTCCAGGAAATGGATAACAATTCAACATAATGCAAATTAAATAAGGTGGCATAAACAATTTCTTCTGCCTCCTGTATTGCAATAACTAGGAAGAGTTTTGAATGGAAATCATCTTGGGGCAATGGAATATGGTTTCTTGCTTGAACGTAAAATATAAAATATACAAGATGTTGGTTGCACTTGCTTGTCTCGTTTTCCTCATGAAAAGGAATGCAATCTGCCGAAAAATGATTTTACATGCACTGACCTGTAATATTGCCATTTCCCAAGGAGTGGGCCCTAGGTCCTGTAATAACTTCAGCAAAAGGTCTAGTTCATTGCCATGCTTCTTTAAGAACTGCCTGCAATTCTCTCCCTTGAAAGTAGGCATTGGTTTGGGAAGTGTTAACATCTTTCGAAATAATTTAGGCGATAGGAAGATTTGGAAATGGTCACCCATCTAGACAATCTGCTGGTTTGGAATATAGTTCTCAGCGCAGCATGTGACCAAGTCCCTAAAGTAAAAAAAAAAAAATCGAGGATACAATGTGTCGTTGCAATTTCAGATGTCGATATAACTTTCATCTGGGCAGGGATGATTTTAGGGGTGAAATTTCGCTTGTGGGCTAATTTTCCATGGCTTTTCCCAAAAAACGATTCACTATTCTAAAAATAATTTGCCCAAATTCTAAAGGATAAAATTATTTTACTTTAAAAATCACCAAAATTTTATACAAACTATATAAAATCCTTATAAATTTGATAATTTTTTCAATAATATCGCCAAACATTTTATAGTTGGCATATGAAGGATTAGTAAGATTTGCCAAGGTTTCTACATTTTAAAATAAATTTCCATCCTTAAAATCATCCCTGCATCTGGGTAGAAGTGGATGAATAGTAGTCATAAGCTATGGACCACTGAAAATGTTTGTCCTCATGCTCGAAAATTTTTAGGGTATCTCCACAAACATGGTGTCAAGCTACAGCGATAAGGTGATGAAAACCTTCCTTTGCTCCTTATTGTATTTAAAATGGACGCTGCAACATTATAATACAATCTTCGGTAAATATTGGTTCAATGTGTTTTAATGGAAGATGCCCTCGACCTTTTCACCTTTTAATGCCTATCTTTTCAAAGCTAATAAAAGTGTCATCAATTTGCATTGGAAAATCATGCAAAGATGGCAGAGAAATCGGTAAACTATTGAAAAGCAGGGAAAACATTGACAGTTGTGTAATATACTTGGATCTTGACAAAAGTAGGTTCAAGTCAGAAGATAATTTGTTGATATTTACTTAAACAAATTTCATATTATTTTATTTTATTGTTGTTCTATGTGGCCTAAATGAAAACCATTTTCAAATTGGAATGGTGGAGCAACATTTTCATATGCAGGCAGAGCCTCAGATATGAAAACCTGTAAGGTTCTAAAATTATCTGCACAATATTAAAGAGAGGAATCATGTGAACACCTTTGTAGATGACAGCGGGTCAACACAATATCTAATTATTTCTATGATGACGTATTAAAAAAACCATCATTTTTTTTTGCAAATTCAAGATTGACAGAGGAAACTATTCATATTCCATAATATTCTCCGATAAATGCATTTTAATGGGAGATTGCCTCGAACTGTCTTCTTATTGATGCCAATATTTTCGAACATCTATGAAGTGTCACCAGTAAAATCATAATTAATGTCTATTGGGAAGGGTCGAACGTGGCGGGCATGGACAAGAATTAAAGATGCTTTGGTTCTTTTTTGAACTTGGGAATATGATCAGAATCTAGACTAGGGGTTAAGTTTTAGCCCAAAAATCAAAGTGTTCGAAATAGCCTAATGAATGGGTGTGTATACCTTGTTTTCACGAACCCAATGCACTTCGAACGGGGTAAAACAGACATCGAATGAGTGAGATATCACGATCTGTTCGATTTGCCAAACATGCAAAAATTTTGCTGACTGTACAGTCCGTACAGTTCGTACATCTGACATGGTAGGGGTCATACAGATGACGTGACATGACTGTACAACTGATGTGGCATGACCGTACGTTGACATGGTAGTGGATGACATGGAAAGTGATGATTGGACAATCAAGTGGAAAATGTGTGTGAATCATGTTTCGACACGTGGCATGTGAATTGACCAATAGAGTGGTGCCACATGGCCCAGACATGGGATGCCATGTGGCACCCCATTTTTTTGGTTATAGTGGTAAAAGGTTATTGGAGTCCATGGGAATCAAAACCCTGGACCTCCCCTCCAAGGTTCAATGCTTTTGTAATGTGTGGGCTACCACTAGCCCACACGGTGGTCCTTGTAATACAAGGGGTTTAAATGTTATTTAAGTTTGACTATGTGGTATGTTGGGGCGCATCCGGGTTGGGATTTAGCCCCAGCCCATGGTTTCTATGCGTTCTCCCATCTGATTACACCTTCCCACAAAAAGGCTTTTGGACCCACAAAAGCTGATGATNATCTGCCTGAGCTTTAATACTCTTCTTCTTCCAAGTTCTATCAATTGATTCTACTTGAAAAGTCATTTTGGAAATCACCTGGGTACCTTGACATGCCTTGCACTGCAACTAACTATGTCCCTAAACCACTGCTCTTTGGGTGCTGCTGACCCACTGTTCTCTTTGTTCTTGGAAGACTAAAAACCTTCCCACTGAAAATCAAGTCCCTCTTGTGAACTCTTTGGCGTCAACACAATCTGCTCTACAATGGTTGCATAAAGTTTCCCGCGAAATCTTGTCACAAACCAAGAAAACCATCAATCTTGAAAACAGACTTGATACAAGACTGAAAATGATGCCAACAAAGTATTTTTTCTCTTCAAGCAAACAGTCACATCTTGTAATTCATCAAATCACATTGCGTTTTCCTGCATCTTGGTGTACTCAATATTGACTTACAAGCCAACAAACACCATCGACTCAACTTAAGTCGAATATGGTCAATCTTTTCCAACATCTTGAAACATGATGGTTATCTAAACCACAATATGTACATGGATTTTTTCTTCCATTTTTACATGCAAATTTACCATGCTTAACATAATCAAAAGAAACTGAATGATAAGCAGAAATATAACTTGAACATTCACCTTTATCGCCTTCTTGAGGAGGTGAATTTGAAGAGTTACCAGCTCTCCTTTGAAGACCAACAAATATGTTCTTGTCCTCATGGATGTAACAACTCTTTTGTTTTGCACATTTGCATTCATCTTGAACACATGCTTTACATGCTTGAGAGATTGAACTTGCAAAAAACGTTCTTGAACATTCACCTTTATCGCCTTCTTGAGGAGGTGAATTTGAAGAGTTACTAGCTCTCTTTTGAATACCAACAACATTTTTCTTGTCCTCATGGCTGTCACAACTCTTTTGTTTCACACATTTTCATTCATCTTGAACACATGCTTTGCATGCTTGACGGATTGAACTTGCAACAAAAGTTTTTGAACATTCACCTTTATCGCCTTCTTGAGGAGGTGAATTTGAAGAGTTACTAGCTCTCTTTTGAAGACCAACAACATTTTTCTTGTCCTCATGGCTGTCACAACTCCTTTGTTTCACACATTTGCGTTCATCTTGAACACATGCTTTGCATGCTTGAGGGATTGAACTTGCAACAAAATTTCTTAAACATTCACCTTTATCGCCTTCTTGAGGAGGTGAATTTGAAGAGTTACTAGCTCTCTTTTGAAGACCAACAACATTTTTCTTGTCCTTATGGATGTCACAACTCGTTTGTTTCACACATTTGCATTCATCTTGAACACATTATTTGCATTCTTGAAGGATTAAACTTGCAACAAAAGTTATTGAACATTCACCTTTATCGCCTTCTTGAGGAGGTGAATTTGAAGAGTTACTAGCTCTCTTTTAAATACCAACAACATGTTTCTTGTCCTCATGGTTATCACAACTCTTTTGTTTCACACATTTGCATTCATATTGAAAACATGCTTTGCATGCTTGAGGGATTGAACTTGCAACAAAAGTTGTTCTTGGAATTGTTTCCCTTGTCTCCTCAACTTTGGAATATGCTCCATCTTTCTGTTCATTTCCAAGACCCCTATACTTAGGCCTCTCCTCAACAACAATAGGCTCAACAATGCCTTGTGCATGCTTGGCTAACCCTCTGAAAACAAACCATGGCTCATTCGGGCATGACCTCTTCTACATGTGGCCTTGAGATTCCCTGAGCTTCCTTGTGGAAAAAACACCTATAAAAGTCCACAAATGCCTCTATTATAACCCTAATTTGCACTATACATGCTTACTTGGAATCAGGCCATCTCAAATCCCTTTTTTTCCAAAGAACTTCTGAACAACTCTTTAGAAAACCTCTTTTATAAGGGCCCACGTGCCCTACTCCATTATTGCACGCGTGTACACGCTAGATGACCTAAAATAGCCTGCGTGGATAAAAAAAAGCACGAAAAAAGGAAAGTTGCCGACATAACACACAACTTTGGGTGAGTTAATTGAAACTGCTAGCCATGCATGGCTGAGGGTTCATCCAAATACCTAGCTTCTTCTAGCCTATAAAAGAAGGGCTAGGGGTCCCATTTGGAGAGAGGAGAAAAAGAGTAAAGAAACTCTGCCCAATTGCATATTCCTATTGTCCCAACCCTTTAGCCATCCTTGTGCAAGAAGAGATACAAAACAAAGAAGTTGGAGGACATTTGAAGAGGAGCCCAGGATCAGGATTCGCAGAGCAATGGTCGGTCTCGACATTGTAAGTTGATTCATTAAAGTTAATAATAAAGAAATGCTTTTCCTGTCCCACTATATGGATTCTTCATAGTTCAGTAAATATATGTTTGAATCTCTAACCCATTAGTCTATAGGTAAAATGCATGTGTAGTTTGTTGCTTGTTTTGTACGTAGGTCAATATTGAGAGGATAGCTTCCAACAAGCGATCAAGCGTGAAGGGGGATCGACATCGAACATCCGGAACAAGGTATGTTGGTCTAACCATGTATTTGCTGAAAAGGAATGGGGTTTAAGTCTGGGGACAAAGGTAGAAAGTAGATTTCTTTTGGTCATATCTGCATGCATAAGATAACCCTATTTTCTAGTCCGTAACGGGATTTCCCTCACAACAGAATTGGCGACCATACTGGGGACAGTCTCTAGGGTTCCTGGAATTTTATTTTTTGTGTAGTTTTAAAAGACTAGTTTTCTTGCCTGTTTTTTTAGTTTTTGCAAAGTTTGAGCTAGCAGAGAGTCTAGTTTCCCATACCAGTTGTCTCTATTATTTGCTTGACTATGTTTTTTCGAGACCCACAGAAGTACACGCAGCCTGTATAAGGCCTGCACGCGTGTACCCACGCCCTACTCTCTTACAACCCGCGTGTAAACGCTAGATGAAGAAGTAGCAGTAGCATGTAGAGTCTAGAAATTTTTTGAGGCAGTCATCCTCTTCCCTTTCAGAATCAGACATTCTCAGGGGTTTTCTGTAATTCTTTCTAAGTCTTGGTTGTTTGCAGTCTTTTCTCAGATTGGTTTTTTTACGAATTTTTTCCTTACATTATTTGTTTTTTCTGTTAAAGAGAGTGTCCAAGCCTTCAAGAGATCCTGGTTCTCAATATCAGTGGTCTCTTCTTGGTTTGGATTGTCGGTTGTTATTTTTTTCATAGTTTTAGAGATACATGTGGCCTGTAGAAGGTCGGCCCGTGTGTACATGCCCTCTGGCTCTATACAGCTCGCGTTCACATGCTTATTGTTGGATTATCAGTAGCGTGCTTGTGCAGGATATTTTTTGTTGAGGGTAAGGCAGTCATCCTTTCCCTTGATGAGAATTATACCTCTCAGGTTTTTGAATCTTTGTCTTTGCAGTCAGTAGCTTAGGGTTGATCTTACCCTTATCTTGCTTTTTTCATTTAAAAGTTGTCATTTAAAACTTTTTCTTTAGGGTTTTAGGACAAGTGTGAGAGTCATTTTTTAGGTTGCTAGGGTGTGATTTTTTGAACTGATTCTTTGCAATCTGCGATTAGGCCAGAATTGTTTTTCTTGGTTCTTTACTTGTTGGTATTTTTCCTTTTTCCTTTTTTAGCATTTAAATAAATAAAAAAATTCTTTCATTTTCTTGTTTGGTTGAAAAGTGTGATTTTGCATTAGTAGCCAGGGAAAAATATTTGTTTTCTTAAGTTCTTTATAGTTTACTTAGATCGTAAGTAGCTTGTAGTTGAGTGAAATCCTTCTTTAAGTTTGATGATTCAAAAGATCTTAGAAAAATAAAAATAAAAATAAATTGAAAAGTTGTTGAAAAAGTATGTTAAGTGAAATTTTTGTTTCCAGCTTTCTATTCATTTTTTACTTTCGTCTTTTAATAAACATCATCAATTTCACTTTTATACCCCTTGACATAAGATAATCCATAAAATTAACGCTAAATCTAAAATTTATTAGACTTTTATGTTTGTACGGTTAACCAACTAGTTCAGGATTAGGGCCTTGGATTAGGTTGGAGAGGAAACTCTTCAAGGCCATTAAAATCAAACATTGGAGTTGGAGTTAGGGAGTGTCTAAGTCCAGTATCGTGAAAGTTATCCAGGACCCCCCTCTAACACACGTGATAAACATGAGGTCGCGTGTGGAAAGGTAGCGGAGATAACCCCTCCAAAGTTGGACCAATCGTAGTGGAGAACACACATAGAGGGAATGTTTTGGGATTCCGTCGATTGCATTTTCCATGGGGCTTCATGGGTTTCGAATCCGTTCGAGGTCCTTATTTGTCTTCTGGACCACTTTCTTTTGATACCCTTGACATGTTTTGGTCTCGATACCCTGCTCATTGTGGTCTACCCGACTTTCGACTGTACCCTCCTGGTGACTGTTCACGCGCTGGAAACCTAGTTGCCTATCTTTTTTAGGGACATACACAGGTGACTGTGGGGGTATACCACGATACCTAGGACATACATTGGGCCACATTTTTCAAAGTATACCCAGAGGGTGCTTCCGTTTTCGAGTTTCACTTGCACCGGTAAGTTTCTCTAGTGTTGGTTGTTGTAACTGTTCTTCTAATTAATTTAGTGTTTGTCTGTCTTATCTTATAGGGACTTTTTTAGTGATTGTTACTTTTGAATGTTTAGACTACCCTAGAGTGTCTTTGATCTTCTCACATAGTGGAGGATCATGAGCTCCATCGGTCATGAAGGCTTCTTGGCCTGCCGCCGGTTACACTAGAGCCACCCCCGCCACCACCAAGGCGGAAGCTATACCAACAAGGGTCTTTTGAAGCGACCAGGTCACAAGAAATTGTGCCCGACCAAAATCCAGAGGAATCGACCATCTTAGACCTTGGAGCACAATCTTTTGGTCTGGTTGAAACTTCTACCACTAATCTTTCGGCACCCACCATCATACCGATTTATCCTTACGAGTGCTAGACAGTGTTTCACGCAACAATGTAAACAAATGTTGTTACTCCTTCTGGGAATTTTTCAATTCCCACTATGGTCGTTACCACAGGAGAGTTTTCACCTCCTAACCCACCATCACCGGTTTGAGCCACCATGGTCTCGACCGCCTCTACATTGCATAGTGGTCCAATATGGTCTTTGGCGGCGGCCACAACCCCTTTCACACCAAGTGCGACAAGCCCTCCATTCTCTTACGAGATGCCTAGTTCAGGTACAAGTCCTATACTTTCCTACTCCACTTTACAGACTTTAGGTATGGGGGTAGGGAGCTCTAGCGCTACTCTGCAAGGTCACATGGGGGGCACTCCTACTCCTTTTAACGCTTTCCCTTACGGAGGAGGTCATATACCTCCTTCTTCCCCTTCACTCGGTGGCTCACATCAGCAATTTGTCGGGCAACCTACACACCATAGTTTATTTGGAGCGGGGAGTCAAGGACCACCTTCGCATAGTATGCTAGTAGGTTCGACACCATTTTCTTTGATCAGAACATTTGGTAACAATGCCTTCTCGTCACGTGCCTTCCCGACTAGGGGCAATCCCAGTTTTGGAAAACCTATTCCTATGCGGGGTAATATTCCTGCACAGGGGTAAAACCTAGGAACTTCTTTCGCATCAGGGCCTTGGAATTCTTGGTAGGGATCTGTTCCCTCATCTGGAATGATGATCTGGGGTAATTATTTCCACAATCAATGGAACCCCAGACAAACTACTATGCCTATCCCCACGGGACCGACATGGGGCAACCCTTCCCAAAGTCCTTCGAATGTAATGCATGCCCAACCATCTATGTCCTATTTTGGAAATCAGTCGAAGATGTCTCCACATACACAAACTCCATACGCTAGCCAGGGCCATGGTTTCTACCAAAATCTGAGCCAGCAGTCAAACTTTTACTAGCAACCTGGTGCCAGTCAAACTCTAGGACCCTTTTTCCCAGGTTATCACCAACAACCCAAACTACCCTTCCTGATGACTTTGCAATTGCCAGATTTGACAAGGTTGTTGAATGACCCTATCTATCATGATCTGCGTTGGCCTCCTATGCCGACGAAGTTGCCTTCAGACATCCCAAAGTTCGAAGCCAAGCCTAATGAAGATCCAGGAGATCACGTGACTACCTTCCATCTTTGGTGCTCACCTAAATCGTTGAAATATGACTCCATACAGTTGTGATTGTTTCAATGTAATCTCATTGGGAGTGCCATGAAATGGAACATTGAGCTCGATTTCTCAAGATACTCTTCCTTCGGCGAACTAGCGATGGATTTCTTAAACAATTTCCAATTACCTGTGAGATATGAAGCTGGCACCGAGTTGCTTACCAATTTCGAATAGACAACAACAAACCATATCTCTAATCACATCAGAGAATGGAGATGTTGGAAGAGTTTAATTAAGGTGCTAGTCCCACCAGCATTCCTGCTTGAGTGGTTCCTTAAGTCTTTGGTCCCGCAGTTATCCAAAGACGTCGTGACGTCGAGAATATTCTCTGAAGAAGACGCCATCATGAGAGCTCAACAATTTGAGCTCATCTATTCTCAGTCCGGTTTATTATACAACATCTTGCCAGATGTGCCACGCTCAATACTTGATAAAACTAGACAGAGAGTTGGACCACATGCCGATGGTATTGTTGATTCAGCACAAACAAATCCCACTGAGCAATTGATGAAGCAGTTGTAGCAGTTATCTATACAACACACAACGGCCAGCCAAACTACTACTTTGGTTGCTCCCCCTACCAAAACATCGGAGGTACACACAGTGCAATCGACTAACCCAAAGGCCACCCAGCAGCCTGAAGGAAAGAAAAAACAACAAAAGAAGGGTAAGGGGGATAAAAAACCTACCGATAATGCTGGTGGGGACAACACTAAGAAACAAAAGGTGAGGTATCCATGCAACTTGTGCACGGAAGACCACCCGACCCATCTATGTCCTCGGCTTGCAGAAACCCAAAATTTTGTGACACAACAACAACCTGCTGTGTTGACCAATCCATTTCAACATGGGAAAAATATAACCCAAGCCTCTGCAAGCACAGAAGGTGGCAACCAAGAACTCTCTTCGCCTATGAATAACCCTGCATCTACGAACGTATATATGGTGAGGGGTGATGCTTTTATATCGACTAGAGCGCATCACTATAGTAAACCAAGCACTTCTAAGAAGGGTAAAGAAGCTAAACTCCCATCTCTTCCTCTACAGATTGAGAAGACATTGGGAAAAACAATGACATGCATTCCCAAAGGTGCATTAAAAAAAGCTTCTCATAACCCAAATTCAAGGGCCGCCCAGAACTACTTTGTGGTGGAATATTTATCACAAACCCCTTGTGCGATGTCCTCTTTGGAGGTCCTCCAAAGTTTCCCTTCCCAGAGGAAAGCCTTGTTAACCGCCTTAGGATCTACTAAGACTTGTAATATGGGTACAATCATGCTGGATACAACCAACTTAAAACCTCGTCTGCCTTACCATATAGCGTTTCAGATAGTAGTGGCTTATCCCACGGAAACGTTTACTCAGAATATCATCCACACAGTGGTTGATGAGAGTGCCTCGACATGCATTATGTCATTGGCATGTTGGAATGCCATTGGCCAACCCATTTTGTCTCTGTCACCTACTCTCCTCATCGATTTCGACGATCATTTTTTCCGACCACATGGTATCGTTCCTTCGTTCCCCATGCAGTTAGGAGGGAAGACCGTGTGTGTCGAAGTAGAGGTATTTGATGCTCCCCTCGACTATAATCTCTTGCTGGGAAGGAGTTGGACTTATGCCATGCAAGCTGTGGTTGCTACAGTTTTTCAAGTCTTGTTGTTTCCACACGAGGGTCGGATAGTGACCATCAATCAATTATCTTTATCCAGACCTGACCCTGCATTGGGGGCATCCACGATCCCGATGATTGATAATCCTCAACCAGGTGTCATCAACGAAGGGGTTGGTTTGTGCCCATCTTTCATGGGTACCTTTGATTACCCACCCCCTCAAGGCGATATCAAGTTTATATCCAATCACCATAAGGTTGAGATTTTTCGAGTTTCGTCGTTCCGCACGACTTACTTCGATGATCTGTGGATACTTCCTTCCCCATTGGCCACGATGGATGGGGCAGGGCACCCGAGCATGTCCATGCCCTTTTCCGCAGCTGAAGTAGCGTACTATTTAGTCCAACAAACTTCATCCCACACTGATCCAGCTCCGACACAAGAGTTCGATCCACTTCTAGAGCCTATTTGGGCTCAGGGTTCTCTCGCTCACACTGATTCATTAGACTTAGTCTTGCCCTCTGATGAAGTCTTTTGGTCATATCTGCATGCATAAGATAACCCTATTTGCTAGTCTGTAAGGGGATTTCCCTCACAACAGCCTATGAAACCTATCCCAATGTGTTTAGAGCATAACAATTAGTCACAAATGACTATTCAGTCACAGAAAATAGACTTGGGCTCATCTGAGCATGGCCTCCTCCAATGGTGGCCCTAAGCTCCCTAGAGCTCCTAAAACTTCAAGGCAGAAACACCTGAAAAAGAAATCTCCAAATGGCTTTGAAAACAGTGCCAATGGATTCATAACATCCAAAAACCCCTAGCTGGGCTTTTTCAGCACCTCATTTGGCTAAAAGATGAAGAAGTTAGGCCTCCTTCCATTTTTCTCCTTCAAGATTGTTGTCTCTGGTTCACCAAAATGCACTCCTATGTGAGTAACCTGGCTTCTGGGCATTTCTCGTGCATAAACCCAACACACGCATTGTTTCCACAATTCGTGCCATAATGTAGCACCGTTAGGAGACCTAGCCCCCAATTCACAGAGGTGTTCAATGCATGGGTCCATGTGGCCAAGTCTAAATGTGAAAAAAAGGCTCCAATGCCAAATGGCATGAGAACTTAACAAGTGGCGGCGGATGCAAAGGCGGTTGCATGATTGTTGGTCGCGCACATTTGGTTTTTGAGGTGTGGTCACATGGGAGAACGTACCACAACTGGGGGATGGGGCTAAGCCCTAGCCCGAATGTGCCCCCACATACCACATAGTCAAACTTAAATAACATTTAAACCCTTTGTATTACAAGGACCACCGTGTGGGCTAGTGGTAGCCCACACATTACAAAAGCATTGAACCTTGGAGGGGAGGTCCGGGGTTCAATTCCCACGGAATCTAATAACCTTTTACCACTATAACCAAAAAAATGGGGTGCTACATGGCAGACCATGTCTGGGCCACCTGACACCACTCTATTGGTCAATTCACATGCCACGTGTCAAAACAAGATTCGCTCACATCTTCCACTCGATTTTCCAATCAGCACTTTCCATGTCATCAACTACCAAATCAGTGTATGGGTAGGCCACGTCATCTGTACATTCATGCCATGTCATTTGTACGAGCCCTGCCATGTCAGCTGTACATACTGTAGGGACTATATAGTCAGCAAAATGTTTGCTTGTTTGGCAATTCGAACAGATCGTGATATCTCACTCATATGATGTCTATTTGACCCCATTCGAAGTGCATTGAATTTGTGACAATGAGGCCTATGCACTCGTTTGTTTTGAGGCAATTATGAACACTTTCATTTTTGGGCTAAAATTTGACCCCTGGTCCAAATTTTGATCACACCTTCCCACTGAAAGACTTTTGGACCCACAAAAGTTGATGATTCTCTTCCTGAGATTTAATACTCTTCTGCTTCCAAGTTCTATCAACTGATTCTACTTGAAAAGTCTTTTTGGCAATCACTTGGGTACCTTGAATTGCCTTGCACTGCAACTGACTATGTCCCTCAACCATTGTTCTCTGGATGTTACTGACCCACTGTTCTCTTTGTTCTTGGAAGACTAACAACCTTCCCACTAAGAATCATGTCCCTCTTGTGAACTCTTTGGCATCAACACAATCTTATCTACAATTGCTGCATAAAGTTTCCTGCGACATCTTGTCACAAACCAAGAAAACCATGAATATTGAAAACAAACTTGATACAAGACTGAAAATGATGCCAACAAAGTCTTTTTTCTCTTCAAGAAAATGGTCACATCTTGTACTTCATCAAAGCACATGGCATTTTCCTGCATCTTGGTGTACTCAATATTGAGTTACAGTCCAACAAACACCATCGACTCGACATAAGTCGAAAAACATGATCGACACAACATAGTCGTCAAGAGCATATCGACACAAGTCGAGACCCATTTGAAACATATCGACATTCCCAATGACAAGCTGACATTCATGATACACAACCATGTTGCAATCATGGGTCACTCATAATGAACTCTCACCAATTTCATTGTTTACACATACAAAATCACATGCATGTGCATAGCTCTTCAACTCTCCTTCAAGTACAAACATAAGTATATAAACCCAAAAACATGTGGGTACATAAGAGCTGAAAATGAAAATCTAAATGGTTGTAATAAGTGAGTATCATACCCATCTTTTACATCCTCCTAGCGAAGTTGTGCAACAACAAGAATGCCTTCAAAAGAATCGCATTCACATACAAACTTGCATCATACAAGTTATAATAAACTGCTGCAACTTGTCAAACTTTTAACAGAAAAGGATACATAAGGGTGAAAAGTGCATCTTACAAATTAATAAATGCAAGACTTACTTGTTTAAGAAATCTAACCATTTCTTACCAAGCCATTTCAATGGTGACTTTTTCTACTCAAAATCGTCTTCTTGTGAATCATCTTGACTCACATTGATGATGGAATCTCCTCTTCCATTCTTGGCAGACTCTATATCCATATGCATCTTGTGATGTTGATGAGTGGTTGGATGCAATGTCCAACATTGGTCAATGAGATGACCCCTCTTCTGGCAATGAGAAAAAATATTTTTCATCTTCTTTTCAAGTTGTCTTTGCTTGGAAAGTTTCTTGAATATGGTAAATCTTTTCCAACATCTTGAAACATGATGGTTATCTAAACCACAATATCTGCATGGACTTCTTCTTCCATTTTTACATCCAAATTTACCATGCTTAACATAATCAAAAGCAACTGAATGATAAACAGAAATATACATTGAACATTCACCTTTATCGCCTTCTTGAGGAGGTGAATTTGAAGAGTTACCAGATCTCCTTTGAAGACCAACAAATATGTTCTTGTCCTCATGGTTGTCACAACTCTTTTGTTTCACACATTTTCATTCATCTTGAACACATGCTTTGCATGCTTGAGGGATTGAACTTGCAACAAAAGTTCTTGAACATTCACCTTTATCGCCTTCTTGACGAGGTGACTTTGAAGAGTTAGTAGCTTTCTTTTGAATACCAACAACATTTTTCTTGTCCTCATGGCTATCACAACTCTTTTGTTTCACACATTTGCATTCATCTTGAACACGTTCTTTGCATGCTTGAGGAATTGAACTTGCAACAAAAGTTCTTGAACATTCACCTTTATCGCCTTCTTGAGGAGGTGAATTTGAAGAGTCACTAGCTCTCTTTTGAAGACCAACAACATTTTTCTTGTCCTCATGGCTGTCACAACTCTTTTGTTTCACACATTTTCATTCATCTTGAACACATGCTTTGCATGCATGAGGGATTGAACTTGCAACAAAAGTTCTTGAACATTCACCTTTATCGCCTTCTTAAGGAGGTGAATTTGAAGAGTTACTAGCTCTCTTTTGAGGACCAACAAACATTTTTCTTGTCCTCATGGATATCACAACTCTTTTGTTTCACATATTTTCATTCATCTTGAACACATGCTTTGCATGCTTGAGGGATTGAACTTGCAACAAAAGTTGTTCTTGGAATTGCTCCCCTTTTCTCCTCAACATTGGAATATGCTCCATCTTTCTGTTCATTTCCAAGACCCCTATACTTGGGCCTCTCATCAACAACAATAGGCTCAACAATGCCTTGTGCATGCTTTCCTAACCCTCTGAAAACAAACCATCGCTCATTCGGGCATGACCTTTTCTACATGTGTGTTGATTAAGGTTGGTTGTCATTGATGTCAACCCTTGAAGAAAGACTCGTAGCACAAAGTTTTAGGTAATGGATCCAATAGTGTTTGTTGTAAATATGACTCATTATTTTTTTTTCATGGTTGATAAGAAGTAAATATGGATGAACTCCAAAGTGGTCCCCTTATGGTGAAAGCCCTCACGGGAAGACGCTTTGTGGAG
>SNQJ01S0005986.1:0-11593 GCA_010110895.2 Picea sitchensis
TTGGCTTGATAATATTAGGAGGAACAATGGTCGTTGGATCTGGATCAACGAGAGTCGTTGATATCGTGCCTGTATTTCGTCTTTCAGAATTCGAGGCATGAAATATGTTGTGACTTGGAGTCAAGAGTTGTGAACTCCCGATTCATGAAATCCCGGTTGAATTAGGACTGTCAGATCACAGGAATATTAGAGCCATTGATTCATGGAGAGAAGTTATCAGGATTTCGATTACTAAGCGAAGGGCTTGTTGTATTGAATTTCTCCGATACACGAATTTCTGAAGTGCCGAATTGTTTGGGCCCCAGGTTTTAGACAGAGGTCAGGTCAGGAAAATTCAAGGGAGAAGTCAAAGAGTCATTAGCCTTTCGAGGTTTTGAGGATTGAAGAGACAAGGAGACTTACACTAGGGATCGTGAAGTCGCGAAACTTGAACTACCTTTCCGCGCGAAGAGTTTGGTCATATCAGTCAGTTTTGTGGGTAAGAGTTGGCGCTTGGTGCTTGTTTGCACAAGTGTAACTCCAAATAAGGACTGTGGTTAAACACTTGTGTGTTGGAGATTCCTGTGGGGAATTAAAGAGTTAATCAAACTCGAAGGGATATTAAGAACGATCCTAAGACCGGGAGGTCACGTAGAGCCTACTGAGACAGGAGGTGTTGCATTAACAAGCCTGAATCTACCTACAATGACTCTGTCTGACCACCATGCCTTTCCATACTTTGTCTATTCTTCAAAGTTTCGTGGGTTCACGGAATCCCAGGTTCACAAAAATATCAAAGAATTTTTTGTTCCCCTCCATCCACGCCACCTTCGCCCCTTCCCAATGCACATTAATTATGATTTTACTAGTGACAAATAACCACAGATGTTCGAAAAGATTTGCATTAATAATTAGAAAGCTCGAGGACATCTCACATTAAAATGCATTAATGGGAGAATATTGTGGAATTTGATGAGTTTTTTTTTGTCAATCTTGAACTGGAAAAAAAATGTTGGTTATTTTAGTTTTTTTAAGGCATCATTGTAGCAAGAATGTAATATTGTGCTATCCCACTATCATCTACAAAGGTGTTGACATGATTCCCCTCTTTATTATTGTGCATATATTACAGCTTGGCATATTTGAGAGTATGCTTGCATATGAAAATGTTAATCCACCCTTCAAATTTGAACATGGTTTTCATTTGGGCCACAAAAAATACTAATAAAACAAAATAATATGAACAATGTTTAAGTAAATATAAAAACATTATATTTTAACATGAACCTAATTTTTTCGAGCTCCGCGTATATTACATAGTTGACAATGTTTTTCCCATAGTTAATGTTTATGGCCGCCAGTTCCCGGATTGGCGCTATCGAACTCTCATGCCCCCTGTTCCGTGATATACATCTTGCACCCAAAAATTTTGTTATCTACAATTCGACCTCAGACTCCTCGAACTTGCAAGCTTCACTCTACCTACGATGAGTCTGTCTGGGTTTGTTTGGCCACCTTGCCTTTCATACTTAGTCAATTTCCCTGCCACCTTCGCACACTTTCCCAATGAAAATTGATTATGTTGTTATTAGTGAAAATTCACCACACAGGTTCAAAAATATTGGCATTAATGAGCGAAAATATCGAGGACATCTCCCATTAAAATGCATTAAACCAATATTTACAGGAGATTATATTACCATCCTCCAGTGTTCATTCTAAATACTATCACACATTTACTGTCACATGTAGCAATATAAACAAATCTTCATCAAAACATTATCTTTTCTCACAGACACCCCACATGCACCCCAGTCGCCTGAAGTGAGCAATATTTGGATCCATCAATTAAACCTCCCTATTATTGAGTTGGAAGAGGTCAATATTATGGCATCTGATATTTTTTTTTGTGTGTGGATCTTAACCTCAGAAAAATTGTTATTTATTTTATCTTTTTTAAGGCATTATACCCCGCCTTTCCATACTTAGTCGATTCTTCACCTCCTGTTGTCACAGATTAATGGGTTCTCGGGCTCCCAATTTCACAAAAGTTTTGAAACAGTTTTCTCTCCTGTCCATCCCTGCCACCTTGCACATTAACTATGCCTTTATTAGTGACAACTTACCACACACATCGAAAATATTGGCATTAATAGGAGAAAAGGTCGAGGACATCTCCCATTAAAACACATTGAACCAAGATTTATGGGATATTATATTATCATGGTCTAAAATTCATTTTAAATACTATTAGGAGAAAAGGAACATTCTCATCACCTTATGGCTGCAACTCGATAACATTTCTATGGAGATACCCTGAATATTTTTGGGCGTGAGGACTAGATTTTTCAGTGGTCCAGAGCTTATGACTACTACTCGTTCCCTTCTACCCAGAAGGAATTTATATGGACATTTGGACTCGCACGAGCAGGTTGTGTCCCTGAAATTTTTGACTGTAAGGAGTTGGTCACCTGTTGCGTCAAAAGCTATATTTTGAACTAGCGGATTATCTAGTTCCAGAACCATTCTCGAGTCTCCCTTTCGCCTCAAGTATTTCTAAAGATGTTAAGACTTCCCGACCGAACACCTACTTTCAAGGGAGAGAATTGCAGAGAGTTCTTAAAGAAGGATGATAATGAATTGTACCTGTTGTCGAAGTTCTTAGAGAACCCAACGTCTGGTCACATGGAAATGACTAGATTACAGGTTAGTGCATTTAAGAGCCCTTTCTGGGAAATTGCATGGATTTTCATGAGGATAGCGGGACAAGAAAGTACAACCAACATCTCTCGAATGATTCTGTATATTTTATATTTTACAGTGAAGAAACAAGCCATTTTCCATTGGGGCAAGTTGATTTCCATTGAAATCTCTTCCTAGTTGTTGTAATAGACAAGGTAGAAGAAATTCTTTATGTCATATTATTTAATTTCCGCGGTGGAGAATTCCTGTCCATTCCCTGCATTATCTATGTGTAAGAAGGTAAACTGCGAATTTATCCCAGTAACCTTCTGGTACCAGATATTATGGAGACATGACACCTCCCAACATTTTTATGAAGACTTTAATGATTTTGTTTCATTTTTTAAAGGATTTATATTTGGAAATTATTTTCCCCAGTTGTCTGACCAGGTGACCAAGTTCTTGGATAGGAAGGGAACACTAGAATAAATGTAGAACTATAATGTTACAAGGATTTTTGGGTCCAAACAAAATATTTTCTTCCTTCCATGTCACATATCTGGTACAATGTTTTTTGCTGAAACAACAAGGTAGTACACCTACTTTTTTCATTTTTTCCATGAAAACAAAAAAAATCAATTCATCCCTCTGCCTTGGAAAGTTGGGGATTTCATAGTCAGGAATATGAACAAGATTGATGGTTTCATGGGCCACTTCCATGGATTCAATTTGAAATGTGATGAAAAAGTAAAAGGGTTCAACCCTGATGGTATTTTTGTGGAACACCTATTGGTTGTTGGTTTCAACATTTCTTTCACTAAAACTATCCTAAATGAATATGAATATAACACCTTAGGAAGTCCTTCTCATGAAAATGGCAACCTCGAGATAGTACTCAACACCAATGATTCGTACAAGAAGAAACGAAAAGGCCCTGGTGAGAAAAGTGCCCAATCCCCAACTACCACACCCAAAAGTACAACATCTCGGAGAAGTACTCCAATGGCCTACCCAAGAAAGAAATTCACACACATTTCTTCAAGCAGAGGAGGAGATAAGAACCCTCCCCCTAGAAAAAATTGAAAGTTCTCACAAACGTTCCGTGAGCAAAAAACAGAAAACAATAGTGCAAGAACAGGAGGGACCGAGGGGAGAAATTGATATCCACGATCTCTCCCTCGAGGATATGGAACTGGAAATTGACATTGAAAAAATGTTCCACGACAATGACTAGCTAGAGAGAACTTCTACGCATAATCCTGAGATGGAAATAACTGGGACGAATACCTTGGATGAAGAATATTCTTTTGCAATTCAGAGTGTTTTTTTTTACAGCGAATCCAAAAAATTGGTTAATGAAAAGAGAGATGTAAAGAATAAGAAAGGGGATTCTCATTCAGATATGAACCTACAGAACATGCATCCTTTCCATATCTCCCAGATACACCGAGCAACTAGAGATTCTCTAGACAACTCTATTAGCAGCCTTGAAGTGAAGAACGTCATGTTAAAGGAGAGAATCAAAGAATTGGAGGGAGCTTTAATGCCTCTTCCACTATTTGATACTCCCTTAGAAATGATTAGTCCCACCACACCTGTGACAAAGTTAAAAGGATCAACAAGCCTTTTCACATCAGTCTGAGGCTATGTGGAAAATAATATAAAGTGAAGAATTGAATTAATAATAGAATCTTGGCATATGTCAAAGAGTATGGTCTCTTTTGGAACAAGAGCACATGCTTTTCATGAGTATCTGCAAGCATATCTCAAGAATGATCAAGGTTTCTATCTTGATGCAGCTGTACCATTTGGTTTTAAAGTTACTGGTATCACATAATTCATAAGAAGAGAGGAGGATCTCCCTTCCTTGGATCGAATAGACCAACTAAATGCATGCTATAAAGAAAAGGTAAAAAACCTGAATGGTATCGTTCAAGCATGTAGCCATACCACATCTACAAGAGAAAAACTATTCAAGAAGATAATTGAGATAGATCTATTTGGAAGCACCCAAAATTTATATTCAAATCGTTTTTTTTAACCAAGAAAGAATTTGATGATCATGTTCAGATCTATAAAAGACTATCATTTGAAAACTTCTATGGCATTCCTGAATATGGTGAAGATGACGTGAAAAACTAGCTAGTTGTTTATTTGATTAAAAACCAAGATATTCAAGAAGCATTGCACAACCTATCTATTGATCTAAGGGACTTGGAAACTGAATTATTCAATATAAAAATCCGGCATGAAATCAATGACGTGCCCATGAGGAGCTACATCGAAGAGTGGTTCAAAAAGGCTTTTGATAAGATTACCAATGAAGGGAAAATGATGCTTCACATGGTTCCCATAACCACCGAGAAAATCCATAGAAATACATCAGCGACCAAATGACAAGGCATGGGACACCATCATAGTAAGTTGATACTGATCACATTCTTCTATCTTTGTCGATGTCTTCATCCAGTTATTGTATCTCTTTAAATAGAAATCTTTAATAGAGGACTGGCAATTTTCTCTTTCTTCTTACCAGGTCTTGTTGTTTTCCATCGCTAACTTTATTATTTCTACAAGCTTGATTTTTTGTACATCTTTGCTTTGTAATCCGTAGGAGCCCCAATCCCAATCATTATGGAAACCACATTTATATTTCACAAAACATGTACTGAACTATATAATTGTTTACAAATTCCAAGACAACTATTTTTGGAAAGATTCTCAAATGTATTTTGTAACCCAGTTTATCTAAATATAAAATACTTGAGGTTTTTCTATGGTGATATTCAATGTTTGGTGTTGTTTTTTTGAATTTTGTATTTTTTTTTTTAAATTACCTCATTTCCCTGTACATGTTGGGGTCATGCTCCTATTTAATATTGTGCATATATTGCAGCTTCCTATATTTCATAATATGCTTCCACATACAAAATGTTAATTCATATATTTTTTCTCTATCGCTTATGGGTTTGAGCATAATTTGCGAGCTGAAAACACCCTTCAAATTGGAACATGGTTTACTTTTGGACGACAAATAATCTATCAAGATACATTAATATGAATACATTTTAAATAAATCTAAACAAAATCTCTTTAGACTTGAACCTGAATTTCTTGAGCTCCTGGATTGGTTGCGGGTTGTTGGGTTAACAGACTTCTAGATCTTCATCTCCATATATATCGTCACATCATGAGCTCGATCGATCGCCGTCCCTTTCAACATTTAGCCAATTATCTCACCGCGGGGTCCCGACTTAGTGCTATCATATTTTTATGCCTCGTGTTCCGTGATATACATCTTGCACCCAACACTTTAGTGATATACATTTTTCACCCAACACTTCCGTGATTTACAATTTGAACCCCAACTCCTGGAACTCGCAAGCTTCACTATACCCGGGTTCACAAAAGTTTCAAACCATTTATCTCTCTCTTCAATCCCTGCCCTTCCCAATGCACATTCATTATGCTTTTACTAGTGACAACTCAGCACATAGGTTCGCTTATTGGCATTAATAATAAAAAAACGCATTGAACCACAATTTACGGGAGTCCAACTGACCGTCGTTTCTTCTCACACCTAGCCAATTTTGTGCCTGTCGATTCCTGGGTTGGCACAACCGAACTCTCATTCCCCATGTTCCGTGATATACATATTGCATTCAAAACTTCCATGATCTACAATTCCATACTTGGCCAACATTATGGTCGTCAGTCCTCGCTTTGGCGCTATTATAAATCTTGCACCCAAAACTTCTGTCATCTACAATTATGTGATATACATATTTCACCAAAAAATTTCATGGTCTACAATTCCTCCATCTCGCGAGCTTCACTCTACCCAGGTTCACAAATGTTTCAAAGCATTTATCACTCCCTTCCATCCCCGCTACCTTTGCTCCCTTCCCAATGCACAATGTTTATGCTTTTACTAGTGACAAATCAACACACATGTTCGAAAAAATTGGCATTAATAAGCGAAAACCTCAAGGAAATATCTGATTAATATGCATTAAACAACAATTTATTGGAGCCCAACTAACCGCCCTTCCTTTCCATACTTAGCCAATTTTATGGCAGTGGGTTCCCGGCTTCGCGCTATCAAACTCTCATTCCCTATGTTCTGTGATATACATCTTGCAACAAAACCTTCCGTGCTCTACAATTCCACCCTGCACTCGAACTCCCAAGATTCACTCTACCCGGGTTCACAAAATGTTTCAAATCATTTGTCACTCCCTTCCATCCCCCTCACCATCGCACCCTTCCCAATGCACATTAATTATTCTTTGCTTAGTGACAACTCACCACATAATTCCTAAAGGATTGGCATTAATAAGTGAAAACTTCGAGGATAGGTCCCATTAAAACTCATTAAACCACAATTTATGTGAAAAACTCCAGGACATCTCCCATTAATATGCATTAAATTGTGATTTACGGGAGCCCGATCGAACGACCTTCCTTTCCATACATAGCCAATTTTATACCCATGGGTTTCTGGGTTGGCGTTATAGAACTCTCATTTCCCGTCTTTCGTGATATACATCTTGCACCCAAAACTTTTGTGATCTACAATACCCTGCACTCCTAGAACTCACAAGATTTAAAATTTTCAAACCATTTATCGCTTACTTCCATCTCCGCCACCTTCGATCCCTTCCCAATGAAGATTAATTATTATTTCATTATTGATTAATAAGTGAATAGCTCGAGAAAATCTCCCATTAAAACTCATTAAACCGTAATTTACATCAGATTATATTATCAGATATCTTCTTCACATGTTACGTTTCATCTTACTTTATGGGAAGATTCCATTTCATACTAATTGCTTTGTTACTACCATCTATTCCTAGGTAGATTATTTTTCAATAACTGTAAAGTAAGATATAAGTTATATATTAAATTACTCTTCAATGCAATTTCAATATAGATTTTAATATTTACAATTTTCTTATCATTTCATTTCTAAATAACAATTGAACATACTTTTTTAATAAGTTTTTTTCTTCGTTTTTTTTTCATTTAATTTTACATATTTCAACTTTCATTTCATTATTGTTAAAGATATATTCTAATTGCCCTTTACTAACCATACTATAAATTTCTATTTTTTTAACAATATTCCTCGTATCTCCCCATCTTCCAAAAATCATCATCATGAATAATTATAAGCTTCCAACTATCATCTCCATTCCCAAATCTACTTGGCAGGGAATAAGCCGGAAGAAATAACTACTGCAACATGAAACAAATCGATTCACATGGTGGCTCGTTGACACTAACTCATGCCCATGTGGCTTTGATATAGCTACTTTATGGAGTTTCATAAGTGGTAGTAGTCATTGTGGATTATCTTGTAGTCTCATGTCCTTTTTATTCTTATGATTTTACATGCATAGAAATATGGACTTGAAAATATCCCCATTGTAATTTATTAGGTTATCGAGTCTATTGAACCAAAAATATTTTAGGGCCTATAAATTTTGCACCACACAACTTTATTTATAAATCTAACACACCTTTACATTAAAATAACAACACCTTTTAAATTCGTAAACTAAAGTGTATTTGGATTCTTTATACTCCGTGCTACATACGTTTCCCCACAAATCCATCCTTTACTAATTTAAAATTTGTAAAACCTTTGACTCTGTGAATCCATCCCACATACAGATATTTATTTGAAACTTGTAAAACCTTTAACTCCATGAATCCATATCTTGTGGGTAGTTTATGTTTTATAAATTGCACAAACCCTTTTATGGGCATGACTTTGAATTCAATCAAGTTTGGAGTCCCCTCGTGCTCAAGATCCCACATAGATTTATTTCCATGTGTTTTGATCCTCCAAAATTGTTAATGTTTATGCCATTATTATAGTTCTTTGCAATTCAATAGATAATAGCAACATAAGAACAAGATCACTAAGAAATACACATCCACAAGAGACACATCATTTATCCTAGGAAACCCTCTAGGGGAAGAAAACCCAACAAAACTTCCTTAATATAAATAACCAATATAATGTCAAGAGATCTTATGCTAAAACATAAAGTTCTCTCCCAAGATATGCACCACTCTCTCTCTCCTTTGTCAGTAACAGATCAGAACTTGTCTCTCAAACTGAGCAAGTTAGTCGTGTTCAAATGAGGCGCTAGCCTCCTTTATTTATACAAGTTCTGGAACGTGTGAAGTGTCTCTTCACTAGAAGGGATGAATTCTTCATCTGGGTGGGTAAACCCACCTTTATTATATTTCTGGGTCTTCTTATTAATTGTTGGGGCCAACTTCTTATTCTGCCTATTATAATTGTCTGTTGACCAATCCGCAAAAGGGGATTTGTTCCTATTACAATATCCNATTATAGTTCTTTGCAATTCAATAGATAATAGCAACATAAGAACAAGATCACTAAGAAATACACATCCACAAGAGACACATCATTTATCCTAGGAAACCCTCTAGGGGAAGAAAACCCAACAAAACTTCCTTAATATAAATAACCAATATAATGTCAAGAGATCTTATGCTAAAACATAAAGTTCTCTCCCAAGATATGCACCACTCTCTCTCTCCTTTGTCAGTAACAGATCAGAACTTGTCTCTCAAACTGAGCAAGTTAGTCGTGTTCAAATGAGGCGCTAGCCTCCTTTATTTATACAAGTTCTGGAACGTGTGAAGTGTCTCTTCACTAGAAGGGATGAATTCTTCATCTGGGTGGGTAAACCCACCTTTATTATATTTCTGGGTCTTCTTATTAATTGTTGGGGCCAACTTCTTATTCTGCCTATTATAATTGTCTGTTGACCAATCCGCAAAAGGGGATTTGTTCCTATTACAATATCCGACATGATCAATCCACAATGGGGATTGATCCTATAAATAAAATATCAATAATAATAATAATACTCTTTGCAGTTACATTATTTCAACAAAAATACCCTAAGTTTATCCCAAATTAAAGCCAATGGTTTGTGTGGCAAGGGTAGCAAAAAATCTAACACAAGACCTCATTCAATGACTAAAGGTTGTCACATAGAAAGCTTAGAAAGGTCATGTGAAACTTAAATATTGATTGATTCCAATTAAGTCCATCAATAGGTTACCATGGACACAAAAAAATCTAAGAATGTCGCATAACCATGTTGACATCCATGACAATGACTCAAGGGACATGACTCAAGGATCTCATGTTTCCTTAGTTACACAACTCCTTAAACAAAACTCGCGATGATCCAGAGCTATATCCAAACATATTTCCTATATGAAAACAAGGAAAGTGGATCTAAGGGGTTAGGATAAGAATTGCGTGAATAATAAAATATACCCCAAGGTAGAGAACATGCTACGTAGCACCCACAAGGAATCATGTGAAATTATCATAGGGGCATCTTGCAAATCTTGTACAAATAGGACAACCACAAGGCTCCATGTGGTAGTATATCAATGCCAAATCATGGACACCGACATCATTAATAATAGATATAAGAGGTCATGGCCAATCAAATCTTTCCACATGCTTGAATGAGGTTATAAAAAATTAAGTTAGCAAGTTATGTGGAAGCATGAGAGGAATGCCAAGTGAAAATGACAATGAGTGTGGTTTCTTTATGAAATTTTACTAAGTGTTCAAAGGTTGAATATGAATATGAATGGGCATTATACGTCTTAATGAATTTTGAGTATGTAGAATTAGGTTGAATATGAATGGGCATTATACGTCTTAATGAATTTTGGGTATTTAGAACTGAGTGTGTTGTATTCCTTATGTTTGTTGAGAGAGTGATATCTCCCACATACCTGACTCTAGGTTTAAATATAAAGTATTTTGGAGTTTATGAATGTCCCCAGAGAATACAAAACCTTATGTTTTCCTTGTTACATAGCCATCTCCATAGACTAGACCCTTAGTCAAACTAGATTCTATAGCATTTTGTGCCTGACAAGGAGAGTATATATTTAATTTTATGTTTCATTAATGGAATAATACTTCTCACAAAATTTGTTGGGTTGAGAATATTTAGGATTTCATGTTTTATTAGTTTCACAACTCCTTAAATGGACCTCCTAACAATCAATAACTACATGCAGAAGAGAACAAGTGGTTACTACTTTCCCTTTATATCTAACTCAATCAATCAAACAAGAGAGAAGAAGAATGATGTGACATACCTCATTGCAATGCTCGTCCTCACTGCTCCAATCCATAGGATTGATCTCCAAGCTCCTCAACACAAATGAAACCCTGAAAAGACTAGCAAAAGAACTATTCTTCCTACTCTAGATTATTATAAAAATTAAATCTATCTATGAATACTGAAACAACAATAGACAAGAAAATGTAGAACACATGAACTTGAAGGGAATAGGCCAATTTAATATTAATTGGAAATCCAAAAGAGGCACTTACAAATCATGGTTGATAATGCAGTCACTTCTCCAAGCTCTCCTCATCTAGCTCCTTGCACGAATCCTGAAATCAAAATGTTGAATTATTTCTCCAGGATCAAAGGTTTGATACCTAAAATATTCCTCCCTTCACCATGGAAATCCCTCATTATATAGGATTTGGAGGCTTAACCACAATGGAGAAGATCACTCACTAGATCCACAAAATTGGGATCTTCAATATTTTTAGGGAGAAAATATCTCTCAAGTATTTTAGGGAGAAAATATCTCTCAAGGATATAAGGAGGAAATATCTCTCAAGACACTATTACATATTGGAAAAATTGCGACGATCTACTTGTGACGTTATGGAAAAAATTGGCCATAGTGTTGAAAAATAGAGGAAATTTTAAGTTTTTTTCTCCATCTTGCCCGATATTATTGCACGTGTGATGTACTTTTCAAATCATCGCAAGAGAGACGTCTTCTGAAGGTCATCTCTCTTACGGCGACATCAAATGTGTGCCACACTTGCAAC
>SNQJ01S0005986.1:11949-26062 GCA_010110895.2 Picea sitchensis
TCAATTTGTGCTTGTATGGACTGAAATTTGACATGGTTAGAACATATGCATGCAATGACAATATGGGAGGATTTCCATACTCAAACATGGCTCACAAAAACAATTTCACAATCAAACAAGAAGCCTATAGAATAATTAATGTGAAGGGTGACAAGGCCAATTTTTTTGGTGGAATCACCTGCTCATGTACTTGAAACTGACACATATAAATCATGACATGTGAATGGGGCCAACGCTGAAATTTTTTCAATTTGTGTTTGTTTGGACTGAAATTTGACATGGTTAGACTAGACACATGAATTGATGGTATGGAAGGGATTCCAGACTCAAACATGACTATTTGTATATTTGTGTGTGTCTATTTGTGACTGAAAAAATCAACAACTAGTTGGGAATGCACTCATGTGACATGGGGTCATGTTATTCAAAAACTACCACTATAACCTCCAGGCATGCCAACGCGGCCCATCACGCGACACACAAGGTAAGATGAGGGTTTTGAACCAATGACTTCACATTTCTACTATAGTCTAGGTATTGGGATTTCCAATTCCCTTAAAGGGAAAGGTCTTATTCGAAGAACTATGATAAGACTAAACAATGCATAAGGGTCACACAATATGACTGATATTTAACTCAATACCCATACTTTCCCCTCAACTCTTATGAAATAAGTTTCATGTTAAATCATAACCCATATCAATGTATTGAATGACCAACAAAATAATCCAACCAATACAACTATCTACTTAAGAGTGCAACATAGGTTTTACTATATTTATATTAATTCATCAACACGTATACAAAGAAATAATATAATACATCATAACTATATAAAATAAAGACAATAAAAAATTGAAGTGGGGGTCACATTCCATTAATATTCAACATGAACCAATACATCCTTTGTTGGTCAATGAAGAAAACAACCATAAATGGAAATATTGAATAGAGGTATAACATAAAAATGGTCTTCAAGGTATGGAAGAGGTGAAGGGATAATGACATGTGATGAATCACACCCTATCATATACAAATTTGATACAAATCTCTTGTGAGTCCTTAGAAAAAACCAACAATATGAGAAGGAATCATAAGGATCACTTTGGGATGTAGACTATATGGAATCCTAATCCTAATGGGGAAACAATGGCAAGGATTCCAACATGCAATAGGGTGTTAACTTGGGGAAACCCATGTAAGTGACATACTTCCACCGAGAAGGGAGAAATGCAATACAGATGGAATAAACTCCTTTCTCGAGTATAGTGAGTCCTAATAAAATATTTAGAGAATGGAAAAAAATAAATAAATAAAATGCAACATATACATGGGGATTGTTCTATCTATATTATAGTTTGAATAAGTATACTTAAAAGTGTGGCCATGATCCTAATGACGAAATAAAAGTAGAAAACAAAATAATGGGTATAGGTGGAGCACTTGCACACATGAAACCAATACCACAACATATAAGTGATTATGAAAATAAAATCAATGGTGAAGAAAACACAAAAAAGTGAGCTCTTAGCATAACAAAAAGAACTTGATGGAGAAAATGGCTTTGAGACGAAATACTTAATCATAAGAAATAAATGGAAACATGTTGAAGTTTTTGGGACAACGAATTTAATGGTCTAGACATCACTAAATTAAAATATTTTGAGCACCCATAAGAGAAAGGAGAAAAATTAGGGTTAAATTATTTATAGGGCTTGGAATGAAATCAGTGGCCTAGATTTTTCAGAGCTCACTGTGGCCAACTTGACTTTTAGAATTCAATTTAGTGATCAATAGGTAAAAGGTTCTTGAACTCCTCTTTATTTTTTTCCATTTATTTTCCTAGATTTAGGCATGTATGACCCTTATAAAATACCATTAGCATTTATGTAAGGTCATATAGGGTTACATGAAACAACAATGCAGGTGAAAAACTATTCCATCATTAGTTTCCTGTGTCACACAAGGGGTCAACTAGCTAACTGCATGAAGTTATTATGCAAATAGTGACATGACATGAAACTATTCAATATATAGGTGTGCATTGTGTAGTGTGAAGGTCAATACCCCTATGCAAGGACATTGTGCAATTGTTGGATGGACAATTGTGCAATGTGCACACCTATGAGGAAAAATTATGCATAGATTGCACATGAAATAAACTATGATATGTGTAGTATTGATGGTGGTTTTTCCCTTTGATTTTGATTGGTAAATGAGCCTATTCACTAGAGGGAGAGATATTTTAAGGATCTATGGAATGATGTGGTTGGGAAACCAAAATTGGGGAGGCATATTGCATGGTATGGGTTAATCAAGCTAGTTCAAAAACCTTTTATGTGTGCTAATGAGGCGTTATTAAGGAGGATCATTAGGTTTTGGGGTATTGATGTGGAGTGTTTTGAGATTTAGGGAAAATTTCTATATTTGGCACTACTGGACATCTATTTCATGATTGGTTTTCCCTTCTGTGAAGAAGTGGGAGATAGTTGGCCCCAACTAGGAGGGGCTACGACCTTGGAGGAATTGATCAAGGCTCATTGTGAGTGAGGGGTGAAGAAAGGTGATGGTGCCATCCCTATTGGTGTGATCTATTCTAAGGATATGTGAGCTATGGTGACCATGGTAGTGAAAATATTGGGATCTTATGGCCCAAATGTTGTCTTGGGTGGCCATATGCTGATGGGGGAGAAATTTCTAGAGGGAACACATTTTGGATGGGCCCAAATATTACTAATTATTCTAATTAGGAGGAATTTGATGATTTGTTGATGACAAAGTGGTGTTAAAATTGGATTAGGTATACTTTTTTATTCTTTGAGAGAATCTCAATGCTTATATCAAACCATTTAGTTTGATCGGGGGGGACCTAGGAGCCTAGGATGTAGTGATGGGGAGAGTTGATGAGTCATGGAGGTGGTGACATTGTGGTTAACATATTCACCATAACTTTACTTGTTGATTTGGAGCATATACTTAACCACATTGAGTAGTACCCTTATGAGGGTATGGATTTTACATATGACCATGATAGTATTGATTGTTATTTTATATTTAGGCAATGGAGATATAATTATGTAATAAAAATTAATTAAAATAATAAAATTGTTGTATAATTGTATAGTTGTATAAATAACATTAATTACATTTTTATATAATGTTGTATTATATAATAGAAATTATATATAATATATTATATATAATACAATATATATCCAAAATTAAAAAAAAACAAAACCAATTCATTGTTAATTCTCGCACCCGCGACCTCACCTCATGAAAACCGACACTTTCAGATTTCCTCGACGTCATATAACCTCACTACAATATTCATTTATAGGTCAAAACTTACTGCAATAATCATTTACAGATCAAAACTCTACGTGGATAACCTATCTCACCTCACCACATTCTATCCAGAGCAGAGGTAAAGATGCGACATTGGAGCCCTATCTCGCCTCACCACATTCTATCCAGAGGAGAGCCGAAACTTTGACATTGGAGCCCTATCTCACCTCACCACATTCTATCTAGAGAAGAGCCGAAGCTACAACATTGGATCCCTAAATCAAAGCTTGAGAAATGCTGCCAAAATCATTGGTAAGTGAGTAAAAGATATCCGTGGTAGAGACCAATCTTCCTATAGAATTGCATTGGTTAGAAGCCCTAAATTTTCAATAGCTAACACTATGTACATGAATGCTTGATTTTTTCAACACCTATGTTACATTTCTTTAGGAAACAAATGCTATAAGAAATCAAAGCCCAACCAAGCAAACTAGTGAACAAGCCCAAGGAACTATACCCATTAGATCACTGCGAACTAGCTCTAGAACTTTGGTAACTCTCAATTGTTTTCCCTTGTTAATGGTCATTTTTTATATCTCCATTTCTCTTATTTTGTTTGTAACATTGTTTGATAATTTTGAGCACTCCTTAGTGCCCCAATTTTTAGCAAGGGATTGTGCTTTGGATTTCTTTAAGTCACACACGTGTATAAACTTATCTTTCTCCCTAGTCAATACAAAAACAAAATCATGAAGGGATTCCATCTTCCAAGTAGTTCCAAAACAATTCTTGGTGGCATGGAATGTGGAAATGAAAATAGAGTAATCGGGTCCAAGTTTGGAAAGAATGGACAAAACAAATTATTCATCTTCCTTGTCAATCCGACACAACTTCAATTGTAGCCTTATGATTTTAACTAGGTGAGAAAGGATGGTGTCAAAACTTCCTAGGCTGAATATAATGATCCTCTTATCTAGGTGGTGTCCTCTTAACACATCATGATTTCCAAATAATCCTTCCAAAGTAGTCCATATTTGATTGGGTGAACTACCAAATTTAATGTGGAAAAGAAGATCAAGAGAGATGGAAAGACATAATAATCCATAGCCTTCATCACATCTATTAAACCACTTCATATTCTCATCATCTAGTATAGGTTCAAATTTAATCCCCATCATGATTCTAAATAGGCCTCTACTACTAAAAAAATAGCATATTTGATTTCTACTCATGGTAATTAAATGGTGTAATAAGGGTAAATTGACTTCAATCCATTACTATAGGATTCATGCTACTAAAGAATACATTTTTGTAGTTGAGGGAAGGAAGCTTCGGAACAATAACCCTACTATGGAACTATGATTTCTATAGCAAAAATCTATTTTTTTTTAAGGCCATTAAATAAACTAGCAGATATAGCCTTTTGTAGCTTAATAGAAGAGTGTTTACAACACCATGAAGTGACTATAGAATAGAGAATCTAGTATTATAATAGAAGGATGACTTCAAATATGTGAAAGATACTAGAAAATAGATACTTCAATAGCATAAAGAAAGAGTTCTTTCACCGCCACAAACAAATTGTGTAATAGTGACTTGTTTAGCATAATAGAAGCTTCCATTTATAGAGTTTCTAAATGCAGAAACAGAGTCCCATGTCAAATCTTAGACCATGTATAATTTGTGTGCTTGAAATTACTCCAAATACACCTTTGTACTCTTCATTGGGTGAAGAAATTTGACTATTATGGGCCTAACTTGACCAAACTAGCTCTTGAAGTGATTATGCAATTCATTGGGATATGTAATTTACTACATTTTGGTGTAACAAGAATTATGTGAGTATAAAAGGATTTATGACACAATGGTGCACCCAATGACTTAATATGCCACACCTTTCTCCATTTAGTCGGATTTAACTTTTGACTTCAATCCTCCATGAATAATTTATCCTTTATCCATATTTTTTTGCTTCTATATGGTGGTTAATGCTTCCATGTTTCAACTATGTTAAAGTAGCCACAAATAAACAAATATTCCTATGGAAACTCATTATCCATCCATCTCCAGAATGTTTCTTACTTATTTAAATCATTGGATGGATAGGTATTTTCCAAGACAAGTAGATAGACATTTAAGTGAAGTGAAAACATCATAATTAGACAAGAGCCTTATGGTTTTATCCTCATGACTATTGTTTTCTTTCAATGTGAATTTCCATTTTTATACTTTTATATTTTAATGGTATTTTTTATTGCTTTGTATCAAATGAAATGGGTTGAAATATATTGCAAGACTGCTTCCATTTATATGGATAATTAACTCATATTTTTTTTCATTATCAGTGCACACATAGTAATCAATCAAGAAATTATTTTTTTGCTTGAAACCTCTAGCTCCTTACCATAGCTAGGTTTCATCAAAGTTGAAATTATTTCATTTCATCTTCCTCTTGCATGGTTTAAAGAGTCAAGTCGAAACACAATCAGTTTCATGACCACTCCTTTTAGTAAAAAGAACATAAAATCAAGCGCTAATTAGAATTTATCTAGCATCTTTAATTTCTTGGGCTCTTCAAACCTATCTTATCTTAGGTGTAGGGATTTGGAATAGGATTTTCAGAATAACTTACCAAAGCTACTAAAACAGAATAGAGCTTTGAGTTATGGAGTGAAATCCAGTTTCTATCACTAACTTTGGGAAGCCCTTCTAACACAAGGGTCAAGCACGAGGTCGTATTGGGGCCGACAAAGTAATCAACCCTGCTTTGTTGGTATTGGTGTAGTGGTTGCATGTATTACGGGGATCACATGGGAGTAACCCATCTCTATGAGGAATATCTCAAATTGGTTTTGGGATTAGTTACCCTTCCCTTACGTGTAAACTGGACTGTCGATTGTCCCCCCTCTGCTTTGGTATAGTAGGTGGTACCATAGAGGCCATAATATTTTAGACTTCCTACCCAAGGTGATAGCATAGGGAATGTGGTGTTGTACATAGGATCGATGTTGGCTAGACTCACTCGAACTACTTGGAGGGTTGTCCACTGCTTGGCAAGGTAGCTTGGACCAAGGCATTAGTTCGTTAAGTAGGTTGTCAACGTAACTTTCCCACCCATCAAAACTTATCCCCTTCGCACATAGATCCTGTGATATTGGATTCCATCACCAACTAGTCTTCTTTGTGAGAAGGTTTGTTTCCATGCTTGACTCCTAGATTAATTAGCTTGTCTTGTTTTTTCTCCTTAGTAGGCCTTAGGATTGAGTCTGTGTCTAATGGCATCAATTCCCGGGTCTTCCAACTAGCATTGTGTCCCATTACCAATCCGATGGTTTCCAATCAAAGTTAAGAATTTAGGTGAAAATAAATTCTCTTTCTTCTTAAGACCATATTTCTCAATTTGATTTATGATTATACATTTTTTATTCAATGTTTTTTAAAAGACTGACATACCCATGTATGTAGATTTATTTATGATAGTCTAGATATTGATTTCTGAAGGGGTCTTCATCATCTAGTTTTTATGATTATTTTACTTCAATTTATTTATACAAATCTTTCCTTGGATAATTATTGTGAATAATGTACAACTACATTTATTTTGTTTCACATTGTTTTATTTAATTATTTTTTTTAACTTAAATTTATTTTTTCTAACAACTTTTAACCTAGGTTTTAATTTATGATAGAAACTTGTATCTTAGGTTTTTATTCAAAATAACATATTTCATCTCAATTACCTAATGAATTTTTCATTAACATGAAGCTCATATTAAAATTGATCTTGTAACATTAAGGAGACCTAGCACCCCTAAGGCAAAAGAGCTCCATTAACTATATCGATAAATTTGTTTTCCAATCAATAGTTGGTTTTATGGATTATAGAAACATAGATTTCATTCCCTTTTATAGAAACATGGATTTTGTTCCCTTGTTCCTCTTAACCAACCCTAAAAGACTATTTTTGTCACATGTTACTTCTATGCTAGAAGCTCCTCCAAAAGTGGATTTGGATGCCAAGATAGTGGGGTGCTCATTAATACATGCAATGATTCTGCTTCATGATAACCAAATAATATAGTTTGAAGCAAGGGATTTACACTAACAAAATCATGTTTGGACACTTCTCAAGGTAATTGGACATTGTTTATGTGTTGTTGGATCTTCACCCAATGTATTAATGACAACCATTGATCCATGCATATTTCTCCCATTAAATTTGTCCTAAATCTGCTACAAGAAATGTTGAACAATGCTATAAATATACTAAGGGAATATTCTTGGCACTGCAACTTAAGAATACTGCCAATAAATATCCTATTTTGGGTTAGAATAGTAAGCACAGTATCCCTTATTCCAGGCTGAAAATTTCTACAAACAATGCAATTTCATACCCTTGTTTTCATTGTCAATCCGTCTGAAATAAAATCATCTTCTTATAAGATCTGAGTTGTTGCAATAATCATGCATAAAGGTACATTTTGTATTCAAAACTAGTTGGATTGTTCATTTTTCTTCTCTCTATATCTTTCTTGTATCCATTCACCAAGAATTTTTGTTGATATCCATTTTGAAAAATTAAAATAGATGTTCTACTCATTGATTGAATTCTTGAAAGTCCTGTGTTACTTTAACTGAAGTTATTGTTTTGTGTTATAATAATATTTTTAGTGCATCTATTTACCTATCGGTGCCTGCAATCATGGAGATATGTTACAATGTTAAGTTTGGCTAGCTCAATTGTACAAGAAGGAAAACTTGGGTAATGTCCATGTTGAGCATCAACATAAATGGTGATCATATTGGAAACAATAGTATCCCTTATTTTTTCTACCTTACTCAACTTGTTGCTTAAAATATCCCTCTTTATATCTCAACGATGATTCATCATTAATGACCCACCATAATCCCTTATGATGTCCCGAAGCAACCTAATAAGGAGCTTCTAGCTCAAAGTCCTTTGTTGAGTTCTCAAACATTCAGAGGTTTCCCATTTGAAAATCCAAATAATAAAATCAAAAACTTTGGTTAATATTGTGTCCTTAATAGAATTTAAGATTCCTTACATCCACTTACATGTTTCTCCTTACTCACAAACACTTACTTGGTTATTATGGTTAGTATTGTGTCCTTAATAATTTGTCAATAATCCATTTCTATCAAAAGGCTCATTCATCATTAGACACATAGAAGTTGGCTAAACCCAACAACCGTCCATCCAGAGTAAAAAAAAATATAAACCATTTTTTGAGAGTTATTGGTGCTTCATCCTATAACTAATCAAGCAAGATAAAGGAAGACTGAAGTTTCCACTCCACCCTTTTCCTCAACCTGGTTTGACATAAACATCTAGGAATCAACAAGAGAGCCACCTCTTTTTCTCATATTATGCTCGTACATCTAGGGGATATATATGAATCTACTATAGATAATGACATCACTTGCCTCAGTGACATTGATGATTATGGGATGTAATACATCAGACCTAAAACAAAAGAAGAAAAAGAATGGTGAAGGCATGAGTAAGTGTTTAAGAGTTCATCCATGAAATTAGTGATAGAGCATGTACATGGGGTATCAAACCCCAATGATCCAATACTTTGATACTATCATTTTCTACTTAAATAGATAATATATGGATTTATCATATTTGACAGCATCAAAACCAATATCATTACAATAACACTTTGAATTTCTCCTTAGTTACAACAAAATGCCTTGACTCCATTGTTCACTTGACATTGTGAAAACTCTTCTTTATTCTTGGGATCCAACAATGCATAAACACACTTCTTATTCCTAAACAAAGGCACATACTCCAAGTCATCATTTGATATGATAATAAAAGTTTACCCATGATTTATAGGATCTCCCCACATGTTCATGAATTTTATGGAAATTGATACCATGTCCCATAGTCATTTATAGTGTTTTATTCCATGTTGGAAACATTATTACAACCAAGTTGGCCACTTAGCAGAAACATCCTTATTTCAAATTATATAGCTTTAACCAAGATCCAACAATTTTTGACCAGAATAATATGTCCAAAAAACTCTGAAAAGAACCAAAACTTAGCACATTTAAACTAATTTATAACCAGACATCAAAATTGTCCCTTCACATTGTTCCAAAATTATAACATCTTTCAAATAGATTTCGCAGGCTTCAACGAAGGATAATAATTTTTTTTTTTGTGAAATTTGTGGTGTTCCCTCCACACCGTCAAAACCTTGCAAATACCTCACGTTCATCTTCGTGGGTTTTTCCAAACAAAGATCTATTGAATTTTTCGAATGTCCAAAATGGAATTTAGACAAAGGGGAATGTGGACCACTATGCCTTCTTACATCTACATTGGATTCTTATGGGTGGGTAGTGAGATATTGTTAATATGAAAAAACTTCATTAGAACAATTTTGTTTAAAAACAAGTGTTTTATCCATTTAATTTAATTATATATTTTGTATAGGACACTGGTTTATTTTTTCTATCATTTGATGGTATTATAGTACGTACAAGCAAATAGGTAGTTGTCATATCTATCTTCATTGAGTGAGGAAAATTCAAGTAGAATTGAGGAAAGTGGGACATCTAGTAGGTCTAACAGGTGGAGATCAACTAGAGGTGAGAAGATAAGAAGAAAATTCCATAGACTCATGGAATTTTTTATTGTGAAAGGAGGATCATGTTCTTATGATCATGAAAGCATAGACGACATCAAGGTTCCCTTGAGGTACAAACATATAGTGAAATGATGGGTACCCAAGGATCTTCTTGAAATAAACACTGATTTTTGTGTAAACGAAAGGATATATTGGATTGGTCTATCATCATTACATGGTTTGGGGATATTTTCCATTGATGGAATAAAGGTTTGTTACGATGGATGAATTGAAGTGATGGAGTATGTTGGAACCAGTTATATATACAAATATTGGATACGACTACTTCAATATACAAAAAAAAATGTGAAGATATGGCTTGGCTGCAAATTATATATACAGCTAAAAGAAAATGATCAAAATAAAGGAGAAACTATCTATATTGATGGAAGGCCAAAAGAACTAGGGAATATTTCAGATTTTATAAACAGTACATGACCCACAACCAAAAATAAGCAACCCAATTTCTTATTTAAGGGGAGTGAAGGAAACCGTGTATTCATATGTGCAATAAAATCAATAGATGCAAGGGAAGAGTTATTGATTGATATTTTATGATTATGGGGGAGGTATGTATACTATTTTACCCAACCTATAAACAATGACTCTTGTATTTTATGATTTTCCTTATGTTCTTTAGTCACTCTTTACTTTTATGTTAGCATGCCATGTTTTTGTCCCATGTGTATTCATGAACTAACTTTATTTCTCATACATTTGAATTTATTTCTCATGATCATGATCATGGTTCTAATTTTACTGTAATGTGGTAGGGTGATCGTGGTAAATCAATAGTCTCAGAGAAGGTAAACGAACAACAATTTTCAAATTGCATTTAATGTGCATTTTATTTTTGTGGAAATTAGTTATTTTGTTTGTTTACATAACTGAAATAAAATTTATTTTATTGAAATATGTAGTCGGTGGGCCATGATGTTGATGATGATTCAATCAGTGAAATGGATTTTTATGCATCCCCTGACTCTATGGTATTAATAAAAAAAAGATCAATCAAGTGAACTCGGGTAACTAGCTCACTTGTTAGACATTCTAGATCAAACTCCTGAAGTCGAAGAAAGGATCAGAGAAGTTATGACAAGGCTTAATAGATATAAGGTAATAACCATAATTTCAAGTGGTTTTATTTTTATTTCATAAGATCAATTATGAAAGCTTGATTTTTAACTTTCACATTATATAAACGAAAAAAGGTTTTCTTTCTTATATAGAGATTTTTGGATCTTGTTAACCCCGACATGTATGGTGTTGGTAGTAGTGGCGCTGCACAGATTCCACAAGCTACCAATGTAGGCCCTCATATACCTTCCAGGACTCAGATATCCATATCTCCACCTTCCACACCATTAGGTGGGAGCCACGACACGCACCCCAAGGAAGCCACACAGATAGCCTTTGGAGGTGGTGACGGAGATGCGACTGATGATTTGGCCAACTATATGGTTTTTTTTCCTAAAGAAGACGTGTGACCAACACTGGGACCCTTAAGGGAAAATTTATGGTCAATGAGGAAGGGCTTCCATTAAATCAAGTTAAAGTCCCAGATAATTTTTAAAATTTTAATTCTTTGATGTTCTTTATGTAGACAAACATAAATCATATAAATTGTTATTTTTAAATTAATAATCATATAATCTTTTTGCGTGTAGGGAACAATGATTTTTATAAAGTTTTGGAGAACAAGGTGTTGCTGATTTTTGGGCCCAACATATGGGAGAGGTGGAATTCCCAGAATTTCAACCTCAAAAAAGAATTGATGGATTGTCTTGAAAGCCTTTTTGGTGTAGACACATTTAATAAAACCTTGGCCATTGCCACAACTAGGCAATATTTAAAATATATGCGAGAAACCTATAGGAAGCACTTCAAACAAAATGATAGGTACGAGCATCCTCTGATGATTCCATAGAGGGAGTGGAAGGCCCTAATTGAGGATGAAAAAGAGAATAAATTGATAGATGAAGGATAAACATCCTCTTGTCCTAGAAGGTAAATTACAATTTCAATTCAATACCTTTAATTTTTTTTAGATCTAAATAAAAGTTTGGTATATATTAACATACTTGAAACTTTTGATGATAGGTTGACTGACACTTCAAAGGAAACAAAAGCAAGGCTTGTCAAATGTGGCCATCACAGGCTAGGCCAAGGAAGCTACTTGAAGTTGCAGTCATGAATTGTAAGTACCCAAATATATTATTTGTATTGCCTTCAAACTTCTATGTAATTGCATCCAATAAAATTAAAAATACATACTCTTATGCAATGCAGGGTGATGAGTTTGGTACTGAAACCATAGAGGAAGACCTCTAGCTTGGTTAGAATTACGGCTATATAGTTGTAGTTGAACATCGGAAAAGATTGGGGCAGTTACCAAGAACCAATTTGCAAGATAAGGTAAATACAATTCAATCCACATTAACCTTTCATTATTAATATAATACAATCATGTTTGATATGATCGATAAATTTAATGTGTTACAACTTTGCTTTAATCAGGGGAGAAGCAATGTCAACCAACCCACTAGTATTGGAGGGAAGTGTGTTGATAGTTTTTTGCAACCAGAAGATGGTTCTCCCATGCAGTCTCATTCCAATGGGGTGCATCCCCACGATAATTTTGTAGTTATACATTTTGTACTTCTATTTTTTTTTTACTTATACATTTATGATTGTCCTTATAAAGTTTGTGGTTTCAATGGAAGAGAATGTTATACTTGAGGGTCATACAGTTGAAGAGGAGCATGTGGGGGAAACCACTCTAATGGTGTCGACCAATGCACTAGGTAAATAATGGCATTGCATGTGTTTTTTTTAATATTACATCACTAGTTCAATGATATTTAAAAAATGGCCATCTAAATTTTATATTTTTTTCTTTTGTAGGTGATGCCTCATGAAAAAAACGTCCATTACCTCATGAGTACCTCGCAACTAGGCATGCTCTACATGAGAGGATGCAAGCGCAATCAGATTTTGAAGAGCACCCAGAGAACGAAGACATTGATATTGATGAACTACTTAGGAATTTTAGAGCTAAGAAGAAGAGGTCGGCTAAAACTAAATGGTGATGTACAATATTTTAATAACTATTTATATAATCTTTTTTCTATGAAATACTTTTTTGTACTCATGTTGGAAAAAAATGAAATATATATGGTTAGTTCTTATGTTCAAAGCAAATTGAAATCAAACAACTTTGTAGTTATTTTAGCTTATCTTTCTTGCATAGCTTTACGATCACATTCTATCAGTTTTGAATATTTTTAATGCATATTTTCTAGTATAACAAAGATTTGGTACTATGNCGTGGTTGGCCCTATTCAGTAGAGAATAATTTATTGGATCTGTTTAATCTTGGAACAAACCTCCCTCGATCCAATGGTGCAACAACAAAGTCAATGTTGACTTTATTGTTGCTACTTCAAATCAAGGGAGGTAATTTGATACAATATTAGACATGCAACTCCAATAAATTATTCTCGAAACTAAGAGGAGCTCATTCAGGTATGTTCTAACACTCTCATAAAAATGTATCTTAGAGTAAATAATGCGCTACAAATATGACTTGTATTGATTTTGTAGACATTTATGGAGGTTGAATGATTTCGACAAGTACTTTAAGATCTCTCTTCATTGAGTGAGGGAAGCTCAAGACAAACAAAGGGTCATACAACTAAATAGGAGCATGAAGGGGAAACCATTCCAACTATGTTGACCAGTTCTTCAGATCAGGTGTGATTGCTTCGTTCAACATAGTTTATATAGCCATGAATTATGGTTATGTTTAATGTTTATGAATTGCTATGTGATTATTTATGAATGCAGGGTTTTATATGTGATAATTTATTGAGATATATCATATGTTTAGTACTTGTCATGTTATCTATTTCTTCTATATATGTTCTATACCTCTTACAAGTGATTCCACTTCTTAGTATCAAACGCATGAAACTCTTATAAAAAAGTTATGACTTGGAAAAATATCCATAGGTAAGACTCAAACAACAAGGATGACTTCCATTTCTTAGTATCAAACACATGAAACTCTTATTGAAAATTTAAGACTTGGAAAAAAAATCATAGAAATCATGTGAAATCATGGAAGTGATACTAGCTTAGTAGATAAAAAATGGTTCATC
>SNQJ01S0005986.1:26172-38512 GCA_010110895.2 Picea sitchensis
TGCTAACTCTTCACCTTCACTAAAGTCTAATGAATCATGCACTAATCCCATAGTCACCAAAGGTTCCTCAATCACCTTTGTCTTATTTTGTCTCTTCTTGGCTTACCTCTTAGTATATTTATCAACCCCTTCTTCTTAATGGGTGGTTGATCCTTCTCAATGATCTCTAAGACCATCCCTTATAATTGCTACAATCCAACTAAAACAATGTCAATAGCACCCTCAACTTGTTGATCTTCACAATGTTGAAGCACACTCATTAGGGGATTTTCATCTAATCTAGCTAATATAATCTTAATAACATTTATCTTCCATCATTTCTAATTTATTTGATTCTATGGAACTGTTGTCCAATTTGAATGTACTTTTGTTTGGGTACTCTTGCAAATTCTTTTGTTGAATGTACTTTTGTTTAAGTCCCATTGAACTATTTTGGTCATTCATTGGACATTAATAAATTGGTCTTAGCATATCTTATCAAATGCATTCTCAATTTGAAAATGCATCTAGAAAATGGTTTAATACTTGCAAAGTATTGAATGCAACTATTTTCTCCCTCTCTACAAATTAATATATTGGGTGTACTTTCTTATTTTAAAATTTTACAATGGTGAATCACTCCAATGTTTTGAGAATCATAACTAGCAATGAGCCATGATGAAGGGGAAATCCACAGGGTGGACTAAAATTTAATGTCAAAAAACCTTTGCTTCAAACACTTGTTCAGTTGAAAAGGACAACAATCATGCATACATTTTTCTTCATGTGTGATTATCCTCTCTCTATTGTTAGATGTTCTAGAGTCATGTTTGGTTGTTGAGATTCACAAGATATAGTGCAAAGAATCACTTTGATAAAATATGAATAAGAATCACTTGAGTTAAATTACAAATGAGAGTGGGTCTATAAATATCCAAATCAAGAGCTAGGGAACTTTCCCCAATAGATTTTGAGTCTATGTGTACAAGGTTGGGCTTAGACAAACATAGAAATATAGTAATGATTACAATATAAGGCCGATCAAGGATGGAAGTGAAACCTACACCATTTTCAACATTGGTAGAGTCAAATATTGAATATTTCTTTAGAATACAAGTAGTATATGTAACGGTGTTACATGAGACTTGTGCTCACACCTTATTGACATGTATTGGTTAGGGATGATGTATTAGAGACGTGGGATACATATTGGGTACAAATAGACCATACTCAATTTGGAAGGGTATGCTAGGGATGTAGGAGGGTAAGTCCTAGTTCTTGTTCCTCCTATATTGGACACATGAACGTGCCGCGTGTAATGAGGAATCTCTACACATTCCCAAAGTGTTGGTCTGTGCAATGAAAAAAAGATAAAACCCTAATTACTCCCCCCCTTTCCTAGTTGGTCCACCTACCCTCTTCTTTATATTGAAACCTATGAAAACCATAAATAAAATCATTTTCACCATTTTCTATTCATTTTTAGTTGGTATGAGTCATCCCTTTGGTGTTTGGAATTACTTGGAGCTGAAAAATCACATTTTCAATAGATTTTCTATGTGTTTCCCTTGTATTTGATGTTTATGCTGCACTGGTGCTGGAGCACATGGAAGAAAAAGGGAAAGCACTAGCTAGTTTATGATTTTGACATTTATTACTTTATTTTTTATAATTACTTATAATTATTGGTAGAAATATATGTTTTTAGAAATGCAATTGACACTGAACCTGTCAACCAAAAAACCACAACCGAATTGGTCCATCCCCAAAAAATGGAGCCAAGAATAAAACTAGAAACAAAATTAGTTGACCAAAACAGATTAAATTTTCAAATTTTGATGAATTTATTTTATTCATATACATCAATGTAAATCCCTGTCATTAGACCCAAAATATAATTTTTTTTCTCATGTATATACCATGCAAGGGTGAATATAAAAAAATAGCGCCAAGTGCAATACATGTTTGCAACAAAATACATAAACATTGAGGCTCTAATTGGCATCTAGAGTCCTAAAATGATCATGCTACAACAAATAACTACATATCATCAAAATCATGCCCTATATTGGGGTCCTCATCATCAATAGCACCCTTTTACTTCGACGATGTCCTTTTCCTCTTCGTCGATCCATCAGGGATATCGGGATTCAGTACTAGTGCTTGGTGCTACTTGTAGATACAATATCATCCACATTGTTTCTCAAGTCAACACCCTCCAATTTTGATGAAATTGGCTAACCCCTAAAAATAAGATTTCTAAGGGTATGGAGTGGGGTTCTTAGGTGACATAGGAAGAGTAAGCCTAAAAAAATAGTATGGTTATGGCAATATATGAAATGGGGTGGAAATGAAAATGGTATAAGGACAATATATATAAATGAAGGACAAAAACAAGGAATAAATAGAGATGGAATGAAACCAATGCCTATCATTCATGGGGTAATGGAGTCATAAGGCATTGGATAAATGAGAGAACAACTATATCACAAAAAACTACTTTGAATTAGGTCATATGGTAGAAAATTCTTGTTTACCATCTTCCACCAACTAATATATGAAGGAACTATTTGATCAATTCATCTTTAAGGTAAGGTAAAAAGGTAAAAAGGACCTAATATGATGCAACTGAACCTTAAGTGTTTTCTGGAATCTGTTGATAAAACTTGTCTTCAAGGGATAAGATTTCCACTCATCAATCAAATTATAAAGGCATTGTTTTAGGGGTGAAATGTGTTTCCAAATCTGCAACTTAATTGATATAAGAAAGGAGAAAAAGTGTTGAAATAAAACACAAAATAAAGCAAAAGGGAGAGCCTCGTCACATTTCTTTACTCCTATATAAATGAATTCATTACTAAGCCTTTATAAGAGAATGAAAACAAGAAGCATCTACAATGACATGAACAACAAATTAAAGAGCGTAAATAAACCATACATCAAAGTGGATCAATACCAAGTCCAAGTCCATGAAACCAAGATTATTCTTATCCTCTTATCCTTTGTTTTGTTTGTTTTTTATTTTTATTTTTAAATACGAACATGTCTTTGGTCTTTCGACGTCCCTCCCATCGTTGGTATAGCATAAACATTGGAGATATAGACCCCGCATCGGTATTCATATATTCCGCTTTCGACGTACCGTGCAATGTCCCTCTCGTTGTTGATATAGCGTAAACGTTGGAGATATAGACACCCCATCGATCTTATGACATCCACTGCGAGTCACGCGATGTCACATGTCTAACTCAATGGATGTATATTTTTCAATGGTGTAAATGTCAAAGATATAGGCCCCTCTTCGGTCTTATGATGTTCCATGTCACGTCGTAGGTGAGACGTTCCGACATCGTGCTTGCGACTTCCATAGTGGGCTTGGACAATGAAAGTAGAGATGACATGTGTCTGCTATAAACGACGCACAAGAGACATTATATGTTTCGTCGGTATAATGACATCATGTGAAACAACATTTGAGGGGGTTCGATGTTCATCATTCTGCTGACAATATAAAGTGGAAATTTCTATGAACACATCGTCAGAAAATGACCCAAATGTACTAGTTAGATCCACCAAATTAGGATTTTGGTTTGAGAAAATCTCTCAACCATCCATGAGACTCTCAACTTCTCCTTGAGATTAGGAAACTAAATTTGAGGTGGATTCTCACACTAAATTAATTTCCTTTTTATGAATAATAATGAATAATTCATGTGCACATAGTATTTTGACCTTCTTATGATATATTTCTCCTCCATAGTGATTAGGGATTGTGAAAAATGTTTTCATTATGTCAAGGGGTTGTGACACGTAGAAAAATGAATGTGACACTGGGTAAGGTGCATATGACACTTGCGACAGTGCATGCGACACTTAACAAGGTGCATATGTCACTTTGTGACACTTGTGACACTTAGGGTGCGACACTCAAGTGTGATATTTTGATGTGTAACAACATGGAACTCACAAAGAATGACATATGAAATTATTACAAGGTCATCATTTCAAGGCTTGTACGAATAGGACAACCAGAGGGATTTACATTCCAGTATTTCAATTCCACATCATGGAAATTGACATCATTAGTGATAGATGGAGTATGGCATGGTCAATCAAATATTGTTGCACAATTGAATGAAATAAATAATTACAAGTTAGTGAGATATGTGGAGGTATGAGAGAATGTCACGTCACAGTGGAAGGAGTTGGGTACTTGAATGGTTTAAGGTACTTTACTTTCAAAATTTTGTTAAGTGTTTGAAGGCCATATTTGAATGGGGATTGTAATACCTTCTAATGAATTTCAATTTTGTAGAAAAAAATGTGTTCCATTCCTTATGTTTGTTGAGAGCATGCAATCTCTCATAGATCTGACTCTAAGTTTAAATTATTTCTATGAAGTATTTTAAGCTTGTGAACCCAAGTAAATCCAAAGGATTTTGTTTCACATGTTGCATAGCCCCTTCCATGGACCCAAGCATTAATCAAACTAGATTCTATAACATTTCACCTTTGTTGAGGGTAGATCATTACCTTTATATTTCATTGGTGGCATATGCTTTTATCAAACTCAACATTGTATTTAATGAAGTTTGAAATATTTTTGAGATTTCAACTAGAATGAAAGAACTATAATACATTTAGTGTAACTTTTGGAATACACCCATGATAAATACTTTTTGCTAACTACCAATACATTATTCATTGGATGGATCAAGGGGACATGTGGTGCACCCAAAGGGGCCCACATCACTAGAACCTTAAAAAACACCTTAAAACAAAACTACTTGAAATTCCACTAATTCTATAGGCTAACGTAAGAAAATGAAGTAAAATTGGAACAAAGAGGAGAATTGTAGGCTTAGTTGGAAATAATATGATTCACCATGTGTGGAATTCTATTGGTCCATGTGTTGAGCTATTATTGGTGACGAGTAATAAAAAATATCTTGAAATAACTATTTTAGTATCAAATGTTTGATACATTTTTCATTTTTGAATTCAAATTATACTCAATATTGGTTAGAATATTGTCATGACTAAACAAGATAAAAAGGCAACAAGAGAAAAAAAATGTTATCGAAGTTCTAGAAATTAATTATTGAGAAAGTTTGATTGATCAATATAACACATTTGTTAGTCCCTTCAAGAAGGGATATAATGAATGGAAAAAAATGTTTCTTGTCAAAACAAGTGTTGTGTGACAACTTAGTCCCTGTCAAGTAGATTTGGGAATGGAGATGATAGTTATCATCTTATAATTATTCATGATGATGATTTTTGGAAGATGGGGAGAGATGAGGAATATTGTTAAAAGAATATAAATTAACAGTATGGCAAGTAAAGGGTAATTAGAATAGATCTTTAACAATAATGAAATGAAAGTTGAAATATGTAAAATTAAATGAAAAAAAACTAAGAAAAACAAATATTAGAAAGTTATGTTCAATTGTTATTTAGAAATGAAATGATAAGAAAATTGTAAATATTAAAAGCTATATTGAAATTACATTGAATAGTAATTTAAGATATAACTTATATCTTACTTTACAGTTATTGAAAAAGAATCTACCCAAGAATAGATGGTAGGAACAAAGAAATTAGTATGAAATGGAATCTTCCCATAAAGTAATATGAAACATAACATGTGAATAAGATATCTGATAATATAATCTGACGTAAATCATGGTTTAATGTGTTTTAATGGGAGATGTTCTCAAGGTATTCACTTATTAATCAGTAATGAAAGCATAATTAATCTACATTGGGAAGGGTGTGAAGGTGGGGGAGATGGAAGTGAGCGATAAATGGTTTAAAACTTTTAAATCTTGTGAGTTCGAGGAGTGTGGGGTGGAATTGTAGATCACATAAATTTTGGGTGCAAGATGTATATCACAGAAGACAGGGAATGAGAGTTCGATAACTCCAACCCAGGAACCCGTCAGTATAAAATTGGCTAATTATGGAAAGGAAGGTCAGTTGGTTGGACTCCCATAAATCATGGTTTAATGCATATTAATGGGAGATGTCCTAGAGGTTTTTGTGTAAATCGCATTTTAATGGGACATGTCCTTGAGGTTTTCTCTTATTAATGTCAATCCTTTCGAACTAGTGTGGTGAGTTGTCACTAATAAAAGAATAATTAATGTGCATTGGGAAGGGTGCGAAAGTGGCCTGGATGGAAGGGAGTCATAAATGCTTTGAAACTTTTTGTGAACACGGGTAGAGTGAATCTTGGAAGTTTGAGTGTGGGGTGGAATTGTAGTTCATGGAAGGTTTGGGTGCAAGATGTATATCATAGAACAAGGGAAATGAGAGTTTGATAGCGTGAAGTCGGGAACCCGCTGCCATAAAATTGGATAAGTATGGAAAGGAAGGGTGGTTGGTCGGGCTCCCGTAAATCGCGGTTTAATGCATATTAATCGGAGATGTCCTCAAGGTTTTTGATTATTAATGCCAATTTTTTTGAACATGTGTGTTGAGTTGTCACTAGTAAAAGCATAAGCAATGTGCATTGGAAAGGGCACAAAGGTAGTGGGGATGGAAGGGAGCGATAAATGCTTTGAAACATTTGTGAACCCGAGTAGTGTGAATCTTGTGAGATGGAGGAATTGTATACCACAAAATTTTTCGGTGAAAGATGTATATCACGGAATTGTAGATGACAGAATTTTTGGGCGTAAGATTTATAATAGCGCCAAATCGGGGGCCGACAGCCATAAAGTTGGCCAAGTATGGAATTGTAGATCACATAATTTTTGGGTGCAAGATGTATATCACAGAACACAAAGAATGAGAGTTTGGTTGCACCAACCCAAGAACCGACAGACACAGAATTGGCTAGGTATTAAAAGAAATGACGGTCGGTCAGACTCTCGTAAATCACGGTTGAATGCATTTTTTTATTATTAATGCATATAAGCGAACCTGTGTGTTGAGTTTTCGCTAGTAAAAGCATAATAAATGTGCACTGGGAAGGGCAATAATGTGGCAAGGATTGAAGAGAGATATAAATGGTTTGAAACTTTTGTGAACTTGGGTATAGTGAAGCTTGTGAATTCCAGGAGTCAGGGTTCAAATTGTAAATCACATAAGTGTTGGGTGAAAAATGTATATCATGGAAGTGTTGGGTGCAATATGTATATCACAGAACACGGGGCATAAGAATTCGATAATGCTATGTCAGGACCCCACAATGAGATAATTAGCTAAGTGTTGAAAGGGATGGCAGTCGGTTGGGCTCATGATGTGACGATATAGATGGAGATGAGGATTTGACATTCTGCTAACCTAGGAATCCTCGACCAATCTTGGAGATCGAGAAATTCAGGTTCAAGTCTAAAGAGATTTTGTTTATATTTATTTAAAATGTATTCATATTAATGTATCTTGATAGATTATTTGTCATCCAATTGTAAACCATGTTCCAATTTGAAGGTTGTTTTCAGCTCACAAATTTTGCTCAAACCCATAAGCAATAGAGAAAAAATATATGACTTAACATTTTGTATGTGGAAGCATATTTTGAAATATAGGAAGCTGCAATATATGCATGATATTAAAGAGGAACATGACCCCAACATGTACAGGGAAATGAGTTAATTTTAAAATATATATACAAAATAAAAAAAAATAAAAAAAACACCTAACATTGATGATCACCATAGAACAACCTCAAATATTTTATATTCGTATAAAATGGGTTACAAAATACAGTTGAGAATTTTTCCCAAAATAGTTGTCTTGGAATTTGTAAAAAAATATATAGTTCAATACATATTCTGTGAAATATAAATGTGTTTTCCATAATGACTCAGATTGGGGCTCCCACGGACTACAAAGAAAAGATGTATAAGAATCAATCTTGTAGAAAGAAGAAATTCGGCGATGGAAAACAACAAGACCTGGCAAGAAGAAAGAGAAAATTGTTAGTCCTCAGTTAAGGATTTGTATTTAAATAGATATAGTAATTGGATGAAGACATCGAAAAAGACAGAAGAATGTGATCAGTATCAGCTTACTATGATGGTGTCCCATGCCTTGTCATTTTCTCACTAATGTCCTTTTATGGCTTTGCTCAATGGTTATGGGAACCGTGTGAAGCGTGCTTTTCCCTTCATTGGTAATCTTGTCGACAACCTTTTTGAACCAATCTATGATGTAGATCCTCATGGGCATGACATTGATTTCATACCATATTTTTATATTGAAGAATTCAGTTTCAAAGTCCCTTAGATCAATAGAGAGGTTGTGCAATGCTTCTTGAATATCTGGGTTTTTAATCGAATAAACGACTAGCCAGTTTTTCACGTCATCTTTACCATATTCAAGAATGGCATAGAAATTTTCAAATGACATACTTTTATAGATCTGAACTTGATCATCAAATGCTTTCTTGGTTAAAAGCAATGAGTTGAATATCAATTTCAGGTCATGTAGCCATGTAGCCAGGCCATATCTAGCCGAATAATTGGTGCTGAGTACTGTCTCGAGGTTGACGGTGTCATGAGAAGGAATTCCTGAGGCGTTATCTTCTTCTTCATTCATGATAGTGTCAGTGAAAGAACTATTGAAACCAATAGGAAATAGGTGTTCTACAAAAATACCATCAGGGTTGAACCCTTTTAGTTTTTCAGCACGTTACAAATTGAATCTATGGAAGTGGCTCGTGAAACTGTTAATATTGTTCATTTTCCTCACTATGAAATCCCCAACTTTCCAAGGTAGAGGGATGAATTTTTTTTTTTTATTTTCATGGAAAAAATGCAATCAGTAGGTGTACTTCCTTGTTGTTTCAGCAAAAAACATTATATCATATATGCCACATGGAAGGAAGCAAGGATTTTGTTTGGATCCATAAATCCTTATAACATTATAGTTATCCATTTATTCTAGTGGTCCCTTCCTATCTAGGAACTTGGTCGCCTGGTTAGACAACCGGGGAAAATACTTTCCAAATATCAATCCTTTAAAAATTGAAACAAAATCATTGAAGAATTCATAAAAATGTTGGGAGGCGTCATGTCTCCATAATATATTGTACCAGAAGATTACTGGTTCAAATTCATAGTTTACCTTCTTACACATAGATAATGTAGGGAATGGACAACAATTCGCCACCGCGAAAATTAAATAAGATGACATAAACAATTTCTTATGCCTTGTGTATTTCAATAACTGGGAAGAGATTTCAATGGAAATCAACTTACCCTAATGGAAGATGGCTTGTTTCTTCACCGTAAAATATAAAATATACATAATCATCCAAGAGATGTTGGTTGTACTTTCTTGTCCTTCTATCCTCATGAAAATCCATGCAATTTCCTAGAAAGGGTTCTTAAATGCACTAACCTGTAATCTGGTCATGTCCCCATGACCCGCCATTTGGTTCTCTAAGAACTTCAACAACAGGTCCAATTCATTATCATGCTTCTTTAAGAACTCTCTGCAATTCTCTCCCTTGAAAGTAGGCATTGGGTCAGGAAGTCTTAACATCTTTCAAAATACTTGAGGTGATAGAGAGACTCGAGAATGGTCTCTGAAATGGATAATCCGTAGGTTTGGAATATAGTTTTCGACGCAGTAGGTGACCAACTCCTTACAGAAAAAAATTTCAAGGACACAACCTTCTCGTGCAATTCCATATGTCCAGATAACTTCATTCTGGGAATAAGGGGACAAGTAGTAGTCATAAGATTTGAACCACTGAAAACTCTAGTCCTCGCACCCGAAAATATTCATGGTATCTCCACAGAAATGTTGTCGAGTTGTAGCCATAAGGTGATGAGAATGTTAATTTGCTCCTGATAGTATTTAAAATGAACGCTAGAGAATGATAACATAATCTCCCATAAATCTTGGTTCAATGCGTTTTAATGGAAGATGTCCTTGACCTTTTCGCCTATTAATTCCAATATTTTCGATGTGTGCGGTAATTTGTCACTAATAAAGGTATAGTTAATGTGCATTGGGAAGCATGCAAGGTGGAGGGGATGGACAGGATTGAAAACTGCTTCTAAACTTTTGTGAACCTAGGATTCCGGGAACACATGAATCTATGACAACAAGAGGTGAATAATCAACTAAGTATGGAAAGGTGGGTATAATGACTTAAAAAAGATAAAGTAAATAACAATTTTTTGGAGCTCAAGATCCACACACAAAAAAGAAACAGATGCCATAATATTGACCTATGCCAATTCAATAATAGGGAGGTTTAGTTGATGGATCCAAATAACTTCATTATCTCTCTTATATGAGCTTGCCTTTGGTGGAGGATTGAAGTGGTGGAGGCCCAATTGGAAGGAACTCAGTTTCTCGGTTTCGAACCGTGCCGACACGGAAGTCTGTAACTTATGCACTTCTACTGATTATATCTTAATAGAAATACTCTTTTCTTGTCCAATTGATATCTTGCAAATATTTGAATTATTATTCTATGGGAGTATTTGTTATGAATGTTAATGGATTATGCTATTGAATGTCCTAACATCATATATTATCACCATATGCTTGCATTGCTTGGTTGTTGAGGACTAGTTGCAGGTATATTTCTTTGGGTCAAGTGCTCAATGGTGGACTTCGTCGAATGTCTGGACGAGGTAGGAATTTTATCTTGTCTTGCTAGCATATTTGTTTATATATCATACTTGAGAATAGAGTTAATTTTTGCAGTCATTTTTGTCTGTTGTGGTTTACCCCTAGCTATAGAGAGATTTTCCTTGTAATAGAATTGGCGACCATACTGGGGACTGAATCTTCTTTTTGGGGGGTTTGGAGTGTTTTTCTCTTTATATTTCTCTTGTTCATATTGATTTTATTGTCGTATGATTGCTTGACAGCCTCTATTCACTCCGGGTCTAAGTATTTCTCCTTAGCCTAGCTATGTTTTGACACATATGCGGTTTTTTTCTTGACAGTCGCATATATACATGTGTTGTCCTTCTGCAAGCTATGTACATACACGCTTTTCCCTTGAGCAGTCACGTACATCAACCTTTGTTGCTTGATTGTTGGGTTTGGTGGTTGTTGGGTAGGTTTTGATGATTGTTAAGTCTTCTTGGGTCTCTGTAGTGATTGTTAAGTGTCTGTGGAATGACAAGAAACCTTTCTTTGGTTGAATTTTTGGGTGGTGTCTTTCTCATCATCTTTTCATTTTGATTGTCCTTGTACATTAGGTTGGGTGTTTTTCTCCTTGATATCCTACTTGGTTTGTTTATGTCTATACACAATAGAGTATTTCTATATCAAGTTGTTGTTTAGTCCATGCATTTTATATTTTCTTATATTGAAAATACAAAAATATTAGGCATTTTACATTGATTGTCATTTTGATCTTCTGAGTCTTTGTCATTTATCTTACTGCATGTAAAGAAAGATTGCATTTTTATTTAGAATTGTAGAATTGAATTGAAAATTGCATTTTTTAGGAAGCATATCATTTATTGAAAATTGAAGTTAGGACTTTGCAATGTATTCATATTTACTTTACTTGTTGAGTCATAACATCACTAGTTTCATGACTGCACCTTTTGAGTAAGCATGGCCATTAAAATTAACGTTGTAATTTAAAATTGATTAGTAACGATTTTATTTTCTAGGGTGCACAAACTAGCTTAGGATTTAGTGCCTTGGAATAGGATTTTGTGAATAAACTTCTCCAAGGCTATTTAATCAACATATGTGTCTAACTAAGGGAGTGGAGAAATCCATTGTATAATCAGAAATATCAGGAGGCTCCACTTACACCAGAGTTAATCACGAGGTCGAGCAAGGTCAATTGAAGGGATATCCCCCTGATACCTTCTTAGTGTCAGAGATATTTTTGGGGATCTATTTGTATCTAGGGATCTTTCTAGTTCCCTTACCTCCATGAGAGGCAGTGCTTTCAAGGTTTCGGGCTTTTCTACCCTGCCCATACGGTGCACCTGACTTATGACTACTCACACATGCATCGATTATGCTGTGGTTGCTTAGTTGCTTGACTTAAGTGCCACATAGGTTACTTGCAGGGGTTATTCTGCAGATACCCTGGTTCAGATAAGGGTCAGACAACACACAACCTTTATGGAGGATTACCTCTCTGGGAGGATATGATCGACTGGTTTTTAAGCCCACGAGGGCCCTTATAACTAATTTGGTTTCCTCTAATATTTAGCAGTGGATTCTCAGGCCCCTCTTGGGTGAGGCATACCTACTTTAGAGAGGGAGGTCCCTTTCAGCCACTTTATCATGTTTGCATGCATATTGGTTATTTGATTATGTTTGGGGTGCTCTTTGATTATTAGTAGACCTTTGAGATTTTATATGAGTTGTAATTATCATGGATAGTGGAGTCCCTTTGGCTCCCTCATGTACCGCT
>SNQJ01S0005986.1:38544-65712 GCA_010110895.2 Picea sitchensis
GTCCGCTTTTCATAATGGTATGCATAATTACGACACTTAGTCCATGCCTTGGGTATCTAATCATTTTCCTATTGATATGCCTTCACCCGTCCCATCCTCTCCCTGGCCCACTTATATGAATCCTAGAATTGGATCTGGGGGCACCATGGCACCGTCGTCTACATCTTCATTTGATAGGAGTCATGCCCATCAACCAACTCTCACTGTGGGAGGTTGGAACCCTCCCCTCTTACGGATCCATTCCTAGCTATGTTTTTTCAGAAGCCAGTACTTAAATGGGTGGTTATTCTACTTATTACACCCCATCCATGTATCCTTCGTCCGCCATGCCAGTTCCTACGAACACTTTTCCCATGGTGGGTACACATATATCCTCAGGTATTTCATATGGGGGGAATCAGATTTATGGTTCGAGATAGCCTCTTCACGTAACCCCTTCACCTGGGGGCAACATATATCCTCACTTGAATAATCCCTATCATACTTCCACCTCTTTGCAAACTTCAGTGATGATACCTGTACAAACCTCTTTGGATCAATTAGGTGGAGGATACTACCTTTACGAACAAGGACAGGGTGTAAACCATTACCCTTCCTAGCTTGCAATGTTTCAAAACTGATCTTTCTCAGGACCTTGGTATCAAATGCCACAACTCACCACCACTAGTCTAGTCTCTATTAGTCATACTAGAGCTCCATCACCAACCCCTGCTAGTCATGTTGGATATTGATCAACGAACTTTGCAGGTCATGTTGAAGACCTGCAACCAACCACTTCTAGTCATGTTGGGGCCATCACTCTAGTCACCACAAGTCATATCAATGTCACATCTCCAACCTATGTACATCATGTGGGAGATGACTCTCCGACCTCTTCTATTCACGCTGAGAGCATGTCACCAGCCATTGTAAATGACGTTGGGGGAATTCATATGATTGAGAACCCTAGAAGTCTCAGATGTAAGACCAAATTCCTTTGCAGGACTTGTGAAGGAAATCACCTTACTTGTTTATGCCCTTCTACTGCTGGGATACCAGAAATGCGGGTCTCACCTGAGGGCCCTTAAGGTTCTGAAGAGTCTGTGGTTTCCCCACACCATGTTTCTCTGTTGATTAACATGGCAGTCATGTAGATGCAATCTACTCCTGAACCCACCTCCATTGTCTAGGGTGATGTGTCTCCTGTCCCTTTTATCACACATCCTATTCAACCTGGAGTTGAATAAGTGGTCATACCAATGCAATCTTTGGTCAATCCAACTCTCCTTTTGGAGGGTGATGCGTCTTTCAACCATGTCATTATCATTTCTAATACTGCACCTTCTGAACAAGAGAGAGTTTTACTCTCCGCGAGTACTCTCCCTCCAAGTCCTAGAGAAGTTCCCTTTGATTGGGATGGTCTTGTGGGGTATCCAATGCCTCTGCCTATGTCCTTTCAAGTAAGAGACATCATCTAGTATATCATGGAGACGATAACCTCTGATAGCACTCTATCTTCCTTGACTTGGAGAGCTTTGGGTTTTCCCAAGCTTATTTCAGCTATTCGTAAGATACTAAAATTTCATAGAAGTCCAGCATGGGATCCTTGGCCTCCCCCATGACTTGTCACCTAGAAACTCCCAAGCGAGTCTGATTTAAGCTCTTTTCTGATTCGTCTAAAAAGAGAAAATATTTCCGAGTGAATTTGTCCCTTTCACACTTGTTAAATTGGACTTGAAAGGTTGTGAGTCTTAGTTAAGCTCTTTTCCGAGTTGTTTTCAAAAAGAAAAAATATTGTTGAGTGAACTTTTCTCTTTCACACTCGTAAATTGGATTTAAAAGGATGTCTATTTGGTACAATTTTATCCCTTTTTAAAACCAAGTAGACTAAAGATTATGAAAAAGGAAATTTTTTGGTGTTAAGTTGTGATTGCATCTCATGCCCTTGCTTGTAGTATTGAGCCTATAGTCAGTTCTCGCTTTGAGTTATAAATTGTTTTCCTCAACAGTTTTGCATCCTCAACCAAGCAAAGCCTCGTTTATATCCTTTGCAACTTGACACCCTATACCCAGGAGGGAACATTTCCCCGAGTGTCCATATCCTGCATGCACCTCCTTGCATTGAGCATAGGTATGTTCCACTGTTGGAACTAGTTTTGATTACTTGCGACACTCATTCCCTCCTCTGTATCATAGCATTCATTTGACTATGAAAAAACAAAAAAAGACGGGCGAGAAGGGAGTATTATCTTATATTGGCAGCAGTCGTGTCGCCTTTGAACATAGAACAAAGTTATTGAGTCCACTTGTCATCATAATTTTGGGTTTAGCATGGCCTTAGGAATTTGAGATCGTTACAGAGATATTTCTCCCCCGACTGGTTACTCTTCCAGTCCCTATGGAGAAATTGAATGATTCCTCCTGCATCTCATGGTTTCATCATTGAGTCTATGCTACCAGAGTCCTCCATATGTCTCATGCTCTTGTTCAAAGGATGTCTATCAACCTGTGTCAGCCATTCCTTAGAACTATTGACTTTGCATGTCGGCCACACACTCCATTTTTCTCATAATCACATGAAGTTGTAGTCCTATTAAGCACCCTGGTCCTACTTTCCTCATTGGTAGGTAAACTTGAACCCAACAGTCGACATTTCATCATTCGTCGTTGACTGGGTGGTTTCCCTTGTGTTCGACGGCAAGACATCTATTCACACATTGGTATTTGTGAAATGTCTTGGATTCCATTAGCCTTATTAGTGGTCTCCTTGCCTTTGTCAGCAGTTTTCCTCATTGGTTGTTATTCAGAGGGTATTTTTCATGTACCGCTTGCACTTGGCACACACGAAAGACACATAGGGTCATGGGTTCGTGAACATGTTCTTCATTCAATTTCCTCCAAATCATAAAGCTCTTGCTTTGTACCTCATGCTGAATGATGAGAGATGCCTTAATGCTCTCCTTTCAGCAGGTCTCCTTCCATCGACTTCAACTCATCTATTCTGGAAACGAGGCCCAGAGTCCTATGAGTACCTAGAGGCTTGCAGTCATTAGTGGCAGGTTATCTCGCCATCGACAATTGGGAATACATCAATGTCTCCTAATCGATGGATTCTTCAAGTGTTCGACACTGACTCCTTTATTCACACTTGTAAGAATGTACTCGGTGCCTTGATACCTAATTTCATCATCGGTAGGTCGTCTCGCGTTTGTTAACAGTATACCTCAATGATTGGTAATGAAACGAAGTCTCATTGTGTTCGACCTCAAATCCTTTATTCACACGATGTAGACTTTCACCTTTGGCGGATTGTGTAGAAGAATTGAAGACATTAGCTTGTAGCCGCAACTTTCCTGAGTTGTTGCTACCTTTTCATTGGACCAGTACCTATGTGACTTCAATGATCATGGGAGATCAAATTGTACTCCATTGTATACAGATATCTTCATATTGATTTTGAGACTAGTTCTACTGGGCCTTGTTTGTGACTATGAAAACCTTTGGCATGTAGCCGCATTTGTATTTTCCTATTCATGGCCACAGACAGTTGTTTGGTATATTTTCCCATGGACCTGTAGTGTAATTCAAATTGGTAGCCATGTATGCAAAGTCAGTACAAAGTGTAATGAGCAACTAGTTCTTCTAGTTGGGTCCCCATTACTCCACTTCTGGGTTTTTATAATGTATTTCGGCCATCGCAGATACTCCTATGACCTCCAACATTAGGAGGCATCTATTATAGAAAGATTTGCCTCACCCCATGCAATCTTGCACATAAGGCATTTTTCCTTTTCCCTATGCAGACTTGTCATCCCTTTTTGCAAATCCCAGAGCTAAAAATACAATTTTTCCACATATACGCACCTTGTATACTATATAGCATTCTTATACACAAGTTGCACCACTACAACCTGCATACATCGAGAAATATGCCCAAAATTGAAAAATAGTGTCGGGTTTCCATGTCACGTCATGAGATCAATGATCCTTGGCCTTCCATATACTGGAAACATTCCGACTTGACCCTTCAGTTCCACTTGAAGGCTACAAATGGGTCAATTCCGAGCTATGAAAAAGAGGAGAAAGAATTCAACTTTGAGAGAAAAGTTACTTTGGAGGAATTATTCACTTCACATTGAGTCTGCATCCCTTTGTCCTTTAAGTATGAACACAGTGTTCAACCCCCAAGCTCTTCCCTTATTGATTGAGAACTTCATTGTCTCTCTTATATGAGCTTGTCTTTGGTGGAGGATTGAAGTGGTGGAGGCCTAGCTGGAAGGAACTCAGTTTCTTGGTTCCAAACCGTGCCGACACGGAAGTCTGTAACTTATGCACTTCTGCTGATTATATATTAATAGAAATATTCTTTTCTTTTCCAATTGATATCTTGCAAATATTTGAATTATTATTCCATGGGCATATTTATTATGAATTTTAATGGATTATTCTATTGAATGTGCTAACATCATATATTATCACCATATGATTGTGTTGCTTGGTTGTTGAGGAATAGTTGTAGGTATATTGCTTTGGGTCAAGTGCTCAATGGTGGACTTCGTCGAACGTATGGACGAGGTAGGCCTTTTATCTTGTCTTGCTAGCAAATTTGTTTATATAGCATATTTGATAATAGAGTTGATTTCTGCAGTCATTTCTGTCTGTTGTGGTTTACCCCTAGCCATAGAGATATTTTCTTCGTAACAATCCCGTGTCACAGAGAATAGTGTACAGTCAAGATGTGGTATTCAGAGAAGTCAGAGGCAAGTCCAAGGCTGGAGAAGTTGTTCAAACCAAGAATAATCCTGAGACGGTGTGGTTTGAAATGAGGAATGAAGAAGATGGTTCAAGTGAGTTGACTGAATCTAAGGAAGAGGTGGAACAACAGACTCTGGTGGTAAGGAGGTCAAAAAGTATAATAAAACCATTCGAAAGGTATAGTCCGCCTGAATTTCATTCTGCATTCGTGCTAACTCCCATCGACGATGATCCCAAGTCGTTCAGTGAGGCAATCGACTCGATAGAGGGTAAACTCTAAAAGGATGCCATGGTCGAAGAGATGGAATCCTTGCACAAGAATGAGACATGGGATTTAGTCAAGTAACCTAGTGGAAGAAAGCCCATCGGTAGAAAATGGGTATTCAAGAAGAAGATGAATCTCTCGGGACAAGTCGAGAAGTTCAGAGCATGATTGGTAGTGAAAGGTTATTCCCAAGTCGAGGGAGTCACCTTCGGTGAGATTTTTTCCCCTATTGAAAAACTAACTTCCATTAGAGTACTAATGTCTCTAGTTGCAACATTCGATCTAGAAATAGAATAGATGGATGTGAAGACAATGTTCCTACATGGGGACGTGGATGAAGAAATCTACATGAAAAAACCTGAAGAATTTGTAGTAAAGGGAAAGCAAGAGTTGGTGTGCAAACTGAAACGATCCCTCTACGGTGTAAAGCAATCTCTAAGGAAGTGGTACCATAAGTTTGACACATACATCCTTAGTTTAGGATTTGTGAGAAGCAAAGTTGATCACTGCATATATTCCAAGAAAGAAGGTGGGCATTTCATATATGTAGCTTTGTATGTCGATGACATGTTGTTGATTAGAAACAACATGGACGCAATAAAGGAGGTGAAGAAGCAATTATCCTCCAATTTTGACATGAATGATCTTGGTGCAACTAACTTTATTCTAGGAATGGAGATTAAAAGAAATCAAGCCACTAGAAATCTTTGGTTGAATCAGATGAAGTATATTGAAACAATTATGAAATGGTTCAACATGCAGGATTGCAAACCAGTGAAGGTGCCAATTCTTGTGGGAGCAAGGCTAACTGTTGAACATTGTCCAAAGTAGGGATGATTTTAAGGATGGAAATTTATTTTAAAATATAGAAACCTTGGCGAACCTTACTAATTCTTCATATGCCAACTATACAATGTTTGGCAATATTTTTGTAAAAATATTAAAATTTCTAAGGATTTTATATAGTTTGTATAAACTTTTGGCTATTTTTAAGGTAAAATAATTTTATCCTTTATAATTTTGGCATATAAGTTTTAGAATAGAGAACCTTTTTTGGGAAAAACCATGGAAAATTAGCCCATGAGCGAATTTTATCCCCTAAAATCATCCCTGGTCCAAAGACACAAGAAGAAATAGAGGACATGGCATGTGCTCCCTATGAAAGTGTTGTTGGTAGTCTAATGTATGTTATGGTCTGCACTCGACCATACATTTCCCATGCAGTGGGAGTGTTTAGAAAGTACATGTCGACACCTGCATATCGAAAACCTTGAGATCTTTGTAGGACTAGGAAAAAACGTCCTTGAACTCCATCATTGGTTAAGTGAATTGAGAGATCTTAGAAGGAGAACATTGTGACCCTATATAAACCATTTTTGGATCTTTCTAAGTTCCCAAGTTTATAGGGATGGATTCTTGCTCCTTCCTAACAGATTCACTATCAATACTGGGTGCAAAGCTAGTGACATCATTCAAATCAAACATGGATTCCAGTACGGACAAACCAGGGGGAATTTTATTTGTATTCAATTGGATTATGTCCCCGGTTTCCTCTTCCAAATCATGGATGATATGTAAATATTTGAATTCCTCCTTGTTTTGAAGGAACCTACAGATTTGTTCGTCAGTATCAAAAACTTGCCAAGAGTCGACGTTATCAGGTAACACAGGTCTATGTAAAATTTGGACTTTTATATCTTCGATAGACCTTACGAAATCTGAAGTGAAGCAAGAACCATCCAAGGCCAAAGTATCCTCTATGTGGTTTGTGGCCCTAGGTACAGCTTGAAAGTTGAAATATAAGGACTTCTCAATAAGTTCCTTAGCCCTTCGGTGGTATTGTTTTAGGTGTGGGTTATGAACTTCATATTTATCTCTTATTTGATTCACAACCAATTCAGAATCCTCACTCACCAACAAATGGTGAATTGCTAAGTCTAAGTCCTTTTGGAGGCCTTGAACTAACACTTCATATTCAGCCATATTATTAGTGTTAGGGAATTCTAATAAAAAAGAGAAAGGGATTTTTGTTCCCTTGGGATCACACAAAAGGACCCCAGCCCCAGATCCATGCTTGGATTTAGCACCATCAAAATCCATCATGCTCCACACCATTTCTTCCAACTCAGAAGGAGGGACATGTGCATCTTCCTTAGATAACATAGTGTACGTACCCATCCCTGTATCTTGAAAAGACACATGTTTTGTATTGTAGGAAGCAGGTACAACCTGCTCTCAGTATTTTGGTTCTCTCCTAATGAAAACTTCAATACCTTTATGAGGAAAGGTGAAGTGGGTTCCTTCCATGAAGTAACAACCCTTTTTTACTTTGGTGGACCACTCCCTCCCTGAAAGCATGCCATATGCTTCATGTATGTTTGTTACGATCATGTTTATGAGCATGCTCACATTTGGAGCTTGGTTGAAAGTAATAGATAACTCCTTGATGTAACCAACGGTTTCTATAGTCCTTGAATCCAAAGCTAGAATATCTTTACATGGGCATCTACATTCAAGACCTAATCTCCTCATGACTCGAAGGGGCATGATATTGTGCCTCGCTCCTATGTCAGCGACACAATTATGGAGCACAAAATTAGAAATCATAACTAAGATATAGAAGGGAGGAACCCCAGGTTCTAGATCAATAAAATCATATGCTTCCTTAGGTTGAGAAGAGGACTCTTTGGAAAGAGGAACTCTTTGTTCTATTTGTGGAGTAGGAGGTGCTTGTAGAGCACGTGAAAGATTTTCAAACTAAGTAGGTGTTCTAAGAGAATCTAATAATGTCATGTGGGCAAGGAACTTTGCTAGGTCTTCAACGATGTTGTAAGGTACCAGCATTGGGAAGTAGGGCGGTGGATTATTAGGTAAATTTACTTTGTTTGGAGTCCAGGGAGCCTTGTTCCTTGGAGGAGAAGGTAATCTACCATTCGTGGGAAGTTTTCCCTTTTCATTGTCCTTAGGATCGATTTTGGTACCTTCCACCCCTTGCAGAGTGGTTTTAGGGGCCTGACTCCTAGTTTCTACAACAAATCTTATGAAGGCAATAGGATCATAATCGTAGGGAACATAATCTCCCATGTTAACTTGGTCGTTTTGGGAAGTGGAGGAAAGCTTGTTTTTTATTGGAGGTAGAGGGGCTTTTCCAGTTTTAGACAATTCCAGGTGACGTGTATACAAGTAACAATACTCGGGATCATGGAAGTCTTGGAAAAAGTGGAACCAGTCGACTTCAGAAACATGTTTCCTAGGAGGAGGAGTAGGAGGAAAAGGTGGCCTTGACCTTGCAGGAGCAGTAAACTGCAAGTCATTCACCTTTCAATTAAGGGAAAATATTTGGTTGTTCATGTTCATTAACAACTTGAGCATTTCAAAACTTTCCCTTTCTTCAATCCTCGAAGTTTGGGAAGTTGGGGGTTCATATCGAGGACCCTCGTTTTGAGGTACCTCATTCCTAGGCCTCCCATTAAAATGGGGTTGCACTAAAGGTGAGGGAATCATACCAGATTCCTCCATGTTTCTCTCAATTTCTAGGGATCTAGCCTTGGTCGCATCTAAAGTTTGTATTGATTTATATTTCAATATATACTTTACATTTGGATTCATACCGGTCATGTAGTAATGGAACAAATTCTTCCTAGATTGTTGGGAAATAGTTGAGATCCTATTCAAGATTGAGGTAAAGCGTTGATTAAAATTTGAATTTTCTTCCCCTCGTGGATGGAGATGGTTGTGAAATCCCTGAGTAGAGAAGCCACATCATCCACCCCTTGGAGATGCTTCTTGAATTCTTAGTACCATAGTGTCCCAATATGGGATACTATCATTGGGAAGCAAGAGATTCCATATCGTTGCTTAACTCTCAAAGAATTTTTATGTCCATAAGTGCTAATGCATCGTAGAAGTTTTGTGTATGTTAATCCTTGGCATTCAATGTACCAATGTCACTGAACTTAGGAAGAATGTTTGGGGCATATGTAGGCATGTCATGAAGAGGTCAGGGCAACCTCAAAGAAGTCCTGGGTTGTCAGGGCATTTCCATCGGAACAACTATGGGAGGAACAACAACAATTGTTGGAACAATGAGAGGAACATCCTGTGGATTAGTAATTGTTTCTAGATTGACTAAATCTCGCTTTAGTAGGGGGATTTGAAAAGGAGAAGAGGAAGAGAGTACTCAACTCACATGGTAGGTGTAACGAGTTTCTATGGTTTCCCAGGTGTATGTGTCTCGCTACTTGTTTTCTTACGTGAACTTTGACTTCTTGTATTTCTGGGGGACATTGTTTCCCTAGTCATAGGATGTTTCTGCCCTGTCAACTTGCAAGGAGATGAAGTAAGTGATTTAAGTAAAAGAGATGTATCACACCAACAATCCTAATCTTTTTGAAATAATGTTAAAATAACCCAACTATAAACAAAGCTTGTTTTCATTCTTCTCGGAGTGGAAGGAAAAGTATCACAGATTTATAACTTCTTGTGTGAGTTCGAACAAGTAAAACCAGACATTGACAAGGTAAGAGAAAATGAAAAATCAATGGTATTTATGACTCCCATATGCAACAGAATTGTAAGGGAACTGAACTATAACAAGTACCAAAGAAAATCCAAAGGATCACAGAAAGACCTTGCCATAAAATTCGAAAAGGAGCATGCCACTGAGCATATGGATGCAGATCAAAGGATTGCAGAGCATAACTCCACTGAAACACAAAATCCTACATAGTAGCTAGGTTTGGGAGTGTTGCAATAGACAAATAATGAAGATGATGAAAAAATGGAATCAGATGAGCCTAGGGTAGAGGTCGAACCTGTCGCGAAGATAGTAGAGCAAACAAAAGTACAAGTGCAAGTAGAATATGTTACAAGCGAACCAAAATCAGACATGGAGGAAGAAGAAGAAGCACATTAAGAGGTAGGTTCATCAACTGCGACAAGGAAGAGAAAGGGTGTTGGCCCTTGGTTATGGAAGGAAGCGAAGATCAAGGAAGAAAAGGTGAAATGCGAACTTCGTGGAAGACATAGTGATTGTTATTGGGTCGAAGTGAGCAAAAGAGAAGAAAAGACAGAGTGAAGCAAGGAAAAGCAAGTCGTTGAACGAGGAGATGGAGAATGAAAGATCAACAAGGAAGAAGGATTGTGGACAACTCAACAAGCGGAAAAATCCACCATTGGATGATTTGGAGCACCGTGCAAGAAGGAAGGAAAGACAGGTTGGAGAAGCCCAAAAAACGTGGGTCAAGTTGACCTAGGGTTTTAGACACCTAGGGTTTTTACACCTAGGTTTTGACCTAAGGATGTCGGTGAGATATTGTAATGTATAAATAAAGGTCTAAAGGACCTAGGTCAGGTTGGTATGATATTGTTGTTGATCTAGTTGTATTTTTATGAGTGACTATTGTTGTGTGAGAAAGAAGTGCTAAGTGTGAGAGCCTTATGGTATTGTAAGATATTTAGCTGGGTGAGAAGGTCAAGTCCTGCAACTGGGTGGGCAGGAAGGTAAGAGGAAGAGAGAAGAAGAGAGAAGATCTGTTAGCTAAGAGCGCAGACAAGAACAATATGCTTTATCTTAATATATCATAAGAACAATTTTGTGCATGTAGCCCTTGAGAGAGGGTGAACCACATATATCTTGTGTCATATGTGTGATTGATACTCTGTTATTTGTGATTGATATACTACTATTTCATTGTTGTGTTAGAGTAGATCTATAACTTTACGGAGTATATCTAAGTTGATAAGTGATATATGCATGTTGTGTTGATATGGTATTTGATCCACTTGATATTCCCTTTGGTTGTAGACATCTCTATCCTGCAACCCCCTCATAGCTGCTTCGGGTGAGACTACATCTGCCTCACAGGTGTTGCCGAAAGGGCCAGTAGCTATGGATTGTTGGTGAGCTCTTGGAGTGAACCCTAGTGTAACAGGTGAATCCTCCTACGGAAAAGCGGATCCCCTCTTGGTCTCTAGACTTCTAAGGCAAAGACAGAAAGGTGCTTAACATGGACATTGATATCCTTTTAGATCTAATCAAGCTAATGTATGAAGGAGAAGAAGAAATACATGTACCTTGTTAACGATGTTTTTCCTTGCAAAGTCTAGGCTGAGCTTTGATCCTGAGCTCCCTGACGGATCCTGTAGAACAAACAAAGATATAATGGACTTCCTATTCTAATGACATTAGCTCAAATATAGATATATCTACTGAAGACAAGTTCATGTGGAATAAGCATGGACTTGAAAGAAATAGGCCAAGCATATTGTATATTGATGAGAACAATAATGAAGAATACTTACAACCATAGATGTGAGTGCAACAACTTCACCAAGCTCTCTTTTTCTGAACCCTTTCTCAAATAGTCCACACACAGAATGCAAATTCTTCAGATGACATCTCTCTCATGAGATCATAAGTTAGATTCTTTACAATACTTTTCACCCCCTTTCCACCATGAGAAGGCCTCCTTATATAGCCTTGGAGAGACCCAACCACTTGAGATATCTTTGGGGTAAGTTGAAGATTCTCCTCCTTTAGTTATGGATCTTCCCTAAGATCATGGCTTGACCTGGGATTCAGATCCAACTGCCTTCATATATTGAAGGGATCTTTCCCTGATTTCCCTCAACAAGTCAAAACTCGCTCAGAAAAGGCAGCACTCCCCCAAAAGGGGCACCAGAACATTACAATGCTCCCCTGAAAAGGTGCACAGAGCACCAGTGCTCCCTGAAAGTAGGTAGGGGAGCTCTCCTTTCCAAAATCCATTTTTGAGTGGTTCTTTCAGTGGTAAAAGGTTTGTACTATTTGTTAAATCATTCCTCTTCTTCAAAACCAGTCTTTTGAGGTGTTTTAAGTGTCCTTTTGATGTCGTTATGGGCATGACATAGACAGTATGGCAGTACATTTTTTTGACATTTTTGGCCAAAATGTGACACTTGCAACATGATAATGATGACACTAGGCCATCATCATAATGAGTATTTTTGATGTGTAATAGATTGCCCCCCAAAGTGCGAAGTTAGAAGACGGGAAATGATAACTGAAGTACTTTGTAGACTTTCAAGAAAGGGTATGGATTCAGAGAACTTGATAGAAGATGCACACAACCATCAAACAAATATTAAGACATGTTCCAAACCCAAGGCATGCATACCTATGCTTGAGTAATAAAGACTTTCAAGGTATGGCCGCCGAAAATACACTGTGGATCGATAATTATATTGACTGAAGAGTATAGCCACCAAAGCTACAATGTGGATCTATACTTTCATGACATGAGCTGATTGTAGCCATGAGAATTACACAGTGGATCTACGAGATGACAAAAAATAACCACGAACCAATACAAAGTGGATCTATGTGACTCAATGTACTCAAATGATCTCCTTTCCCAACCTGGGCCAAGCAGGTATCAGAGTGATAACTCAACCCAGGGTCTTCTTACCGATCTCGATGTAGTACGAATCTAACCATGTGAATAAATTTCCTAATGTCGAACATGTTAGAAACCACTTGATTACTAGTCAATGAGGTAAACCGTTAATAAGCGCGAGGGAGATCACGATGATGTCGATGATTTCCAAGGTACTCTAGTACATTCCAACGAATGCGAATAGATTTGATGAAGTCGAACATCCGTGGAATCATCTGATCAAAGGTCAATGATGTAAAATCACTTTCGGATGCGAGGAGGCCTGCCATTGAGGCATGCAGGTCCCAAGGCACTGACTCGTTTCTAGGTCTAATCCATGAATAATGTGTTGAATTCGACAGGGATAGACTTGTCACAGGAGGGCCTTGATGTATCCCTTATCAACGACATGAAACTAACACAAAGATGTAATTAGTGGATCAAATGGATTGACACGAGTATCGAAACATGGATTTGTGATGGTTGACTCTTTAGGCAGATAATTCCCTTGAACACTGAGGCATGATGGCAAAAACATGACATGGACCAAACCATGATAATGCAATGGATACAGTGACTTGCGTCTGGTTACCCAAAGGAGTAAGGGAACTCAAAGGATTAGTTCAATGCAAAGGTTCAGCGGATTAAAATATGTGCAAAAACAAAGTGCCGTGTTCAAGGGTGACTGTAAGGATTACTCGTGACATTCTCAAAAATTGCTTGGATTGCTTCTTTCAAATTTTCCCCCATCCAGATAGATGAGTACCTCTTTTTTATTTAACGAGCTTGAGGAGGGTAACACATGCTTGATATAACTCACCTTTGGTAAGTTCCTCTTCCTTTTTAATGAACTGAAAGAAGTAAGGGTTCGGTCCCGTATGGGCCCTTCAATGTAAGATTTGTTTTAATGAGTCTAGAGAAGGTAAACTTGGTAGTTTTTCATTTTTAGAGAGTCTGAAAATGACTTAAAGAAGACTCTAGTATGGTCCTTTTTCATAATATTAGTCTCACGAGGCCGAAAAAGAGATAAATTATCACTCGAAAGATGCCCTTTCAAACCTTTTAACGAGTGGGAAAGAAAGCAAGATCACTCGACGATCTTTTCACGTTTAGAGAGTCTGAAAATAGCTTAAAGACGACTCCAGGGGGTTCCTTTTTTGTGTATCCATGGGGGTCTGAAAAAGAGATAAAATTTTACCCGACGCGTTCTTATATTTTCGAGCTTGAGAATGAACTAAGACTATACTCGTGAATGTGACAAGATGAAAAAATGATAAAAAATGCTCTGAAATTTGTTAATAATGTCAAAACTGCATTCCAGGGGATTAATGAGGCCTCCAAAATATTTTCAAAATCCAAAAATAACTATAACCTATGGAAAAAATGAAAATTTATAAATAGTAATACAAGAAAAATGCCAATTACCATTTCATTTGTGCAAGGATTTGTAGCAATGGAGAATTCTTGTTTTGGAGGTGAATCTTGTTTTTCTCGACACTAGAGCTACGTTCAACCACCGTTTGGACCAGGTAAGTTCTTATCTCTCCTTCTTTCATTTACACGATTTACAATTCGTTTTTAAGGCAATAATTTAGTAAAAAACGAAACCCTAGTTTGTCTAAAAATGCCCAAAACAATTCGGCCCTTCTCCAAACAGTGGGGAAGTGTTACCCATTTTTAAAATCACCTTCATAAACTTATGGAAAGAGTGCCAATGCATTTATATTGTAGTGGGTGGGTAGTTTTCCCAAAAAACACAATTAAAAAGCCAAAAAATGCCCACACATTCAGTAAATCGTGAGTGGTATTCGTTGTGGTTTGAAAAACGTTTTGGTAATTGTTATAGGGCCATGTTGATTTAGCGAAATGTGATAGAAGGGATGTGATTTTTTAGACAAAATAGATAACAAATTTAAAGTTTTTACAATTGCCCGAAAAATTGTCGAAACATGACTAATGAAGTTTTTTTTTTTGTTGATGATTGCAGGTGACTTCGAAAACAAACATGATTGAGTGGAAAGAACGAGAGCATGAAATCAATGATGTGGATGCTTTGCGGAGTCCTCTAACGTGGGCCGCATTGAGAGATTGTGGTCTTCTCAAATTATTTAAACTGCAAAAAATGAAGAAATAAATCCTTCTACTTGAGCATATGATCAGTTTATGGGATATTGCGGAACAAGGGTTCTGAATTGGAATGCAGCTTCTAACCATTGAGTTGGAATATGTGTACTTCTTGACTGGCCTCTCAAGAAGAGGGTTTCCTATAGTTTTATCTTAATAGAGGGCACTTCTCGCAACCGTGGATGAGTATCTGGTACATCATTGTGTCCCAGGAGAGAGATTGGTGGGAGGTAGAATCCCCATAAAAGATATCAGAGAATTACCTCTTCAGTCTATTGTGTTTTCCATCATGAGTGTAATAGGAAGCACCAGTGTGCATCTAGCATCAAGATCTCAGGTGGCCTATGGTTTGTAGTGTTTAGAGCCAACACTGTTTAACTAGAGTGCAGGGTTTCTTCAGAACATGAAGGAACAAATTACAAGATGTATAGCAGGGCATCAAAAACAGTTTGGATATGGTTCTTTCTTGGTCTCTTTCTTCTTAGAACGCATCCCTCAGATGCAACCCCAAATAGCATTAGCAGTACGGCCAATGAGAGAACCACATATGGAGCGATGGAATAGTCTATCCCTGAGACTAGTAGTAGAGTCATAATTTAACTTCACCGGTGATTTCTTCGCTTGGATGAGATGCCAATATCTCTGGATAGAAGATTTCCTGTATGCCGAGGTGGACTTCCGAGGAAGTATGGATTTGGTTCTACCAGCAGGGATAGATTGGGATGTGTCAGGTAAGAGACCAAACAATACCTTGTCAAGTGTTTTTTGATTTTAAAATTTATATATTTTTTTAGGGTACGTAGAAGATTTTCTGACAGATGTATTGTTTCATCGTGCAGACAAAGGAGCAGTGCATTTGTCTGAGATACCAGTACTGGGACGTCACGGGAATGCTCAGGTCATAGTAGTTCTATGGGTGGTAGTGGTAGGTCTCCAGGAGGTTGAAAGAAACCTCCAAGGCCTCATGATGGGTGTCTCTCCTCTGCGGAGGAAAGAGGTGCTCCTCCATATACAGAGACATACCGTGGGGGTTCCTGAGAGTATCAACTCTTTGCTGAGATGAGTAATCCGTGCAGTGATATGCTACTCACAACATAATGCAGTGCAGAGATATTAGAGACTCTCTGATGATTGTATGACCTATCAGACGATGTTATATGGGTGTTAAGACCCATGATTTTTCCCTTCTATGTACTTTTTGATGTAATCAAACATTTTCAGTTACGCCATATATATACATTTTTGAGTTTTTACAGTGCCAAATGATTTGAAAATAATGATGTCTTTAATGTGATGTGTTTTAATTTACATGTGGTGTACAATTTACTTTCCTTTATGAAACCTTATCTATGTGCGAGATACTGATCCATGATGTAATTGGCTAACGAATCCGAAATGTTATTGAGTTCTCTTGGAATATGTCTGTATTCAATGAAATCAAACATTCGTTCAAGGCAATGAACCCGTAAGTGGAGACGCAGTAGGATGGGATTACAAATAGCGTAGATAGGATTCAGTTGACATACCATGAGTTGCGAGTCTAGGTTAACGATCATATGAGAGACACCTAGGGAGGAGGCTTCAGTCAAAAGTCCGATGACAACACGATATTTTTCCATGTTGTTAGTCGATGATCCTAAGAAAATACCTCCTGAACTCACCAATTCGTCATATTGGTAAATGAACCAAGCTGCAGAAGCAACGTTTTGGGTGTGTCGACTAGCGCCATCCACAAACCCGACAAAGATAGGAAAGGAAGATGTCATCTGCGTATGAAAACACAAGACATAGTATGAGTGGCAAAGGTAAAACTCAAGCAATAAAAAGAGAAAGACATACCAAAATAAAAAAACAATAGTGTACAGAGCACACATGCTAGGTGATCTAGGCATAGTACTTCTTAAGGTAAAGCCCGGTCCAGGGTTCACCCTGGGAGATTCCATCATAATCGACTAACTCGTAGGCGCTTCTGTGTAAAACACATTTCACGATGTAAGGGCCATGCCACAGAGGTTATAGCTTACCTGTCCCTAATTTGTTATGAGATTGGTTGTAGACGAGGACTAGGTCTCCTTCTGCAAAAATTCGAGGGTGAATGGATTTGTTGCATTGATTTTTGATCCATTTTTTATGTGTCTCATTAACGAGAGTGACATCATGACGTGTATCATCCAGCCTGGTCAGATGTAAGAAACGTTCTTCTTCGGAAGAAGTATGGGGCAGGAGTTCTACTTTAAGTTTCAGCGATGGAATCTCACCCTTGATTGGTAAAACAACTTCAATGCCATATACTAACTGGAAAGGAGTGAATCCAGTTGTGGTTTTCACGGAGGTATGATAAGCCCAGAGAGCAGACAAAAGTTGTAGATGCCAGGATGTCTTGTTTTCCCCTACTATGCATTGAATCATGGTTTTAAGGACTTTGTTGATGGATTCAACTTTTCCATTAGCCTGAGGGTAGTACGGGGATGAGTTTTCATGATGAAAACCCAACTTGGCATGCAACTCACTCATCATCCGGTTCTTAAAGTGTGAACCGTGATTAGTGACAATGGTGTGTGGTACACCAAAATGAGTGATGATGTGGTTAAAAAAGAAAAGAGATGTGGTACGACCATCGTTCAGAAAGGTAGGCATAGCCTCAGCCCATTTTGTAAAGTAATCGACGACGACAATTATATAATCGTGCCCCCCGGCTGAGGTAGTCTTACACTACATGAAATCGATACCCCATTTGGAAAAGGGGACGATGGAAATAACGGGATGCAGTGGAGTAGGGTGGGTTCATGCCTTTTTGGTAAAAACTTGGCAGGGTGGGAATTTTTTGACTACCTCAATACAATCTTTGAAAATCGAGGGCCAAAAGTAGCCGATACGTAATATTTTTTGGGTTGTATCCATCCTGGAAAGGTGACCGCCACATGCTCAAAGGTGATAGTCGTTCAGAACGTGTTCAGCCTCCTCATGAGTCAAACATTGTCAGAGGATAGTATTAATACCATGATGATCTGATTGATTGGATGAGTGGGAAGGTAAGTCGTCGAGGTAAGGTTCTGCAATATGCTTGATATCATGGGAAGCGTAGGACATGACCAGATGGAAAGTAGCACCAACATTTTTGAGGACAAATGGTAGCTTCTGATAGAAGAAAGTTCCCCACGGGTAGATGAAGGTTGTCTTATGCTGATCGGCGGGTAAAATCTCAATCTGGGTGTACCCTGAAAATCCATCCATGAAAGAGAAAATTATGCTCCCAGCGCAATTATCAATGATTTGGTCAATGAAGGGTGTAGGGTAATTGTCCTTCGGACAAGCCTTATTGATATCCCTGAAATCAACACAGACACAAATGGTCCCCTATTTCTTAGTGACCGGAACAAGGTTAGAAACCCATTTCGTCAAGGGGACAGGATAGATAAAGCCATATTTCAAAAGTTTCTCAACTTCTTCCTTAATAGCCGCGGTTTTCTTAGGATGAACCGGGTGGAGTTTCTGTCGAACATGTTTTTCACCTGGGTAAGTGTTGATTTCATGCACAACGATTGATGGGTCAATCCTAGCATTTCCTCATAGCTCCAAGCGAAGACATCGAAAAATTATTTGAATAAGGTGGTATAAGAGACCACCTCCTTGGGCATACAATTAGCACTGATATTAATGTTTTCCACAAATCCTTCTTTGATCGAAATATCAATGGTAACCATAGTATAAATGTTGCCTAAATTTCCCTCGGAGAGTGTATCTTGTGTGAGGATGGGAGATTACGAAAAATCGACAACATCAAGAGGGAAGACAGAGTGTATGTTTCCTTGAATTTCTTCGAGAGGTGAAATAAAAGAGGATCAATGATGGGTATAATCCCAAGGTACATCATCAATGCTAAGCATTTCCATTATAGATTCGTCAGAAGGAAAAATTTGGGAAATGTAATCGATGGCAGACGATAAGGAATTTAACCATGATGGCATCGAGTAGGTATCGGGTGCCAATAGATGTTGCTCATTTGAGGAGGGAGAGGCATATTGAATAGCAACATATGAAACCTCAGTTGGACTAAGTGGAATGGTGTCACCTAGTGCATCGAATTTTAGAGGACTAGGCACAATCCAATTGTCAGATGATTCTAGAGATTGATAAGCCGTAGTCAAAATCATATTGATGGTGGAAATATGATGCGTGGTGGGTGGAAGTGGTGTAGGGAAGGTACCCATAAGGCTAGAATATTTCAATAAGCCAACACCAACGCTTTCATATGTAATCTTGTGATCTCCCGGGAAAGGAATGTTGTTGGTAGCAGGAGCATGAGCATCGGGTGTACAGAAATCTAGTTGATCGATAATGACAATTTTTCATTGATGAGGGAATTGTACACATCGAAACACCGATGAAGCGACAACGGTCATAGCATAAAACCAACTTCTTCCGAGTAACAAGTTGTAATCGAGGGGAGCATCGACCACCTCGACGTCAACAGTGACAATTTTCTCGCCCAATTAAATGGCTAAGGACTGTAAAAGTCCGTGAGGATGAAAACCTCGTCCATCGAAAGCGCGTAACATCTAGGGGATTTGTTAAGGGTGGGTGATTTCAAGCCTTTCCAACAAGACAAAGACATGACACAAGTAGAGGCTCCCTCATCCAAGATAGTTCGGTGGATTTGTTGATTGTGAACAACAACATCGATTTGAAAAACTAGTTGATGGGAGAGTCAAGACTTATAATTATCCAGATTAAACGTTATATTATTAGATGAATCAGGATCAAAAGCACCAATGGAAGCCAAGAGAATTCTACATTGACTGGGATAGTGTTATATAACTTCTAACGCAAACACAACACACGGTGCTTGAGACAAATCTTCAACGATGTTGTAGTTTTGGGTAGCCCGTGAACTAGGATTGAAGGTAGATTTTTGAATAGTGTTCTTGGGAGGGTGTAATATAGAGTCAAATGAAGGTTTCTCGATATGAATTGATCCAGATGGAGGACCAACATTGTCAGGTTTAACTGGTGTGTCATATGTCGAAAAGAGAGTGGTCAAATCAATCCAGTTAAACATGTAAATATGGGTACTTGTAGAGGCCTCATCATGGGATTGGATAGAACTGCCCCCAGGAGTGGGGGTTTGAGCAACCATGGATTGTTGTTGTGGAAAAGGATGAGTAAGCAAAACGGGTTGTGAATTCCCTTTAAAAAGTTTGGCCACTTCATTGCGATGTGGACAATCTCGAGTGTAGTGATCGTCACCACAAATGAGACATGGGAATTTCGGTTTCCACTATGGCTGCTTTTCGATAGCAGGAGTTTGAGTTTGAGTTTTCAAGTGTTCATTATTATTATTCTTTTTTGTTTTATTTTTTGTCTTCTTTTTACCTCTGGATTGTTTTGAAGAGGCATATTGGACTGCATTCACCTCAGAGATTTGAGTTTGGGGGGAGGTAGAGGAGGGTGTGGTCAATCTGGGAGAAGATGTCGAAGAAGACCGTTGTGTCGATCCAGTCAATTGGGAAGTAGATTGGGTTTTGATGGAGCCGATAACTCCATATTCATGAAAAGTAGATGATGGTTTAGATGGATCAGTAGTGGCATGGGTAGCATTGGGTATCAAATCGTACAAAGTACCAGATTGTGAATAAACCAAATCTAAGTACTGAGCCCGAGAAATGGCCTCTTCCTCGGTGACTACACCACCCATGGAAACATCACGGGAAATAAGGGGTAACAGTGATTTAGTGAACCATTCCGCCAATAACTAATCAGGAATGATTTCTTTGATCAACCTTCTTCATCGTCTCCATTCATGAATATGATCAGAGATGTGCACGAAGTTCATCTGACAAAGGGAGGTCAATATCTCAATACCCATCTCATATATAATGGGTAGTTGAAAGTGCGTGAGGAAGGACATGGCAAGGGAGTTGAAGTCTTGAAAAGAACTATGTGGTAGTTCGATATACCATTTGGCTGCCGAGCCCGTAAGTGTTCACTGGAAAAGACACAAACATACCAAATCGCCCATTAAGGAGTTTCATTAACACCATAAATGGAAGGTCATGACATGGTTGTTTGGATCTTCTTCATATTTGCCGTCAAATTGATGGATATCAAAAGGAAATTTAGCTGGAATCACTGGCCAGTAAGGAGAATGTAGTATAGGATCATTGGTCAACCAAGATAAGTCTGGCAGATCCAAAGTCACAAGGAATGGTAGATGACGGTTAACCTGAGGGTGATACTGGTGTGGCATAGGGACACCAATAGGACCATAGACTGGGTTAGGTGGATAGTTGTATCCAGTAGGTCCTCCTACATATGATTGATGATGACCAGTATAACTAGGGTTTGATGGAGGTTGAGGAAAATTTGCATAGGGAGGATAACCCGGTGGGTTCGGTGTATTATAAGCTGGATAATTTACTTGCCCAGGGGGAGGATAAACATTCTTCCCTTGAGGAGGGTATGAAGTTGACCCGGGAGGTGGATACACATTAGGCCCATGGGGAGGATAAACATTTGACCCTTGGGGAGGATAAGGTTGTGGTCCTTGAGGACTCCAGGTGGTGTTTGGGACACCCAGATAAGGTTGTCCATAGGATAGTCTGGAAGGAACAAGATTTGATACTCCTCCTTGTGGGTTATGATATGAGAGCCCCCCTAGCATGGGGTTGGGTAAAATTCCCTAAAGGTACACCACATGGTTGTGAAGGGTTTCCAGCAAATGAAGGTTGCCCCCCTGCCAACGGTGGATTAACGACCAGGGTGTGACTAGCAAAAGTAAGTTGCTCCCTGGGAGGAACTGGGAAAGGTGGTTTTCCTCGGGAGGGGTAGGCCCACCATGGGACGGTGGTCCTCCAGGAGGGAGAGTTCCGTTAGATGGTGGCTTCCCTCCAGTTGGTTGTATTTGGTTGGCAAGGGTCTGCATTCTCTGGTGCAAATATGTCCCTGCAAAATTGGGCGGAACATGTAGAGTTGTAGGGTTAAAGTTTGTAAAAATGGGAGTAGGTATCGAAGTGACTTGGGTATGAGTAGGGGTGATGATTCCAGCATTAGGATAGACTTGTGCTGATGTAACAATAGATTTAATAACCTGATCGATGGGGTGATTGATAGTTTATCTGGATGGTCATGTTTCAACAGTAGGAGGGTCATGAGGATTAAAGGATTGTCGAATAGATTCAAAATGCTCATAGATATCACGTCTTGATGAACTCCTCCATATGGAATGAGTAGGTGTGGGATTTGTGTCTACTTCAGTGGTAGGACAAATAGGAGTCCTATAGTCATCACCGAAGATTGGCTCTGTGGATCCCATATATGTTTCGGTAAAATCTCTCTCGAGTAACCGTGGTACCTCTTCGTCTATGACGTTACCAAGGGAGTCTAAACGAAGAAAAATTGGTTCAAGAGGGGCTGCTGACATAGGTGTAGTGTGAAGGGTGGGATTCTCGACCGTAACCAAAGCACCTTCTGGATTGTCTAACAAAGGAGCAACAACACTCCCAGCATCAGATTGATTTTCTACCTCCCCATGGTAGTTGTCTTCCGAAGAATTAGGAAGTAAGGGTTGGTAGCCTTCCAGAGGCATCCCTTGCATCCTACGTGATAGACGAAGACCTTTATCATCTACAGGCTCAATTTTGGAGAATAACAACACACGCTAAAATTCTAGGGCCAATTAACGAAAAGAAACAGCACACACTAAAAATCTAGGAATCAACACCAAGCAAACAAAACCTTCTCTCGATGACGGTACTAGTTGGTGATGAAATCCAACGTCATGTGATCAAGTCGAGAAGGGGATAGGAAATGGTGGAACAGTTACGATGGTGACCTGCTTAATAGACTTATGCCTTGGTGCAATATTCCATGCAGTAATTGTGGATTTACCCTCCAAGGAGCCCGAGTGATTTTGACCACCGTCTACTCCAGGTACAATGAAGACTTCTCTTCACCGTCACCTTGTGTAAGTACCTAAGATTATGGAAAATAAGGACACCAACTTGCAGTCAGCCCCTGGGAGGGTACATTCGATAGTCCAATCCGAACGTATGGGCAGGATAACAAGTCTGAAATCAACTCAAGGTTCTCCCACACATAATCGTGGGTATACCTCCAAGTGACCCCCAATATACAATCTGACTACTACAATTAGGCAAAGCACATAGGGATAATCTCCATATCTTGCCTGAACACGACCTCGTGCGTAACCTCTGTGTGAAAGGGGGATCCCAGAAAGATTATACGACAATTGGATTTTCTCTCCCTATTTCAAGATGCTATTGTTTGTTTTGAATAATTTGGAGAGTTGTGCTCACTGCCTAATCCAAAGTGATAATCCTATTCTAATGTTGGTGGAATATTCTAAAAACAAAAGTTCTAGATTTATTTTAATTAGTATTAATTTTACAGATGTTCTTTACTCAGGGGTGTATGAAAGTGAAACTGATGGTGTTATGACTCAATTCCCAAAAATGCATAAGAGATGATAAATGATCTTTTCGTTCGATGAATGTCTATTTAAGGGAAGGAGAAAAAATTTCACTATCAAACACTAATGCAACATCCTCATGCAATTGTTTCTCAATCAAACCTAAAGCAATGCTAAAATATTTCAGAAAGTCCTTCAAATATTCAAACCAATCACTAAAATATGTTTTTTGTTAATATGTGAATGGCGATCAATTTAATGTAAACTTCTAATGTCAATCAGAGTTTTAAGATTAATGAGATTCATACAATCAGAAGAAGATTTCACACGAACAAATCACACTCTCGTTGTGATTAAACAAGAAGCAAAGAGAAAAACCAAAATAACGAAGAACCAAACAATCTCAAACAAAAGAAAGATGCTAAGAAAATGACCTCAAAGAACCAAACGGGATGGTTCATAGATCTCTGATGTTCCTCACCATGATTTTCACTCGGTTAGATAAGAGAGAAGAAAACAGTGAATTGATTCCAAGCTTTCAATGAAAAAAAAACTCAAAATAAGGAAAAAGGTTAAAAATCTAAACAACAAAGTGCTTAATTCTCAAAAAGCAGAGTGTTGAAGGCCAATAGAAAGGTGTACTGAGGCAAAGAAGATCTGAGAAATCATAAAAAACAAATATTGGACTCCAGAGCATGCAACCCTAGGAGATTTTTTGCAAAGTGATGCAGGAGCATCGTAAACAGCAAGCCAAGCAAGCATAAAAGGTGGAAAAGTGCAGCACACATTTTGCACATTTTGAAATGTTTTGAAATTTAGTGAGCCGATATTAATGTAATAACTAGGGGAAGCATACTTTCATGTTGTAAACAGGTCTTGAGTGATTTTCTCTCATCTGTCGGATGTAATAGACATTAAGTCTGTTTAATGAAAGTAGGTATATTTGAATTAATAGATTAGACAGTTTTAGAAGGATAGGAGGGAAAATAGATATAGACACCCTCACCCTTGTATCATTGTATCATTAGAACAAGACATAAGAGAAGAGAGAATTCATAAGCTGTTGAGCTGTAGTAGAGAGTTGTAAAGAAGAACCCATGTACAGGAGAACTTGAGTTAATATATCAAGCTTTGACTCAAATTTCATGGTGTTATGATGCTTACTGTTTACATTTGTTAAATGGTATGTTTATATTTTTTTTATTTCCTTTATTATGCATTTGTGTCAATGTTGTGTTGAATGTATGATTTCATGTTGAGTGTATGAAGTCTGAGAGAGGAGAAGAATGAGTTTCAATTGTTTCTCTTCCTGAGAAGTCCTGCAAGGAGTGCAGTGAACGTCCACAAGGAGTGCATTGAAGAGAGTCTGAGTTTTATCCTAGAAAGATCAGGAGAGATACCGTTGTTCTCAAACCAGCAGAAGTGCAGGTGAAGCACAGATCCATGCAAGGTGTGCATAGGCTAGTTGAAGCCTTAGAACCCATTAGCTAAGGTGAAGGTTGAAGGACTACTGTTGCAAAGAATGCACAGAGTCGAAGATTGAAATAACCAGAAGCTATTTGAAATTTTACCGCAAGGAGTGCGAGCAGGATTCCTCTTGGAGGCTTGAATTGGCAAGTGAAATATCAGGAGGGACAACACCTTTGAAGTGTTCAAAGGGAAAGGGAGACGAAGGCTGAGATTATCTCATAAAATTCAAGTTCAGTTGGAAGAATGAATGAACAAATGGTGAGAAACCTTCGTGAAGGAAGTGCGAAGTTGCGAGGGTCGTTGGATCCTGTAGAGTTGCAAGGTGGTTAGAGGCCAGTGAAACCCATCACCCACGATCCGAGGGTCAATATGATTTATTGATCTCATTTCAACCCACGTCGTTAGATCAATTTGCAAATTCAGGGTTCGTGAGTTCGGAGGGCAGACCAAACTCTTGGTTTCGCGAAGGTCTAAGTTGTGAGGAGTAAGGAAGGAGATCCACACCATTGGATCGAAGCCACAGGAGAACCATTGGATCAAAACCCCACGGAGTATCACGTATCGAGGGCTCGACGGTTGAAAGAATTTATGTTTGACTGTGAGGTCACGAAGTGCCGAGCGTCGAGGGCTTGTAGAACACGTGGCACATCCGTAGGTGGGGAACATGTGATTGACAGGTGGTGTAACAACAAGCACCCTGAGAAAGGTGTAAGTGGGTGATAGGTGGCGTGTAGTCGGTGCATTGAAGGAGTCAAACCATCGGTGACTTATCGTGTCTTGGGGTTTCACAAAGGAGGAGCACGAGGGCTCAACACTCCAACTCATGAAGTCACGAGTTGCAAGTAGTGTTAAAGGAGTAAGCTCATCGTTGAATTATCGCGTCTCAGGGATTCGTAGAGGGGGAGCATGAAGGTTCAACACTCCAACTTGCGAGGTTGCGAGTTGAGAGTATCACGAGTTGCGAGTAGTGCTAGTGCTTAGCCCTAGCTGGCGGTTATGTGTAGAAGGTGCTAACAAGGAGGAGCTATACCCGTATTTCAATATTGGGTATCGATTTTTGGAGAAAGAGGAGTTGGGGGTCTTTGACTCATGAGCTCATGAGTTGCGAGAGGCGCATACACTAAGGCAAGGTTTTGGTCGCATGGAGATGTAACGCTTGCACCTGGTGACAAGTTGCATAGGGTGTGTTTTCATAAAGGACCTGTGGATTCGTTGAGGGTTTCAGTAGGGAACCAAAGGAGCCGCTTCGGCTCAAGGAGAATTTGGAATGATCTTGTGAAGATATTGGCCCAAGGGTCGGAGGTTTGTGTCATTTGGTATCATAGCATAGAAAAATTTCTTTTCTTTTTGTAGCAGAGAAAAGAGGAAAATTTTACAGCCATGCCATCGAGAAGAAGGGATAGGCAATTACCCGATCCAGCAGTGGAAAGGGAAATGCGCGAGTTATGTGCCAGGATTGATGCCATGGAGACAACACAGAGGCACACAGTTGACGCTGGGGATATCAGCAAAGATGAAAGTGAGAATGAAGCTGGAAACGAAGGAGAAGAAGTTGCAGTCAAAGATGCTGCGGATGAACGCCTATTCAGGGTTGTTGCAAGGATAGGTGCAGAAGAAAAAATGGACATTCCAGTGTATGAGGGAAGCTTGGATGTTGAAGAAATTCTAGATTGGATTATAGCTCTAGATAAATACTTCGACTATGAGGATGTCGAGGAAGACAAGAAGGTCAAACATGCCATTACTAGGCTTAAAGGATATACAACACTATGGTGGGGTGAACTGCAGGATGACAGACGCTGCAAAGGCAAGCAGAAAATCAAAAGATGGGATAAAATGGTTGCAAAGATGAAAGCCAAATTTATACCCAAGGATTATCAAATCACTCTATTTCGAAGGATGCACAATTTGAGACAGAAGATGATGTCAGTGAAAGAATACACTGAAGAATTCTAAAGGATAAACATCAGAGCAGGTCATCAAGAAAGAGATGATGAAAAAGTTGCTAGATACATGAATGGTCTGTGGTATGACATTCAAGATGAGATGAGCATGATGACCATCCAAAATGTGGAAGATTCTTATCAGATAGCTTCGAAAGATGAAGAGAAGTTGAACTAGAAGCAAGGTCAAAGAGGCCGAGGTAGAAGTCAAGCCAGAGAAAAAACAATTGCCCAAGATAGAACTCATAAATCTAAAGAAGAGGGGAATAAACCTCAAACTCAACATGAGAGAGGAGGAAGCTCACAGAGAGGGTAGTATGCTGGTAGAAATAATTTTCCTCGAGCCATAGGAAGAGGAAGAGGCATAGGAGGTGAAGTGAAATGCTTTGTCTGTGGAAAAATTGGACATAAATCCTATGAGTGTCCAAATAAGAAGAAATATGGTGGTGAAACTCACATTGCCGAAGCTCAGGGACGGGATGTTGAGGAAGAATATGTTGAGGGTAGAAGATCTTTGATGATGAGGAATGTTCTCTTAACGCCAGAGAAGGAGGTAGGGAACCCAACCCAAAGAAACAGTCTGTTTCAAACAACTTGCAAGACCAAAGACAAGGTATGCAAGGTCATAGTGGACAGCGGTAGCACAGACAATCTCATATCTATAGAGATGGTAGAAAAGATGGAGCTGGAGACTGTTGTACATCCAAGCCCATACAGAGTTTCATGGCTACAAAAAGGACATTAGGTAAATGTCACTAAACAATGTTTAGTTGAATTTAAAATAGGAGG
>SNQJ01S0005986.1:69998-99023 GCA_010110895.2 Picea sitchensis
ATGGATGGGGTATGAAAAAATGACTCCCTAGGGGCCACAGATAAAAAATGGCCCAGGGACTGTTTTGAAGTAGAGGACAGAGTGTTGATCCCGTGGCTGAAGACAGATCTAAAAATGGACACCCGATGCTCCCGGAATGGGGTCTGGAAGTTTGGCAAAAAGGACTATATATAGTTGTAGGGCCCACATTGCCACCTCATTTGTACCTTCTATCAGAGTGATTGGATGAGAGGTATTCCGAGGAGATTTGGAGATTCTGGGAGAATGAGGCAGTTGATTTAGGACTAGCGGGCTTCAGGTTAGTGGTCGTATCATCCTGCATAGAATTAGGTTTTCTTTTTGTGGGCAGGGCTTGTATGGCAGGCCATACAGGGTCTTTTATGAGTGTGGGCTCCCTAGTGCACGGGCGATTGGGAAATATGCATGCATAAGTGCATGCCTATCATCTGATAACTCGCGGATGGGTGTGCATTAAGGGAGGAAGAAAGGAGCGCATGTTATGCGCGCCTGTTGGCTACATAGTTGCTCATGGGTGCGCGGCTATGTAGTGGGAAGGCGTGCTATGATGCGCGCCTGTGTTCGTGACAAGGGCTCATGGAGGTGCCTCTGTTTGGCGGACAGGAAAAAATCCATGCACACCTATGGGATGAATAGGCGCACATCCATGCACGCCTGTGGGATGAATAGGTGTGCATGTGTGTGCGCCTGTGGGGTGAACATGCGTGCATATGTGTGCGCCTGTGGGTTTAAACAACTGTGCCTTGGGGGCAAGGATGATGGGTGAAAAACTCATCTTTTTTGGAGAATTTAATGTGTTTTATGTTTGAGTTTGCTGATCTAGGACTGGATTATGTGGTTGCAGGTGATCATTGGGACGATGTCGGTTCACTGGCGAGAGAGGGACTGGTCGTAGCTCAGGGATGTCATGGTTATGGAGAAGCCAACAGTTCATGCTACTTTGGTAGCCTATGGGCTGCTGAAGTTCTTCGAGTGCCCTTTGATATGGGCTCATGAGTATCTACTTTAGATTTTGATCTGGATGTGGAGTCTGTACCTACATTGTTTTATGGTTCCGTAAGAGTAGTTAGCCTTCACTATGGTGGAGGATGTGTACTTTTTGATAGGGATCCCTTTTCGGGGAACACCCTTACCAACGAAGATTGTGTTACCTAGGGATAGGCAGTTGGCTACCTTGGGCCGGAGGTACTGTTCTAGAGAGAACTTTATGTCTAGTTCCGTAGTGAGTATCGGGGCTATGTATGCCCTAGTTCATTGCTATGTAGCAACAATGGTGGTGAGGGTTTATGGGTCCCTTGCGACTCAGGGGATCAGTGGGGGTCAGCTGAGGATCATGGGGAGGGAATTGGCGAGAGAGAAATTTTCCTGGGGATTGATGTTGCATGCCAAGATGGTAGGGAAGCTTCACAGGTGTCGAACTACGGACTCAGGGGACTTTGCCTTTGGGTCCATTTTGGTGGCCTAGTTTTTGGAGAGGGTGTCGATGTTGCACCCTATAGTTTTATTAGGTGCACCTGGTGCACGAGAGCCATGATTGATGTGGTGGTCGACGATTTGGTTCACCACGGTGGTGGTGAGGGTGGCCATTACTTCACAACCGAGGAAACACAGGTGTGGTGGCATATGCCACAGATCATACTACAATACCCATATTGTGGGGTTGATTCCGGGGTGATCCGGATATGGTTTTACCTCCGAGAGAGGTTTTTGACCATCGAGGTATGTTTGTGATTTATTGGATACGTTGATATTTGAGATAGTATGACCTATGTATTTATATAAAGATGGATGATAATGCTATCCTTTGTTTGTTTGTATGTGCAGATGTGGAACCTTGTGGGCATGAGGTTGATATGGTGAAAGTACCAACTCGTCAAGGGCCGATGAGATCGCTGCAGGGAGAGCCGCGGGTAGGAGAGAGACATCGGCATGAGGACATTGAGGTGAGACGAATCGACGAAGAGAGAGAGGATAGGAGACACCGTTTTGATGACCCTGGTGTCGGGCCATCGTATGCTCCTCCGACGAAGGCCAGGGGAGATTTTGAGGATATTCGCCACCGCTTGGAGGTGATACTACAGGGTGTGCCTGAGGGCATGTGGTCGCACATCCAAGATGAGGGTGTCCTGGAGCAGTGTGTGGGGGTTCCGCTAATGTGGTGGACTATGGTTCAGCGGGAAATAGTGGCAGGTGTTGCAATGACTGGGTGGTTACCTCCAGGTCCGGAGGGACCGATAGTGGGTGGGGCACCGCCGCCTGAGGGAGGGGCAGGAGGTGGTGCACTAGAGGCAGCTTGAGTGTCAGTCTGTGTATTTTTGTATTTTGTATATAGGCTGGTGAGCCCATGTTGGTGTAGTGACACCAGTTTTGTACCAAGGTGTTTCACTGGCCTGCAGATTTTGTATATGATGTATTCTATGTAAACATTTTGATGGCACTTTGGACCGACATTTATATATATATATATATGGATATACATTTTGGGTCTTTGTGATGTTCACATGTGTGTTAGAATGTTAATGTTGCCTCTGATGTCTAATCTATATGATGTGACAGATTTGTAATGGTTTATGTGTGTGTAAGGGTACTTTGATGTGATATATGCCAATCGAGTACAATGTTAGCTAGGTTATCTGTAATTTGATTAAATTGTCTTGGAATATGTGTAAATGTAATGAAATCAAACTATCGAGATAAAAGTCTAACTTGCAGGTATTTGCGAAAGAGGCAAGGATCACAGACACAGTACACATTGTTGAGCTGGAGGACGACTAGTTGTGAGTCAAGTAAGATGCTAAGGTGAAAAATACCATGATAGCGGTCATCGACGAGCAGACCAATGATGACCGTGTACTTGGCTTGGCTGTTGGTTGCTGAACCCAAACATATGCCACTGGAGTGGAGCAGTTCATGTGAGAGGGCATAGAGGGCCCAAGTAGCTGAAGTGAGATTCTGAGTCCAACGGCTGGTGTCATTGGTGTAACTGATGTGGTAGGTTGATGGAGAAGGCATATGTCAATAACACGAATGATAGTTTAGACGTGAGGAATGGAAAAAAGATTAAAAGCACTATAAAAGAAATAACCTAATGTAGAATGGCTACGCTTAGGCATAAAATTTCTTCAAGTATAACCCATTGACGAGTTCTTTGAGGGAGAGGCCTTCAGGGGAAGCCAGGATGTATGCGCCTTTGGTGAGGAAATGTTGGATAATATAGGGGCCATGCCATAGTGACTCGAATTTTCCATGACAAAGGGTATCGTGAGCGATATCATAAGCAAGGACGAGTTCAACTTCGTGAAATGAGCGAAGGTTGACATGGCGATCAAAGGTGGCCTTTGACCATTTTTTGTCTGCCTCATTGTTCTGTAATGATGATTGAGGATATTCATCCATGGAATCTAAATGCAACAAACGCTGCTCCATTGGAGCAGTTTCGGGTAATAGCTCAATTGCAGTGCGCAAGGTAGGGATTTCACACTTGATAGGAAGAGTGGTCTCTACCCCGTGGACTAGATGAAATGGGGTGAAACTGGTGGTCGTTTTCACGGCTGTCCGGTAAGACCATAGCACAGAAAATAACATATGATGTCAATTGGTCTTATGTTTGTTAACCATGCACTGTAACATGGTCTTGAGGACCTTGTTGACTGCTTCGACCTATTTGTTGGACTGAGGGTAATATGGTGAGGCAAATTCATGGGAAAACCCTAATCGAGATGAGAGTTCGACGAAAATATCATTCTCAAAAATTTTCCTGTGATTAGAGACCAATTGGAGTGGTACTCTGAAGCAAGATATGACATGATTGAAGAAAAAACGTGCTGTGGTGTTGGCGATGTTGTTGAAGGTAGGCATGGGTTCATCCCACTTTGTGAAATAATTGACTACGATGCTGATATATTTGTGGCCATTGCTAGATGGGGGGTTGCATGTCATGAATTCGATGTCCCATTTACAAAAGGGGCCTACCGTAATGATTAGGTGTAGAAGAGCAAGTGGTTCTTGTGCTTTATTGGCATAAAGCTGGCATTTATCACATCGTTTCATGGCGTGAATGCAGTCGTGAAATAATGTAGGCCATAAGTAACATGTGTGGATGATTTTTTGAGCGGTGGGAATTCCCGAAAGGTGGCCTCCACAAGCACCGCTATGATAGTCGTTCAAGAATCAATCGGCCTCATCAATAGTCAAGCATCGATGAAGTATGGTGTCGATCCCTCACCGATATAAGATATCTCCGATGAGGAGATATCGAGGGGCCTAGTGATGAATACGATGGAGGTCATCTCTTGAGAGGTGGTTACCTAACTTTTGGGTTCAGAGGTAGATGAGAAGGTCACCATACCAAGGATCATCCGAAGTGATGTAAAAGAGATGTTCATCGGGGAAGCCGGTATTGACGGGGGCACTGGTAGTATCGGAGGGGAAGGCTGTGACGAGTTTGGAAAGGACGAGAAATTTATTTCTCTTGGGTGTTGAAAGTTCGAGGTCGTACTCCTGAAGGATAACGATCCATCAAGAAAAGTTTCCATTAATTTGACAATGATTGAGCAAGTATTGCATGGGGTTGGAATCTGCTATGACTCTGGTAGTGCGAAGCATAATATAATGGCACAGTTTCTGGACTGCGAGGATGACTGCTAGGGCCAGTTTCTCTTTGCGATTGTACTTCAAGGGTGGCCCTGAGAGGTTTTTACTAATGTAGTAAATGACATTCTCACAATCAACATCACCTATTTGAACAAGGAATCCCACTACAGAGATAGCTGAGGCTGATATGTAGAGGATATAGTCGCGATTATAGTTGAGTGAACTAATTAAAGGGGCATTGGAGAGCGCCCTTTTAATATTTTCGAAAGATTTTTGGGTATGTTCATCCCAGTGGAAGGGGATGTCATGGCGTAATAAGTGAAGGAAACCATGTGCTCGAGTGGAATAGTCTGGGACAAATCATCGTAAAAAGTTGGTTTTTCCTTGTAGGCTCTGGAGTTGGCGTAAATTCTAGGGAGGTGGAATTTATGTGATGGCCTAGACTTTGAGTGGATCCACGGTAATGTTGCTTTGGGATATGATGAACCCTAGGAGGTGCCCAACAATGACGCAGAACACACACTTAAGGGGGTTTAAGAGGATGTTGTACTGACGACACCTTTGGAAGATGATCCGTAAATCATCAAGATGCTGGGTGCATTTTTTGGATCGAGCTATGATATTGTCCAAGTATGCAAGGATGAAATGAGCTAGATCATGAAAAATGTATGTCATAACCCGTTGGAAAGTTGCACCAGCGTTGTTTTGGTCAAAAGGCATGACACGATATGAAAACCTACCCCAAGGGGTAGTGAATGCAGTTTTGTATTGATCAGTTGGGTGGATTTGGAGTTGGTTATAGCGAGAGAAACCGTCCATGAAGGATAACGCCTCATGGCCTGCGCAGTCGTCAATAATTTGATCAATAAAAGGAGTTGGAAAGTTGTCTTTGGGACAAGTGTGATTGAGGTCACGAAAGTCCATGCATACACAGATAGTGCCCTATTTTTTGTTAATGGGTACAGGGTTTGAAACCCATGAGGTATAGGCAATGGGGTAGATGAACCCAACAATGCGTAATTTGTGAATCTCGGCTTTGATAGCCGCGGCTTTGGATGGGTGTAGCGGTCGTTGTTTTTGAAAAACTGGTGTGATGTCAGGATAGGTGTCGATGCAATGTTCGACAATAGATGGATCGAGGCCAGGCATCTCGGTGTATGACCAGGCGAAAATATCCCGGTATTCTTGGAAGAGGGCTTTGTAGGTGATGATTTATTTAGGGGTGCATGCTGCGCCAATGGTGATTTCCTCGACAATTCCATTTTTGATGGAAATATCGATTTTGATGGTATGGGAAATGTTGGCCATATTGCCTTCTTCAAAAGCATCAGGGGTAGGGATGGGGTTGTTGAACTAGTCAATATGCCCTAATGAGATAAAATCCTTGGTTTCAACTGTGTATATGGGGTGTTGGTTAGGAGGCATGAAGGCTTCCTGTGAAAACAAGAGTGCTCTGTGGTGTAGTGCATCCCATGGGTAGTCAAGGGTGGTTAATTCCTCGAGTATGTCTTCGTCGCAGTGGAATTGATGAGAATATAGTGGATCTAAAAGAGTGATATCGGTGGCGATCACCATGTGTTGATCTTCTGGTCATGAAGAAGCAGAAAGGGGGACGCAATGAGATTGCGATGGCTCGCTCATCATGAACCATATATCGAGATATTGAGGGTAATAGATGGTAGTTGGTTGTAAAATTTCCATAGGGAAATGAATGGGAGAGTTGGGGGGATTTAGGGGTAAATCCTCATATAGATCATCCAATAACCATGGAGGAGTAGGGAGTGCTTTTGGTTCAGGAGAAATAATGTGAAGAACCTCTGGTGATGGGATAGTGTTAGACATTGATTCTATATGGAGTGCAGAGGTTTGAATCAAGGTCATTTGGTGTTTCTTGTATTCAATGATCATAGGGCATCGATATGTAAAATGATTGAAGGATTCACATAGAGAGAAAGGGAACCTCATGCGTTCATTGACTAAAGTCATGACATAATGGATGTCAGTGATGTTTAGTGGGGATGGTGTAACTGGTCTAGGTTCTTGCTGGAATCTTTGGCGTACTGATACTAATGTCTGTCGAAATTGGGGTAGCGCTGGGCAATGGTGTGTATAATGGCCATATTCTGAACATATGGCACAAGTGAATTTGGTTTGCAGTCCTTTGCTACTTGTGTTCTGTGAGATAGCAACAATACTGGAGGAAGCGATGAGTGGTGATGATGTTTTATTGAGTTGAATTAGGTTACGTAACTCAGGAAGAGATGGAAATTTTTTGGTTGGGTGTCCATATTTCTCACAGAGCGTGAAAGGAGGTTGGATGCATGGGGGAAGTAGAGTTGTGGGATCTTTCTTCTTTCGCCTTCCCCCAACTGTGGCGGGGAGGTTAGTGAGAGGGGGTGTAGGGGGTATGGTGGGAGTGAGTATGGGAATCTGCATTGGGATTCCTTCGGTTTGGGGGGGAAGGGATGGTTGAGGAACCATCTCTGGTGGATGTAAATACCAAACTGGGATTGCCAACACCATATTAGGGAGATTAAGTGTTGCGTCTACTTGGAAATATTGTACGCCTAGTGGAGGGTAAAATAAGGGGATTTGAGTAATGGCTTGGGGAACTATTTTCCAAATTGGGATATGGCCTTGGGGTGAGGTGAAATCGTGAATTAGTGGAGTTGACAAGTCCGTCTGAGGCTCGTGAGGGAGGCGCTCTGCGACTAGTGGGATGTCAGATATGAGAGAAGCCTCCCTGGGAGGGAGGGTATCCTCCATGTCAGTTCCTATGGATGATATGACACATACTTGATTGGAAGGATGAAGGAGCGGTGGTGCCCCATGGTAAGTTCCTAATAATGAAGGGTCTTTGAAAATCCTGGGACCCATTTCAATGAATGGGTATGTTTCAGGATGAGTGTGGATGAGAGGGAGAATGTTATCGATGTTGGCAGAAGGGTTAGGATCGTAATGTGAAACTTGGTCAATTGTGATGATCTTCCCGTTGTGGGGGAACATCATGGTTTGAAATATGGAAGAGGCAATTGCCTTCATAACATACATGTAGCTATGACCAAACAAGATATTGTAATCAAGTGGGGCATCGATAACTTCAATTTCAATGAGAATGGTTTTTCCCCCTAGTTCTATAGGGACATTTTGGAAGAGCCCTTCAAGAGACGATGGTCGTCCGTCATAAGCTCTTAAGGTAATGGCATATGGTATGAGTTTGGGGGAACCAAGTTTTTTCCATATAGACTTGGACATGATGCATGTGGATGTGCCTTCATCGATGATGCACCGATGAATTGTAATGTTCTAAATTTTAACGGGGATTTGAAAAGCGATGAGAGCGGGGAGTCGAGGTTCTCCGTTGTCGAGATCAAATGTGATGAGTCGAGTATCCATGGGGTCGACTGCCCCCAACGTGGAAAATAATGATTTCCGTTGAGTGGGACAAGTTTGAAGGACTTATAAGACTGACATGACAGTTGGGAATTGTGCTAAGTCATCCACCAAACTGTGGTTATGAGCCGCCCTAGACTGCAGGTTGTGGACATTCCTGTGTAATAGGATACGAGGGATACAAAGAGGTGTTTCTGTGTTAGGGTGAGGGATCACCAATGAGGGTTCTGTTGGTGTGGGGATTGTTTCTGGGGGTGTGGGAGGAGACTCATAAGATGCACGGTATTAACGATTACGTGTCTATAGAAGGACTTATTCCTCACTAGTGAGGAGGATAGTACTCTCTGCAGGATTGTTCAGGTTGCAATATTGTCCCAACTATGGTGGGGTAGGCTGCATGTCCTATTGGGTATTCATCACTCCTTGGTGTGGAATGGGATTTTGTAGTACTGTTGGGGGTGGTTGTTGCACGTATTGTTGTGGGGGATGTTGAGAGGCAGGTGATGCTAGAGGGTGTGGTCCATTTCTCGAGTCTTTCATTCGTTTAAAATCAACGATTTGGGGGCAATGATGAGTATAATGACTGAACTCACTGCAAAGGGCACAAGGGAAGTTATTTCGAATATTATTGTTATTTTTCCCTTAACGCTTGTTGTTGTTGCCCCCTTGGGGGTTCTGATTCCCTTAGTTTGGGTTTCCCCCAGTAGGTTGGTTCTGTTGGGGGTGATTCCCGCCTTGACCTGGGTTTTTATTGTTCTATTTTCATCCTTTCTTTTTGTCATTATTAGATGGATGGGTTGGATTTTTCGTATTCAACTGTTCAAAATTTTGATATTGCTGAATGGGAGAGGGTTGAACAAAATTCACTCCAGCGTGTGGGTGTCCTTGTGGTGGAGCCATGGGCAGTGGAGGACCAAGAAATGGAAAGTACGGATTCTGTGGGGGTAAGGATCCGTAAGGTACATAGGAAGGTGTGGCACTTTCACTAGTACTTAGAGTATAAGCTGAGGTAGAGGGGGTATGAGAACTTGTTTGGATTGGTGGGTGTATTGTAGGTGTTGGCGGTGGCCCACTACTAGGTGGGGGTAGGGTAGCAGGGTATGGTTGCTGATAAGAGGGTGGAGGATAATAAGGGAATCCTCCATATGCCGATGGATATTGTGGTGTACCATACATTGGTAGTTGTTGGGGTTGTGGACTATGGTGCGTGGTATTAGCAATCAATCTGTTTGCTGAGTGAGACATCCCGGGTTTGTCTTGGCCGAATGGCACAGGTTTTGGGAGGTCAAGAAGTACTGTGTACAAGTACCCTGATTATGAATATATGAGATCGTATTGTTGAGCCTTACTGATGGCTTATTCTTCTGATTGAGGGAAGGTGGAAGCCACATCTTTACCGAGGAGAGAGACAAGTGATATGAGAAACCAATCAAGACATTATTGTTTGGTGGTTTCTTCTTTGCATAAACTATGTCGTCACCACCACTCATGAATTTGATCAATGACATGTGTGGCTAAGGTTTGTTTAAAATTAGAGAGTAGTTCAAGACCATTGTCATGGGGGAATGGTAATTGGAAGAAGGTCAAGAATGCTTTGGCCAAGGACTCGAAAGTCACATGGGACCCCAACTTTTCATCTACATACCATTTGGCTGATGGGCCAGTGAGTGTGCATTGAAATAATCATAATCGGATGGAATCATCCATAATGTTGTTGGAAGAGAACCATAAGTGGAAAGTCATGACATGGTTGGCAGGATCATCTCCTGTCTTTCCTTCAAACTTGGGGATATCTTAAGGTAATTTGGTAGGCATTGTAGGCCATGTGGGGTCGTGCAATATAGGGTCATTTGTGAGTTTTCTTAGATCCGGTATGTTGAGAGAGGCCAAATATGGCATCATGAGTGGTGGTGGAGGATTAGTTCCAGCCATGGTGTGAGGGTTTTGTGAACCTGACCCTTGAGGGGGACTAGGTGGGTTTTTACTTCCCCCTTGAGAGGAAGTTGGCTCCCCACTTCCGTGTAAAGGAGATAAAGTGGAAAGTGGACCTTGGGAATTGGACCTAAGTAAGGTGGAACCAAGAAAAGATGATCCTAAGACAGTGGCACTCATAGGGGTGTGAGAAGGTGGTGTCGATGAGTTGGAAAGACTAGGAACTCCCCCTAAGATAGGAGGGAGGTTTAGCAAGTTTCTGGAGCGACAGGGATTCTATGGGTCCCCTATGATGCCCGACTAGATGAGTGAATGTGTGTGAATGGTGGTGATAGCAAATAAACAAAAAAGAGCCTTTGTTTGCAATTTTTTGAACTTTACACAATATATATCCAAATCAAAATGTAATCAGAAGTGCATCATACATAAAGTGTTATGATAAATAGGCATATATGTGGATAGGTGGATTTTTTCTGCGTGGGGGAACAAAGAAAAAAAATGCTCGTGTCCTAGAAGACGTAACGTCCTTCCTCTCAAATAGCACTGGACCTTCCAATAGTACTCAACAGTGGGGTCTGAAGCCACTGAAAGAGAAACTAGTGAAGGACGAAGCGATCAGTTATAATGAGGGGTACAGGGGGCATATCCCAAAATAATTGACGATATTTCCCAATAGTCATAGAAAATCCGATCAAGGTGCAATTGCAGCCCACAATTTCCACCTGGGTAGATGTCCTAAAATTTGGTCACTAGGTACCTCGGTCAAAGTGTGACATTTATATTTTCGGCCTAAGAAATGGGTCATGGGCTAGATCTCGTCCAAGAGGTGGGTGCCTCAAGGGGGGATGCATAGAACAACCGGACCTCGACCTTCAACCCTTCATCGGTATCTCCCTGCCTTATGGTGTTAGGAACACTTGACTTGGAGGATTTTAAAGTTCCCTATTTGACAACTTATATTGTTTTGAAAATGTGAGAACCAGATAATAGGGAGTTATTTGGATGCCTATCCCCGAGATCCTACCTAGACTAAAAAATTTCTTTTGGCACCTCCTGTGGAGGAAAACTTAGTGAGTTTTTAGAAAAAATTTAGATGTGTTTGTTGGAGAGATTGGGGGTGTGAGCCAATCTCATTGAATTTAAATGGGAGTGGATAGTTTCGTCAAAAAAAGGGTGGGGTGTTTCGGAATCCCTTTGGAGGAAACTTACTTTAACCCCCACATTTCGAGATGAAAGCTATGTGAGTGAGAAGTGACTTTTGTGTGTGAATGAGCGAAATTGTGCCAATGTTTTAATGAATTAGGTGTCACCTTGCTACATGTGGATTTCGCTTGGTTCTTACAAGTGTTGATTACCTAATTAACTAAATGTCTTTGGTACAACCTTTCATAATTCAAAAGTCCCTAGGAAGCTAGCATGTGGACATGTGGGTCCTTTACTATTCCTTTAACTCGCTATTGTGATTTAATCTAAGAAATCTTTTGAAACTATCCTAGATTGTGACCATGTGGGCATGTATGGGCCCATTACAAAACCTTTAAACTTCCCTAGCAATTTAATCTAAGAAAGTAAATTTCAACACTATTCTATCTTTGTAGAATCTGGGCATGTATGGGCCCGTTACAATCTTGAGATGTGTTTGAGAAATAAACTAAGAGGAGTCCCGAGGGGGCTGTTGTCCTCTCCTAAAGGTTTTAATATTTTTAAGGGAGATGAAATCATTTTCCAACCTCTTTTTGATTCTCAAGATTGCTTTGAAATGCGAGAGAAGATCATACTAAATGATTGTTATCCAATTTCTGGTCCCAATGCAAGTTTTATATGTCATTTCAAATGATTCTGACTTATACTTTTAGTCAAAGCAAGCCATCCATGTGGAAAAATGAAAGCAAAAAAGGGAAATAATGATTTTAAACCCCCTAAGTGCCTATGTGTTTTGACTAATACCTTTATATGGAGAGGGAACTAATCGTGGTGCAGATTACAACATGCATGAAATCATCTTTAAGGAGACTATGGGCCTTTCATAAGTCACAAAAAGAATTACAATGTGTGTTTTTCTGCATAGGTGCGCGGGTCTAAGAGTAGTCAGGGGCGCACTGAGTGCCTATGTGAAAACCAAAAGAGAATTTTGGGCACAGGTGCATACAGGGTGCTGAACAACACAGTAATTTGGGTGCATGTGTGCACGATGTGTGATTGTGGGCCATTAAACCCGCGCACACCAGACACACGGCTGTGAAGAAAACTTTGGATGGAATTCTCTCAATTCATCTTTGAACTAGATGTTTTGCAGGTCAGCTTGGGCCGGTTAAGGTACCTGCAAGTTAAATAAACCAAAAGAAGAGCTAGAAAAACCCAAATGGGGTAGGAAATTGATACCTTTCCTCAGTGGAGTCGCCAATCTGTTGGACCTCTTTTGTCACTTGAATGAGAAAAACAGAAGTGCTTACAAGATTAGTTTGGTTAGCTAAGCAAGACAGTAGTAAAGGAAAGGGTTAGAGAAAGAAACATAAAAGATTAAGCTAAGAATTAAACTAAGAAATGAAATAACAACTAAATTATTGCATAAGGACATAAGAACGAAAAGAAAACAAGACTCATGTCACCAATGGAAAGGATTTGTATTAGTGAAAAGAAAACACCAAGAAGAAAGAGGACTTTGGGTCCCTTCTTCCTCCAAGGGAGTGCTCTTGGACCCCCACAACTAAGCTCTTCTTAAAAATTTGAAAGAAATGGTGAAATAATCCCAAGCTAATCCACTTAAGAGGTGAGATGGATTGCCCCAATGTAATGATGCTAGTATGCTCTTGATGAGAAAATAGGATTCCCCAAGAGAATAGCAACAACATAACCTTGCAAATGAATTCCTTGAAAATGTAGTGCACCCATGGCCTTCTTTTCTAGCATAGCTTTGAGGCATTATGTAACCATCTTTTAGTGTGAAAAGGGGATATTTAGGGCATTTTTCGGTCTTTCACTAGCAACCCAGTCGGATCCAGCCAAGATTTGGATGTCAAATCGACTTGGAAGATGAACCAGAAGTGGGTGGGAGGCCAACCAATCTCATAAATGTACCATTCTCACATGTGCACGAATTATATCATCCACAGGCGCACATCATGCGCACGTGCACTTTTTTGGCGTTTCTGAATGGTGCATGTGCACGAGCGCCCTATGTAGTCATCGCGCATCTTGATTTTTCAACTGGTCACATAGTTTTTTTACCTTTTTGACCATGTTTTTTGGTAATGTTCATCCATGGGTGGACTCATAGCTGTTTGACAATGATGGATTATTGTATCCGTTTGTGAACAAAATTTCGGTGATAACAACAGGGTTATACCAACCATTACCCATACCTGAAAGGCCATGGGATGCAGTGAGCATGGATTTCATATTGGGGCTACCAAGGACACAAAGAGGATATGATTCTATCTTTTTGGTAGTCGACAGATTTTCCAAAATGGCACATTTCATACCATGCCATAAAACCAGTGACGCAACTCATATTGCGAAGTTGTTTTTGAAGGAAGTCGTCAGACTTCATGACTTTCCAAGGAGTATTTTTTCTGATCGAGATACCAAGTCCATGGGACATTTCTGGAGGACCTTATGGAAGAAGATGAGGAAAAACTTGTCTTTTAGCTCAGCATATCATCCTCAAATGGATGGACAAACAGAGGTCGTAAACAGGAGCTTGGGAGATTTGTTGAGGAGCTTAGTGACTGAACACCACAGTTAGTGGGATCACATTTTTCCACAGGCCTAATTCTCTTATAATGATTCACTCAACAGAAGAACAGGGCAGAGTCCATTCTAGATTGTATATGGAATGCAACCAAGGGGAGTTTCTGAATTGAAAGATTTGGAACAAAATGAATTTTGGAGTGATAGTGTAGAGGAGTTTGCAGAAGGAATGAAGGAACTTCATAGCTGAGTTAAGGAGCGACTGCAAAGTTCAAGTCAAGAATATAAGCATAGAGCAGATCAACACAGGTGAGAACTTCAATTTGAAGTTGGTGATATGATTCTTTCACATCTGAGGAAGGAAAGGTTCCCAAGGGGAACATATAACAAGCTGAAGATGAAAAAGATTGGACTATGCAAGGTCATAAAGAAATTTGGGGCAAACACATATGAGATTGAATTACCCGATGGGATTGGAATCTCACCGATATTCAATGTTGCGGATTTGTACCCTTACAGAGATGAAGAAATAAGAGCAGAGGAGGAACAAAAAGAGGTTCAATGGACAAAAAAAATGCCTATAGCTGAAAATACACAAATGGAAGGCATAATTGATAAGAGGATTAGCAAAAAGAACAGGAGAAAAGAGTATTTTGAATACTTGGTCAAATGGAAAGGACATCCAGTTGAAGATGCCAGTTGGGAGGATGAAGCATAAATTCATAGGCATGGATAGACCGTGCAAGATCTCATGAACACGAGTTCATGAAAATTTTCAACCAAGGGAGTATGATGCAGGAGCATCGTAAGCAGCCAACCAAGCAAGCATAAAAGGCGGAAGACAACTGGAAAAGCGCAACACACATTTTTCACATTTTGAAATGTTTTGAAAGTTAATGAGCTAATATTAATGTAATAACTAGGGGAAGCGTACTTGCATGTTGTAAAAAGATCTTGAGTGATTTTCTCTCATCTATTGGATGTAATAGACATTAAGTCTATTTAATAAAAGTAGGTAGATTTGAATTAATAGATTAGACAGTTTTAGAAGCATAGGAGGGAAAACGGATATAGACACCCTCGCCCTTGTATCATTGTATCATTAGAACAAGACGGAAGAGAAGAGACAATTCATAAGTTGTTGAGCTATAACAGAGAGTTGTAGATAAGAACCCATGTACAAGATCACTTGAGTTAATATATCAAGATTTGACTCAAATTTCATGGTGTTATGATGCTTACTGTTTACATTTGTTAAATGGTATGTTTACAGTTGTTTTATTTCCTCTATTATGCATTTGTGTCAATGCTGTGTTGAATGTATGATTTCATGTTGAGTGTATGAACTCTGAGAGAGGAGAAGAATGAGTTTCAATTGTTTCTCTTCCTGAGAATTCCTGCAAGGAGTGCAGTGAACGTCCGCAAGGAGTGCGTTGACGAGAGTCTGAGTTTTATCCTGGAAAGCTCAGGAGAGATACCGTTGTTCTCAAACCAGTAGAAGTGCAGGTTAAGCACAAATCCATGCAAGGTGTGCACAATCTAGTTGAAGCCTTAAAACTCATTAGCTAAGGTGAAGGTTGAAGGACTACTATTGCAAAGAATGCACAGAGTCGAAGATTCAAATAACCAGAAGTTATTTGAAAGTTTTCCGCAAGGAGTGCAAGAAGGATTCCTCTTGGAGGCTTGAATTGGCAAGTGAAAGCTCAAGAGGGACAACACCTTTGAAGTGTTCAAAGGGAAAGGGATATGAAGGCCAATATTATCTCATAAAAGTCAAGTTCAGGTGGAAGAACGAATGAACGAATGGTGAGAAACCTTCGTGGAGGAAGTGCGAATTTGTGAGGGTCATTGGATCCTGTAGAGTTGCAAGGTGGTTAGAGGCTAGTGAAACCCATCACCTAGGATCCGAGGGTCAATATGAGTCACTGATCTCATTTCAACCCATGTTGTTAGATCAGTTTGCGAATTCGAGGTTCATGAGTTCAGAGGGTAGACCAAACTCTTGGTTTCGTGAAGTTTCGAGTTGCAAGGAGTAAGGAAGGAGATCCACACCATTGGATCCAAGCCATGGGAGAACCGTTGGATTAGAACCCCGCGGAGTATCGTGTATTGGGGGCTCGGGGGTTGAAAGAATTTTTGTTTGACTACGAGGTCGTGAAGTGTCGAGCGTCGAGGGCTCGTAGAACACGTTGCACATTCGTAGGTGGGGACCGTGTGGTTGGCAGGTGGCGTAACAACAAGCACCCCAAGAAAGGTGTAAGTCGGTGACAGGTGGCGTGTACTCAATGCATTGAATGACTCAAACCATCAATGACTTATTGTGTCTTAGGGTTTCGCAAAGGAGGAGCACGAGGGCTCAACACTCCAACTCGTGAAGTCGCAAGTTTCGAGTAGTGTTAAAGGAGTCAACTCATCGTTGACTTATCACGTCTCGGGGATTCGCAGAGGGGGAGCACACTGGTTCAAAAATCCAACTCGCAAGGTCACGAGTTGCGAGTAGTGATAGCGCTTATCCCTAGCCGATGGTTATGTGTAGAAGGTGCTAACAAGGAGGAGTTATGCCCATATCGCAATATTGGGTATCGACATTTGGAGAAAGAGGAGTTGGGGGTCTTTGACTCACGAGCTCGCGAGTTGTGAGAGGTGCATATTCTAAGGCAAGGTTGTGGTCGCATGGATATGTAAGGCTCGCACCTGGTGACAAGTTGCAAAGGGTGGGTTTTCATAAAGGACCTGTGGATTCGTTGAGGGTTTCAATAAGGAACCAAAGGAATTGCTTCGGTTCAAGGAGAATTTGGAACGATCCTGTGTGGATCTTGGCCCGAGGGTTAGAGGTCTGCGTCACAAAGAAAATGTAGCGCTCTGGTGTAAGGGGAACTATATCATTATAACACTCTGTGTAAGGCCAACAGGGAATGCCAACGCTCTGATAACATGGGAAAGGGAGCGCTGGTGTCTTAAATTCCAAAAAAATGTTCAAAAAACCAAAAACTCAGTCAAACTTTGGCATTCACAGTGTGTGTGATGGAATAAGGATTCAATCAACACATTCGATCAGACACATGGGATGAATAAGGTATTAAAATAACAAAGGCTAGGACAAGATCTGCATGAAAAACCAAAACTGAAAGCTTCAATTAATCCCCAGTGGAGTTGCCAATTTCTGTAACAGGTGAATCCTCCTGCGGACAAGCGGATCCCCTCTTGGTCTCTAGACTTCTAAGGCCAAGACAGAAAGGTGCTTAACATGGACACTGATATCCTTTTAGATATAATCGAGCTAATGTACGAAGGAGAAGAAGAAATACATGTACCTTGTTAACGATGTTTGTCCTTGCAAATTCTAAGCTGAGCTTTGATCCTGAGCTCCCTGACAGATCATGTAGAACAAACAAAGATACAATGGACTTCCTATTCTACTGAGATTAGCTCAAATATATATCTATCTACTGAAGACAAGTTCATGTGGAATAAACACACACTTGAAAGAAACAGTCTAAGAATAGTGTATATTGATGAGAACAATAATGAAGAATACATACAACCATAGATGTGAGTGCAGTAGCTTCACCAAGCTCTCTTTGTCTGAACCCTTTCTCAAATAGTCCACACATAGAATGAAGATTCTTCAGATGGAATATCCCTCATGAGATCATAAGTTAGATGCTTTACAATACTTTTCACCCCCTTTTCACCATGAGAAGGCTTCCTTATATAGCCTTGGAGAGATCCAACCACTTGAGAGATATTTGGGGTAAGTTGAGGATTCTCCTCCTTCAGTTGTGGATCTTCCCTAAGATCATGGCTTGAACTGGGATTCAGATCCAACTGCCTTCAGAGATTGAATGGATCTTTCCCTGATTTCCCTCAACAAGTCAAAACTCGCTCAAAAAAGGAAGTACTCCCCAAAAAGGGGCACCAGAGCATTGTAACGCTCCACTGAAAAGGTGCACAGAGCGCCAATGCTCCCTGACAGTAGGTAGGGGAGCGCTCCTCTCCAAAATCCATTTTTGAGTAGTTCTTTCAATGGTAAAAGGTTTGTACTAGTTGTTAAATCATTCCTCTTCTTCAAAACTAGTCTTTTGAGGTGTTTTAAGTGTCCTTTTGATGTCGTTATGGGCATGACATAGGCAGTATGGAAATACATTTTTGTGACACTTGCAACACTTGCAGCCAAAATGAGACACTTGAAACATGATAATCATGACACTAGGACATCATTGTAATGAGTATGTTTTATGTGTAACACCTGGGTCTACCCCTGTGCCAACAAATGGTTTCGTTGTCGGGACCTGAAAATGTGATTGTTGGGGACTGGGAAAAAATAAGCTTTGTGCAAAAATTTGTCCTGAAAATGTGAAATCTCTATGCGTTGATGTATTTCCCTAGTGCACAACATTTTACTTGACCTGAGGAGCTCTGTGCCAAGAAAAGAGGTCAGATATGAAGAAAAGAGGTAAGATCTGTAAGCTCTGTGCTCTGATAAAGGTAAGAATAGTAGAAAAATTCTAGATCTGAAAGCTTTGTGCTCTGTAAAAGTAAGATAAGTGAATTTTTTTGTTTCTAGAGTATGGATCTAGGTATGTTTGATAGATTCTGTCCTAGATTAAAAGCTAGGGAACTAATAGATGAATGAAGGCTTGATATGAGTAGATCTGATAAGAATAGTGAAAGATATGTTATACCTAAGCATAGAAATAATGTTTGGACTAACAAATGGATGCAGGATCCTAGAAACAATTTGTTGCAGGTTAGCTCCTATGATCCTAGCACGTAGTATAGGAGAAGTTGGGGATCATTTAAAATAAAGAGAGGATTAACCCTTTGTTACAGTTGCAGAAAACTGAGACATCTTGATAAGGAATTCCTTGGGAGAAGACCTATTTGTCTTTGTTGCAAAACTATGAACCATGAAGTGTTGGATTTCCCTAGAATGATTGATAAGCTTGAAAGTATGAACATAAGACAATAAAACCCTAAGGTAGATCCATAAACTAAGGCTATAGAAAAACCCCAAAAAGAATCATATAAGGTATTTCTACAGATGAAAGAAACCTTGAATGACCAGTGACATGTTAGATTATCAGAGATCTTTAAAGACAAGGAATGCATTGAAGCAAGAATAGGAGACTTCAACATTGACTATGTTCTAGATGAGGAAACATAGGTGAATATCATGAAAGAGAGAACTTGGAAAGCTATAGGAAGGCCTACTATGATTCCTTCATTAGGAGGAATAGGGTTATTCAGAGGAAAACTAGTAAACCTATGTGAAAAGCTCACTCATATATCTACAAATGCCAATGGAACCTCAATAGAACAAGATTTTGAGATTATTCAATTTATTGAGGACAACACCCCATTTACCATGTTACTAGAGAAACCTTGTATTGAAAGAGATCAAGCCAGACTAAAATAAGAAGAAGAAGTTTTGGAGAAGAAGAAACAAGAGTTAAAATATTTCATGACTAGAAGGATCGCATACTTGATTGAAGAACAGGAGAACGGATCGAAACTATTTAACACTAGAGACCCAAATGTCAAAGCTACAAGAAAATTGGAAGACTCACAGAAGACTGAAGTACCTATCTCAAATAAAGAAGAGGTGTTACCCCTAAGTCCTAGGAAATAATCTCAACAACGTGCAGTGACTATGTTGAAAGAAGATAAGAATCAAAATGGAAAAAGGAATAATGAGACAAAGCTCACTGGAAAGAAGGCTAGAAAGCTAATTAAGAAGAGGGATAAGATTGAAAAGTTATAGAAGATTCCAGAGGGAACTTCACAAAAATAAAATTTTCCGAATTGGAGCTTCATCGGGATATTAGAACAATGACACATGGCACTTCGCCATGGCGAAGAAATATAGTTGTTCGGACCGATATATCCATTCGACTGCCGCTATGAACGGGTCGAAAATCATTTATAGCTCAACACCAAACCATTGTACCATGTCATAACAGACAAAACAAGAGTTAATGAGGCTTCATACCCATTACAAGCAAATTGTTTCCGAGTTACCTATTTATCCCGTCATGCCATGCATGGAGAACACTTTTTCTAACCGAGAGTTTGAGCCCGCAAATTAAGTGAATTATATACAATGATCATTGCACTCTTGTTGTTTATTCTAAAGCAGTGTTTGAGTTCATCGTGCCCCAATAATTTTAATCTCGAGCACGTATGTCTGATGAGCTCATCGTAGTTGAAGAATCAGTGATAGAAGTACTCCTCGACTTGATGAATGAAAGAGTCATGTCGGAGAGAGGAGTGTCTACAGGTGTACAATCATATTCGATGAGAGGACTGCCGACCTCTCCGTCCACTGCTCGAGTCAGACCATCCCGACTAGTAGATGAAAATCGAACCAAGTATAGGGACGATCTCGTGAATGTTAAGTTAATCCCGAGTATACTACCCGCTTATCTATCACCTTTGAACGGTGTGGTAAACGGTGACAACATACCTATGTATTTCGAGTATGCCTTGGTCATTATGTACCTCTCGAAGGGGATACACGCAGTGTGAGAAGACCAAGTTAATATTGCAGTGTTGAAGTTTAGTGTCTTCAACCTTGGAAACATGAAGGTTTATAGAATTCTCTCCCCACATAAGTATCTGACTAGAACAAAAGGAAACAATTCAAAGATAATTCCTCAGTCATGGACCCATAACCTCGCACAGTCCACACTGCTCAACGTCATGAAAATTCCTCACTTCGGAAGGCACCAAGAGGTGAATGCATGTGTCAAGTTGCTGCTCTCCTGTTACCATGGGGGTTATTTGTGGTTGAACCACCGTATAACAGTTGATTTAACATTGATCAATCGGATCACAGGGTTGATTATGCAAGGCCCTGACCCATAGGATTTCTACCTCGAAAATACCATGAATCGCTCTTTAGCTCAAAGGATAAAGGAAACTTATGGAGATTTCAAGAATGGCATGCGAGGTTACAAGGTAGCTTCTATCCAAATCGGTGCAGTGCGCCTCGCCTATCAATTGATCACAGGAAAGTTAGTGCGAAAGAATCGAACTGGTTTCGTAGTTGACCCTACAGGGAAGTGCGCAAAAGGACTTCATATGAATTGGGCATAGTACCTGGTGAACCAATTAGAACTTGACTGCAGAGAAGCCCATGATCAAGGGTATGAATTTCATTTCAAATGGCTATTGATCCTGATCGCTTTCACTACCTGGGATAGCCGGAAGGTGCGACCTTCCTGGACATCGAGCCCTTTGAAACTTTGGCCACGAAGTTCAGTACACTATGGTACTCAAATGACATGAATAAGAAATGGAAGTCAAATGTCGTGTTCCACACATATTACAATCTGTTGAAGCTAGCCATGCAGTCCGAGCCTCGTATGACCCTGAATAATCTCCACAGATTTCAGCCCTTGATGAAGTTCAACGCTGATCAACATTTTATTTACATCACAGCACACATATATGGGCATAAGAAACATTTGAAGTCCTACTACAAGATGACAAAGGATGACTTGGAATATATTACCAAGGAATGGTCGACAGACCTCCTTGTTCCAGTAGACCCTGCAGAGATGTCCGACATAGACAGTACAAAAAATGCGCAGGATACACCCAGACTTAGCAAGACAAAGAGGACTGAAGAGGTCCAGGATATAGACAGTACCTCAGTAAATACTTCTTTCATATCACCAGAGCAAGGAGGTAATGGCAAAGAGGTAGATGGCACAAAGGCCAAGCAAACGAAAGGAGAGGTCACACCACCTAGAGAGGAGGAGGACTCCTTGAAGAAAAGAAATGCTTCCCCTCCAAAGCCTTTGTTCCAGAAGAAAGTGAAAAAAACCATGACCAAGTTCCAGATTGTCCTCATTGCAGATGATTTCAATTTCAACGTAGCCGCTTTGAATGATGCTTCACTGGAGATAGCACAAAAACAAGAGGATAAGAAGGAGGAGGTGTTCAATCGGATTAAGGGTGAGCTCCAAGGGGTGCAACAGGAATTACAATACAACCACGTAGTCTCCATTGTGCCTCTGTCAGTAGGAACACCAGAAATGGGAGATGAGCCATCTCAACTCCACCGAATCGCTGATATAGTCAAAGCTCACCTTTGATGAGTTCAGGAAGAAAAAATGGAAGCCACCCAAGATTTTGCACAAGTACAAGGAGACCTTGTAGAACAACGTAATACTACAGAATGGGAAAATATTGCTCTGCAAGCAAAGTGGGATGAAGAAAAATCACAACTGCAGCAAAGCAAGGAACAATTGCTCGCATAGCAACTCAAAGTAAAGGAAATGGTTCACAAAGCACTTTGCTCTGTGATAGTCGTAGAAGTAAAGAACGGAGAGCGAGTTCCAAAGAAGGTGGCACAACTTGAAGAAGTGATCCAGTAGCTCCGCACTATTCCCGAGACCCCTCAATATTTAAGAGACCAAAGGGAAGAAACTTCCCATAGCGCAGTTGACAGACTAAAAGCCCTTTTTCTAGAGTGCAAGGAACTGAGTAACCGCAGTGCCCAAACATATGAGAACCTCAACAAGAATCCAGAGCTACAAGCATTGGAGTCGTAGCTCAAGGAAGAAAAGCAGCACACAGACACACTACAGGCATAGCTGAAGGTCTTGTCGATCGTGGAAATAATGAAGCAGTCTCAAGAGAAACTCACTGCCCAATAAAAAATCCATATGATTCAACGTAGAGTGATGGAATTTACTCAATGAATTCAACCAGTACAAGATAAGGAGTGACAATTATTCACAGAGGTTGAAAGCCAAGGATTAGAGATAGAACAGGTTGTCATCACAACAGAACAATGCCTAGAAGGGCCCGTGAACAATGCAGTGATACAGGATCTCACCGAGCAAGAGGTTGTAGCATAGCAGCAGGTTGAAGCAACTTGAACCAATCTCGAGGCATTCGAGGCAAAACTAATCAGATATGAACTACCTCGGGATAAGTCAGAGGTGAGTGTTGGGGGTCTGTTGGCCCTTGGTTATGGAAGGAAGCGAAGATCAAGGAAGAAAAGGTGAAATGAGAACTTCGCGGAAGACACCGTGATTGTTATTGGGTTGAAGAATGAAAAAGAGAAGAAAAGACAGAGCGAAGTAAGGAAAAGAAAGTTGTTGAACGAGGAGATCGAGAATGACAAATCAACAAGGAATAAGGATCGTGGATAACTCAGCAAGTAGAAAAATCCACCATTGGATGCTTTGGAGCATCGCACGAGAAGGAAGGAAATATAGGCTAGCGAAGCATAGGAAACATAGGTCAAGTTGACCTAGGGTTTTAGACACCTAGGGTTTTAGTATCTAGAGTTTTGACACCTAGGTTTCGAACTAGGGCTATCGGTGAGCTATTGTAATGTATAAATAAAGGTCTAAAGCACCTGGGTCGAGTTGGTACGATATTGTTGTTGATCTAGTTGTATTGTGTTATGAGTGACTATTGTTGTGTGAGAAAGAAGTGCTAAGTGTGAGAGCCTTCTAGTATTGTAAGATCTTCAGATGTGTGCAAAGGTCAAGTCCTGCAGTTGGGTGCATAGGAAGGGGAGAGGAAGAGAGAAGAAGAGAGAATATTTGCTAGTTGAGAGTGCTAACAAGAACTGTAAGCTTTATCTTAATATATCATAAGCATAATTCTGTGGACATAGCCCTAGAGAGAGGGTGAAACACGTATATCTTGTGTCATATGTGTGATTGCTACTCTGTTCTTTGTCATTGATATACTGTTATTTCATTGTTGTGTTAGAGTAGATCTATAACTGTGCGGAGTAGATCTAAGTTGATAAGTGATATATGCATGTTGTGTTGATCTGGTATTCGATCCACTTGATATTCCCTTTGGTTGTAGACATCTCTGTCCTGCAACCCCCTCATAGCTACTTCAGGTGAGACTACATCTACCTCGCAGGTGTTGCCGAAAGGGCCAGTAGTTAGGGCTTGTTGGTGCACTCTTGGAGTGAACCCTGGGTCTACCCCTGTGCCAACAAAGGGGAAGAAACCTGTGTAGAGGTCGTCGCGCAAATAGGCCGAATTCATAATATCCCTACCATGCATACCAGAAGTAGTGAGAATCCTTCCCAACATTCTAGGATGCATAGAAAAATTTAGGTATGAAGATCATGACGCAAAAGATAGAGACAAATTCCCTGAATATGAGTCGCAGGTATACATGGAGAGAAAAGGGATCAGTGCATCTGGAGTTCCAATACTTGAACCAAAACAATGGATAACATGATTATACAACATAGGGATAATGAACTTACTGGAGATCCCTCACTTTGGATGCGACAAATATGTGAATAATTGCATCAAACAATTATTGGCATTAGCACATGGGGGTATTTTGATGTAGACCTAATTGCGAAGATAACAAGTCTTCCCATAGATGGTGAGAAGCCTAAGAAATATCTGGATGATAAAACTAAGGAGAAGAACCTAGCAGAGGAGATGAATAAAACATATGGAATAGTGAGAGGGCCTATGGGAATTGTAATCAATAGGATCAATGAACATGTGACAACACTAGCGACTAAGATAATGACATACAAATTATTAAGGAAGTGTCGCAAGGAAGAGGCACCAACATGGGTGATAGCAGCATCTGTGCAGTGCACGAAGGGGACTTTACTGAGATGGATTCCATACTTATTGAACTTGTTTCTAGATGATTGCAAAGACACCCAATACTTAGGCACAAATTTCCATTAATCGTGGTTGGTCATACTGATAACATTGGTGGGATGGAGACACCATAAGACATCATGTTTTTTCAAAGGATAGGAAAGTGTTGTGCAACAAAATATGCAACATTGTGGCACACTTCAACTGCAAAATGAAGGAATGCCAACTTGAGCATATTTTCAATATATTTGGAGGAAATACAAGAGAAGGTAGCTGAAACATGGAGGATACCACCAAAAGTGGTGGAAGAACACAAGGATATAGACAATTTTCAGGTATCAAGACACAATGTATGGATTTAGGCTAAAAGGGACCCAAATATGGACTGGTTGCAGATGAGGTACTGCGTTACTGGAGAGGAAGTTCAATGGGACATGAAGGATTGGCTAGATGAGTGGAAATTACCAGTGACATCAAATAAGGGACAAAAGGGAAAACAACTAGTAGAAGTTGGTACGTTGCAGAAAACCAACAGTCCAACAATAAACAATAGAAAGGCTGCAAAATGAGGAAAGGATAATGCAGGGAGCGCGATAGTAAGAAAACCAATAAAACAAAAAAACATTCCTAAGCCACCCACACAGGAGAAGGATCGCGCCGAAGTGACCAATGAAGGAGCACAATAGAAGAAGATGACTAATGGAAGCACACATAAGGAAACAATTATTACAATGTAGGAGGAACAAGGAGGAGGAGACATCCCAGACATAGAGATACCTACAACTTCAGTGTAGACAAAGACTCTGCCAAATAAGAGAACCATGATGTAGGAAGGAGGATAGAGGAAAAATATGAAGGAACATAAATATGTCCCAGAAATTACTATTACAGAAGATGATGTAGAGATGGTGGCAGAAAACGTACAAGACTGCATATCAGAGTCATGGGACAATGCAGAGAATTAAAGAGAGAATATCATACATAAACTATTAGAAGTGAAGGAAACGTTGGCACAATTGAAACTGAGTGCAACACAAAAGAAAGAAAAGGCGCAACCATAATAGATTGTTCAAGAATAGACATTCCCAACGCAGGAAACAATCTAGATCATAGCATCGGGAAGTGAGAATTTTCTCATCACTAGGGAGATGTTGCAGATGGAAAAAAAACAACGCAAAACTACTAAATGATATTTCTCACTTGGACTTGGAATTGGACAAGGTCCCTACTAAAATGCTATACAAACTACAAGTTAGCGTCGCACAAGAGATCTAATCACAAGCACACGAAGATGCGATAGAGTTAAAAATGGATAAGGATATAAAAGAAACATTGAAGATAACTCTTAATAAAGTGTAGGTTGAGAAGGACGAGGTAAAGAAACACATTGTCTATATAGAGGATTGCATAGAAGAATTTTTCAAGTCAATTCCAGACAACGTGTAAGAAGGAGCACACTTGCAGACAGAGGAAAAAATTGGGAAGATCGTCAGGCGATGGAAAACTACAAGAGTCATATAACGGACTTGATGGCACAATTGAACCCAATCACACCACCAAATATGAGATAACAGAGAGAGAAATAGGTTGCAGGACATATGGAGAACATGGCGCAAAGGATTAAGGACATTACAAAGCTATATGAGAAACGTGCACAACTCTGGACAAGCCTGCAAGAGGATGAAAATTTGTAGGCCTTGGAACAAAAGGAGGAAGGAATTAACATAGCCGCATAGGATTCTAAGCAGAAGAAGAAGACCATGAACATTCAGGAGAGGCCGAGGAGAATGAAGGAACTAAAGAATCTGTAGGCATAAGTGAAATCAATTTAGGTAGAGAAGTAGTTGAGGAAAGCTCAATAGGAGCCCTTACAAGAGGATGCAAAAAATATTTTGAAATAGATGGATACAACAAAGGGCCAAATGGAAAACCTTAGGTTGGAGGCTGAAGAGACGTTGAAGTAAAATTTCATTGCGTATACTATGGAGTCTTTTATAGATAGGAGAAGAGAGGTGAATACTTGTGCTGAATAAATTGTAGGTCGATTCCAGAAGTTGGAGAAATATTTCAAGGAGGAAAACACTTCCTGAGTGGCTCAGGATGAGCCATAGGTAAGTGTTGGGGGCTTGTTGGAGCAAGATATTTTGGGGAAAAATGCAACAGTTTTGGAGGAAATTTGGAGTGCGCTAAAGGAAAGAAGGAAAAGTAGTGCGATAGAAGACAAAGGAAACAATGTGCACCAGGAAGTAAGGAAAAACAACAGAGAGTCAAAGTGAGAAAAAGGTTGGATTGAATACCAACCACACATAGTTGGTTGATAAGTGGACAAGCCTAATCCAACTAGGGTTGGGGTTTTTGTAATCAATATAATGGCTTTAACCCAAACTTTGTAGTATAAATATATGATGTATGGAGTAGATATTATATCATATCATGTGGGGACTTGATCTAGTTTTGGAAAGGTTGAGTTTAGTTTTGAGTCTATAATACCTTTTTGAGTCGTAGTATCAGTTTTGTTGAGGAGATAATGTGGAGTCAAATGGATTATAACTAAAGGGTAGGTTGCAAGCCATGGAGCTTCGTGCGACATTGGTCCGCCTCACCTATGTGAATTCTAAATGAAATTTTGATGTAATGCATGCAACACAGACTTTGATGAATAATACTAATACTAATAACAAGATATTTGTGAATGTATCCCAGGGGGGGTGAACCATGGTAACACCTGTTTCATTGTGTGGAATGTGTCTCTTTCATGTGTTGCTTTTATTTGATGATGAATGAATAAGTAAATGAATGAATTTGTTAGGGTTTATTTACAATGCGCACTAGAATAACTATGAAGAATGAATGTTAAAGGTTAAATGTATGGTAGATCTGATGAATGTTGAAGTAGAAGAACAATATTCCTAACATCCCTATGAGAAACATCCCTTCCACGACTGCAAAAATTTGGGTCCTATAGTCACCCATAAGCCATCTCAGGTGAGACTGCATTCTGCACTCTGTGTGCATTATTTCCTTTTGGTTTACCAGAGGGGCCGATGGTTTCTAGGGCTTTTTTGGAGAACTAAGGTAGAACTCGGGTCAACCCATACATACAACACTTTTGTAGCTAAGGTATTCCAAAAGAAATGGATAATTTTTAGTCTCCATCCTCCTGTAACCTTTGGATTTGCTAGTCTCTTCCCTTTGAACAAGGTCATTCCATATTTTTCTTTTCTTCTTATCCATAAGAATTGAAAAAGTTTTTTCATGATTTTTTCGACATGCCTACCAATAGATGAGCCACTGCAAGACAATAAATAAGGTTGGCTTCGAGAACATATTTTACTAGTGTTATTTTTCCACCAATGGAGAGAAATTTATTACACCAAGAGGTAACCTCTTTTTTCCACTTTCTGGTATAACCAAATCTAGTAAGGAAAACCATAGTCATTTAGTTTGAGAAAAAAACACATATATTCTAATCCTCTGTTAAACTCAATATTTTGGAACAAAATTGTTCTTGTTATCATTTTTGTTTGACTTGACTGTGTTCTATTGAAAGAGACTAAAAATTTCTACACAATGATTTCCATCCCCATGTCTAGATTATATAAATCCAATATCTCTTTAAATTTCAAATCTTCTCTTATGTGCCATTCCCAAACAATAATACATTCTCTATGAACAAAAAGTGTAGGAATAAAGAGTTATCCCTATCTTTCTTCCTTAAATTAATTCAATCCTAATGTCCATTGAACATCCTAGTCAACCCCTTTGCTAGTATTAGGAAAAAATGTGGAGACAAAGGACATCCCTACCATAGTCCTCTTGTAGGTTTGAAAAACCTAGAGGCTAACATGTTTATTGAAATTGGGAGAGATAATTATTGAAACAACCCATGATATAGTTGAAAAATGAAACACCACACCCTATGTCGATGAGAATTAATATGATATACAACCAAACTATCCTATCATAGGATTTAGAAATATCCAAATTAATCACCATAGCTTGGGTCTTCTTCATTTTGACTGTATAAAGTGCTTCTTGTGCTATCCCTATAACATAATGAATCTTCCTATTCTTTGAGAACCCAAATCACTCTTTTGAATTGGTATCTAAGAACACTCTCTTTATTCTTGTGGAAATCACTTTAGAGGTAAATTTATACAAGGCATTACAAGGATATATGGGCCAAAATTATTCAAAATATTTTGGATTATCTTTATTGGGAATCATACCTATGAATGTAGAATTTATGGAACCCATTACCTTTCCATAAATTTTGAATTCTTCTACCACTTTGAGAAGATCCCCTTTTATAAAAGAATTCGACTAAAAAATGTGCACTCTACAAACCCTAGTCTTCCCCTACTGCTACCATGATTAGACACAATGGATTCATTTCCTAGAGGGGTATCCCTCCCCCTCTAGACCAGGAGGCCACAACCATTCACACCATGCTCTCGGTCATAGGGAAATCTACCAAGTCTCATCCTATAAGGTTTGTGAAAATATAGGAGAACACCATTGAAATTCCCATTCCTTCAACATCCTCAGGACAAATGGCTCTAATGATTGTTGATTGAGGTTTAATTGGTTAGTTCACAAGAGTATAGTTACCCACCAAATAAATGACTAATTGGATTTGGTGGAATTCACAAGTGTTGGACTTTGTCTACTCACTGGGTGGTTAAATACCCAAGGTTCATTAATATTTACCAACAAAACCCCATATGTGTCAACATATTGAAAAGTTATGCTATTAATAACACCATTTTTTTTTTTTTTGGGGGGG
>SNQJ01S0005986.1:99070-111493 GCA_010110895.2 Picea sitchensis
CTTAAATTTTCAACCTTTTTTTAAACCATGGCCTTAACAAATATTTCCATTACAATAAATCTAGTAGTGCCCATTTCTTTGAAGAGGCCTAAAATCAATATTTTTGAATCTATCATCTAAAAAATATATATTGTTGTACACAAAACCATAAAATCAACCTTAAAATATCCACTCATTTAGGGTTATCTTATCACTCCAAGCATCAAACAATACAAAATTTCATGACAATATAACCCTAAAATTTGAAAATTAAACATTACTTTAAATAAAAAAACTTAATACAAATTGGATTGAATTAAACACAATTAATTTCATAAAAATAATGTTTCATTGTCCATACTCAAATAAGATAAGGTAAGATAGTTTGTTATTATTATTCATAATCAAATCATATAAGCCAACAAACATAGAAATAATTCATAACTTCAGGGAAGATCATAGGTAAGTTCAAAATATCTTTTAGATTTACCATATATACATCATATTAATAAAAAGTATATAAAATGTTTCATACAACTATTGATATTGAATCATGGATTCTAAGACACCATCAAAATTCACATCATTTTTAGATGAATGATTAATGAAGAAGTAGATGATCCATATTATTCCTTTTTATCAATGAGTGCACCATTTGAGTCTGCATGTATTTCTAACATTTCAAATGTTATAAGCCTTCTAGATCTATGACCAGGTTTCGAGACTCACATCATGTAATTATTTCTTATGCTTGCAACGTCTTGATGATATCTATACTATTGGAGTGAAGAGTGTCTCTTTTTGTTAAATGGAAGTCATAAACAAGTATGTCAACATCCTCTAATTTTAAAATGTCAATGCATCAATGATTTATATTTTGACCCTTTGTTTTTCTCTTTTTGTAGATCTATTTCTCAACTACCATCTCTCACTTATAGATGCCATTAAATGGGTGTGTATCTTCATACCAATGTACTTCAATTTCTATAACTTATTCATTTTCTTTATTGTCCTTCAAAACGTTTTCAATCTAGAATGGAAAACCATGTGGACCTTTAGTCACTAAAATTGTAATCATGAAACCCTCCTTAATATCTTTTACTAAGACCCTATAAAGGTCTTCCATGGCTTCATGATGTGAATGTGATCTTATAGACCCAATACACATTTCTCTTTCCTCTTGTAAAGGCTCAACAAAACCCTAAAATTCAAGTTTTTCAACAACATTTATTTCCTCATGTTGATTTGACATACTTTGTGGCCAACTAAATGGAGTGTTCAAAAAAATATCTTCATTTGTAAAGCTTGAAATTATGTCACTTTGATCATTGAAAATATATTTCTTCCAAACAAAATCAACGACATCAACATAGTCATATGTATATTTAATAGACCCTTTTATTTCTTTCAAGCATTCATAACAATTAAATCTATATTATTATTTCATACATTATGGATTTTGGTAACTAATTACAATAACAGTAACTTTGATGCTTAGATTTGATGATCTTTGATGAATTTTAGAAATGATAAATATATTGAAGGCCTCCATTTTTCACTAGTTGACTACTTTGTGCCCTAAATAAGTGTTGTTCCATCAATCGTTTTGGTACATAAATGATGTTGGAATCTAATTTCATTTATTTTCTCAATGCATTTTTCTTCGCCACATGATCCCTTAATAAATATATGCATACCAATAGTTTCTTCTACTGTGTACAAAAATGCTTCAGAAAGCATGCTTTCTTAATAGTTTCAATTAATGATAGTAGGTTCCCAACATTATTTTGCTTCATGTTACTGCAAATGACTACTAATTTGATAAATATGGTCATGTGTGGCCAACAAGAAGGAAACCAACTTTCACCTTTTGAAAAAATATCAATCCAACAAGAATGCTTAGGTATCCAATCAAAATCTACTTTTTTTTTTATGATTGGTGTTGTCCAATTGTAGATACAAAACTTGAAGAAGATTATTGGATCAATGAGTAAGCACACGGTGAATTATGGTGCTGATTATATTTGCATCATCGTGAATATTTGGAGTTGTGAAGTAAACCCTTGGAGACATTTGAATGTTAAAAAAATACAACCAACCAAGTGAAACTAAGTAGAGTTCTCCTCTTTTGGTATAATTGTTTTTTTATGATCCATGCTATCATTTATCAAACCTAGATATTTATCTAGAGAATCATAAAACTTATTTTGATGTTTATAAAACTTGTGTTATTCACTTTATTGTTGGTTGCAATGTTTTTTAAGTTCTTTTATATTGTAATGCGTAAATAACATAACACAAAATTATTGATAAGCAATTTTCATAATTAATAATTATCCAATTCTATGAAAATATTTTGTGGATACGTACTTCTTTATATGATCTAGATTGGATCATTATATTATTTTTGATCTATCCCTATGCTTTAAAAGTGGAAAAAAATGGAGGAAACATCTTGCAGGGTCATTTTCATGCTAGGTCCCAATTTGGAAAATTGGGGTTTGGAACTTTCTAGAGCAATTTTGAGGAATAAAATGATTTTTTTTGGGTCAAAAATTTCCCATTGGTAGGTAGGACCCCATTATTATATTCTACACATTGATACCTTTCCAATGGTGTAAGAATCATGTCAATTAGAGATTTTATGAACAATGTATGCCTCCTACAAGTTGACCTACCATGTTGACCACCATGGTATGAGAGGATGCCACATAAAACTCCATTACTCACGCATATGGGCCTATCCACGTATGTAATTTCAAGAAGAATCTATAAGATCCTAAAATTTATCACAATTAAGGATTTAGGAAGTCAAAACCCTATCCCTAGATGGCTATCAAGCTATGTTAAATACTAGGCCGCTAGGAGGAGAAGGGGTTCCATTCTATTCTATTGTATTGTGTTCCATAACAAAACAAAAAAACTGGAGTGGGAAATTAGATAGCATAACAAAGGGGGTTAATGTCCTATAGTATCCTAATAGGCCATAGGTCTCTAATAACTCCATAAAGAGTGCCTTCTCCTTTTTACTTTCGTTATTTCCATACCAGATAAAAGAGACCAAAGAAACCTCACCTTCTAGCTGGTTTTTCTCTTGTAAGGGTTTCACAAAGAAAATATTTGTGTTATTTTGTGGATGGTGTGTGATTTTATTTTATTGTTCTATATTTTTTTCATTTTATCTATTTCATGCATAAGTAGAAAATCAATAACTAAAGATTATGGAATCTAAAGGAATTTAACCTTCATAGTGTGGATTTCATTTTTATTTATCAGATATGTTGTAATGAACTATTCCAGTGGAATATTCACAACAATTTACAGGTGACATTGGTATCAGAGAAGGTTTCTTTTGGGTATTTGTGGGAAGTTACAGGATCCAGGAATTGTCTTAAATAAAAGTCATAGAAACCCTAGCCATGGTAGACGAGTCTGTTCATAACAACCCTCGAGATACGATATATAAGAGATTTGCGAGGATGGAAGATAAATTTGCTGACATATATCACAATATGTTCCTCCTCATGGTGGCTCTAGAAAGTAAGCTTGAACTATTCAGAGAAGTTGGAGGCTCAAACTCAAAGATCAAATTAGATGGGAAATCGAGAGAAAATGAAGACCTAGAAAAGGAATTGTAGAAAGAACTCGAGAAAGAGTAGCCGAGTTCGAGTGTCATTAACCATTCATAGTTCCTATTCAATATGGAAGAAAAAGTGGACATAAATCCATACCAAGGTGAGATTTATCCATTAAAACTAAATCATTGGTTATAGAAACTATAAGTTTATTTTATCATTCACCATATATATGAAGAAAAATAGATTTCATTTTATAGAATGAAGTTAGATGACCATGCTTCTAACCTAGTGGGAAATCCATATGGAAACACTTAGGATAGAGGGTATCCACTAGTAACTAGGTGGGAGGAATTCAAAATCCTCATCAATTCCCAATTCTTCCCTATCGAGTATGTAGAGGATCAATGGATTTGGTGGTACTACTTTGGGAAGAGGTAGGGGAAGAGTGCACAAGAGTACACCATTGAGTTCAAAAAGATGGCCATCATGTTGGTTATCTCTCCCAAGAACCCAAATGTACTCCTCAAGTATCTAGGGTGTTTACACATTCATCTATGAAAGTAGGTGATTCTCTTCAAGAAAAAGACAATGGATGAGGCATGTGTACAAGAAAAATACCAAGAAAACATAGGCCAAAAGAAGGGGCATCCAAGTGGTAGTTCTAAGAAGAAAGAGAAGTTGGGAGCTTACAAGGAGGTGAAGAAAGAGTGGAAATGGGGAAAAGATAAGAATAAAACAACCACTATACTTTAGTGAAAAAATCCTAAAAACCATTGCAATAATTTCAACATTGATGGCCACATTGAGGAAAAGTGTTGGAAACTACATCCAGAGATGAACCCAAAGAACCACAAGAAGGACAGAAAGAAAAAAGAACCTTCTAGCCATATATTCGAGCAATTAGGTTGAAAGTAGATATTATGTGGATGAAAATATTGTATGCACATTTGTGTATAAGGAGGTTAATATGAGTAGTCATCACCACCAGGAAGAGAAGGAGATGACCAAGCTCTTCCACATCAATATTCAAGTCAAGAAGACTAGGATAGATGCTATGTTCAACTCTGGTTCACAGGATAATCTAATAGCAACAGATTTGGTCAACAATATTATGTTGAAGGTTCACAATAATCATATCCCCTGTCCATTGGGTTGGGTAAGCAAAGATGTAGAGATCAAGGTAACAAAGTAGTGCAAGATTAAATTTGTTGTAAGTGTTGATTTTATAGATGAAGTATAATTGGATGTAGTGCCATTGGATGTATGAAGAGTATTGTTTGGAATCCCATACATGTATATGAGGGATTATATATTCATGTGGAGATCCAACTAGTACCACCTCATCAAAGACAAGAAATCCTTCATCATCAACGCACACAAAGACAAATAAAAAAATTCACTGGTAAGTGAAAATCAAGCTAAGAAATTGATCAGTTCTAGCAAGAAATATGTTTTAATTTTCCTAAGGGAAAATTAGTTTGGTGAAGAGTCATTAAAAGTAAATACATCCTTAGAAGGGTGTAATAAGGAGGAGAAACATGAATTGGAGGAGTTCCCAAAGACATACAGGGGAGTGTTATAGGAGCCTAAAGGGATACCACATAAGAGGGAAGGGGAGCACGAAATCCAATTATTTTCAGACTCCCCCTTGTTAAATATTGTGTTGTATAGACAGTACATTATAGAAGAAAATGAAGTAAATAAGAAGTTGCAGTAGTTGTTGGAGCATGGTGTGATTCAACCAAGTAGCTCACCTTGTGGGTCGCCCATCATAATTGTGCCCAAGAAGGATGGGACTTGGATAATGTGTATCGATTATAGGGAGTTTGATCCATATTTATGAGGGGATGAAATAAAACACAAAAATATGTCATAAACAGAGAGATATAATAATACTCAAATTCTATTAATGAACGAAATATTCAAGAACTGTAAAAATTCAGAGTGAAAAGAACTTGCTAGAATGGTGGTAGCTTATCTCTGAGAAGAGATGTGATGACTACATGTATTACCAAGAAGATGATTACAATGAGGTTGAAAAATCCTTTTAACATAAAGAATGAATGAGAAAACCATAAACATCCAAAACATAACCCCAAAAGATGAAACGATAAAAGGTTTGTGGTCCTCGATGTGTTTAGTTGATACATCAACTTCTAGGGGGTGTTACTTTTGCATATTATCTTTATTCTGGGTGCTCAGTATCTTGTAAGAAAGGTCTATATGAGGAGTACACATTCCAAAAAACCTTATATCTACCTATAACTACATATTGGGTACTTCTGGGTCAAAAACACGTCATTTAGGGCCTCAAAACGACCTTGGAAGTTCAGGACCCAAAAAAAACATAGAAAAACTGCCAAGATGGAAACTATATTTTAAGATAGTGGAATAGGTGGTTGGGAATTGATGTTCACCTAGATCGTTCCTCCCCCCTAATGAAGTAATTTTTTCCATTGCATTGAGTTCCCCCATAAAATGGGGAAAATTCTGCTAAACTTGAAGCTTGGTGAGCCACTTTCCTTGGTGTACTATTTTCCCTTCTTTGATAACCTGATAGAGTTGGATATTCTGTTAGAGGGTTCCCTTAGTATGTATTTCCATGATATGATAAAAAATTTCCCATTCCACGTAATCAACGTTGAGATATGTAGGTGTTGTTGGACATATTGTCATTGATGTCAACAGTCGATGTGATGATTTGTTGTTATGATGAATTACCATTTAACATAAATGAGATTGTCATTGATGTCAATAGTATATCAGTTAGAAAAGAGAATGTCAAACAATAAGCATATCAACAAGGTTAATCTCAAGAGGAAAAGTATACTAAAGATCGACAGAAGAACATCACCTTAGGGATGAATCAATTCGTGATTATTGTTGATCACGATAGGATTAACAATGTTCTTAAGACCAAAGCTCAGAAGGGAAAACATAGTACAGAAGAGAATGAAGATCAAAGCTCAGATGGAAGAGCGCATTGTAGAAGTATTGTCGGGATCGATGGAAATATTGAGAAGTCAACCAATGCACAACAAAAGGCGAGAAGCCTCAACAACCGTCCGATCAAGAAATTGATGGTGTTGATCATCTCATATAACGGACATCGGTCATATGAGTGACCATGGGCTTGAGGACCATTGGAGGATCGTGATCATCGGATCTACAAGCCAGATCAACAACATGGATAGATTGTGGAGATCAGAAGGATAATTAAATGACTCACTAGTTCCAATCCCACAATTGGTCTAGATTGTTAGATCTCATAGACTCGAAAATCGACAACTGTGGTTGATCCAACAAATGACCAGATTAAGTCAGATTAAGTCATGACTATCGGATGCATAATCACCAGATCAATGACAGGGATAGATTGTGGAGATCAAAAGGAGAATTAAATATCGTGCTATTTCCAAGCCCACAATTAGTCAGGACCATCAGATCTTATAGCCTCAAAGATTGACGATTGTGGTTGACTCACCAACAATGCACAAATTCAAATTGTAGAGTTTGGATGTTGAGTTAAATCACTCACAAGTTGTGGTTACGAAATCATCGTCGACCATTAATCTTCTTCGAAGAGTCCACGTTGGTTGTTGGATCACTTTTAAGTGGAAGGACAGGATAAGAGGAAAGATTTTAGATCTCGTTTATCCGAAATCCCATCAGCCATCATATTAAAAGTAAGTGGGAGGAAAGGATAAGAAGAAAGGATAAGTTCTTGATTATCCGAATACCCATCAGTTGTCGGATCAAATAAAATGGAAGGACAAGATAAGCAAGGGCTGAGATTTGAGATCTCGATCACCCGAATATCCATCAGTCATCGGATCACTTTAAGTGGAAGGATAGGATAAGCAATGGATGAGATCCGAGATCTCCCGAACATCCGTCAATCGTCAGATCACATTAAGTGAAGGATATGATAAATGGGGCACAAAGTTTGAGAATTTGATTATCTGAATTTTCTTCAGCTGTCAGATCATTCTAAAGTGGAAGGACAGGATAAGAAAATATGGAGGGTCATTGGATTTAAACCAAGGAAAAGAAGCATCGCAGACAAGATCGAGTCGTTGATCAAATATCTTGATCAAACAAACAACATTTAGTTTGGGTCTAAAGATGCAAGGAGGTTATGCTGCGAAGAAATCTCAATTCAAAAATTCAGTTTGAGATTTGAAATACACAAAGCCCAGAAATTCAAAATCAATAAGGACCATCGGATTTGGAGGACATACAATGACCATTGGATCAGGTTTGTTGGTCAACAGACCATGCCATCAAGGACACACAACAGACCATGTCTACAAGGAAATGTGGTAGACCACGTTAGGAGACCATGTCAGCAAGGACACGTGGCAGACCACGTCAATAGACCACATCTACAAGGACATGTGGAAGACCATCTCTGCAAACCACATCAACAAGGACATGTGGCAGACCATCTCAGCAGACCACATCAACAAATACACATGGAATAATAAGATGATGACAACTGTCAAGAGGAAATTGGCTCGTGCCATGTCAATAAGTGACATAAGCAAGTTATGTCACTCCGAGAGTTTTACTTCAAGAGTTTTACCACCAACACTTTCCCAAAGTCCCAAAGTATCGAATGCCAAAGTCCCTAAGTGGACACGAGACGTTCGATCAGAAGATCACTTTGGATGCATTCTTAATGTCCATTGATCATAATACAGATACAAGGATCGAATCTAACCATTGATTTGGTTCTGTGAAGTAAACGTGAAACGTCTGATCTATTCGGCGAAATCCGTTGCGGGAGATTTGATATGCTGCAAATCTCAAAGTCCCGAAGTTCCAACAATCATCCATCTCATCAGGAGAATTCTCAATTGTTGATCATACTATAGTGAAAGTTGAGACTTGAGAATTCCGAAGTCCGGAGACGTGAAAGGATCACATCCGTTGATCCGAAAGGGACACACATCAGTGGATTGTCAGCTCTGGAAGATTGACATACAGAGGAAATAAGGGGTTGAGATTTGAAATCTATGAATTCTGGAGACCCAAAGGAGATCTCGACTGTTGATCGAGAAAAAGAATAGGATAGCCATTGGATATTGAGAGGACAGATATGAACTGTCAGTTCAGGCCCACTGTCAAGATTGTGAGATCGATGGTCCCATCACATTACGGGGAGTGAAGGTGCGCAAACTTTAATAAGTTGAGGGCAGGCTGGAATTGAAACCATGGTTTTGAAGAAAGGACACGTGGAGGCACAAGGTAAATTGTGAGGTGAAAAGCAGTTGGATTCAAACCACCTTTGGATGTGCCCGCAATCATGTGGTCACGTGAGGTCACCGTCATTGGTCATATGGTAAAGAGATTTAAAAGGAAGAATGTAATGCATCGCTTAAATTGATAATCCTGTGGTTTTACACCTATGATCATATGAACATGGTTTGAAGAAAGATTCAATTTTTGTTATCACAGAGATGAGGAAATCGATCCATAACTGTGATCAATTTATGAAAGTAAAATGGGATACCAGGTTTAATGTTGAAGACCCGAAACGATGATCTCTGGTGGTCCCAAAGTTGTTGTAAATGAACAAGTTAGTTATAACTTGTTGCACAAGTTGGCCCAATAACTTAAACAAGTTTTGAGCATAAGAAAGTATAAATACAACCATGATTGGTTTATTGGATGTGTTCTTGAGAAAGAAGCATGCAAGCTTGTGGAAAAGATAGGTTCGCTGAGAAAGAGCGACCTGTGAAGAAAAATGAAGGGGATGTGGACCTGACGTTCCTGTGAATATCAGAGGGAAGAATAAGTGAAGAAGGCACAAATATCAGAGGAAAGATAAAGAGAATAAGGTGAAAATTTCATACAGAAGATGAAGTGCGGTGATGAGCGTTTATGGTATACCTTTGATCATGAAATAGAGTTGATTCAATAATGGATCACTACTACTAGAGTTGAATTACTATATGAACTCTTGTTGGATAGACTACGTTATATCAACAAGCTGGGTCTTGTGGCAAGATGGGTCTTGCTTGAGAGTTGGTGCTCTCTGAGGAGTTGGTGTTGATAAAAAATAGATGTTGTTGGGAAAATTCATATTACTTTATTCACATATATATACATATCAATTATACAAAAGCTTACACAAACATCTGGTATCTCTTGTGTCCATTGTGATTATGATTTGATTGTTCTTAATCTGTACAATTATGTTTTAACTGCTAACTTGCAAGAAGAAAAGTTATAAAATTCCACACACTAATTCACCCCGCCCCCCNCCTCTTAGATTGGGTGATGTGTTCAACAATTGGTATCAGAGAGGGTTCCTTCAGCATAGTTTAAAAACTGGAATGTATATTCTGAAGAAATGGGTGGACAGATGGCTCTCTCCGCAATTGAAGCTCCCTTATTTGATGGAACAAATTATTCCTCATGGAGAGAAAATATGAAATAGTATTTAAATTCAAAAGGATATGAAGTTTGGAATTCAGCAGTAAGAAAGCCCTGGGATTTAACTACATAAAATAATCTATCCAATATTACAGTCCAAATAAGAGTAAGGAAGAATAATGAAGTGGCATTGAATATTATTCTCAATGGATTATCCGATACAGTGAATGAAAGCATAGGACTATTCACATCTGCCAAGGACGTATGGTTGAAGTTAGAGAAGAAGTATCAAATCAAAAGTGAAGACACATAAGACATTCCTATCAAGGATGAAGATGAAGACTCAGCCATCAATAAAGGTTAGGACTCTCCACAATATTTCGATTGCAATAATTTTGATATTGAATCCTCCCCTGCAAGTAAAGAAGACGACTCAGATACAATAACAAAATTTTTTGTTAGAATTTATCCCATGGAAGAAGTAGAAGACTAACTATCAAAGGCCAAACAAAAGGTTGATTGGAGTCTCTGTGAATACTTCTATGACCATAATGATTCAGACTATAGATATATTCATGACTACACTAAATAATTTCTTGAAAAGAGTCAAAAGAATATCTTGGAAATAAAGGAAATTCTCAAGGACAATGAAAAGATAATATATGAGAAGGATAATCAATTGGAAGAAAAAGAAGAGGAGATCGAGAAGCTGAAGAAATAAATTAGTCAAGTAAAAGAAAAGAAGAAGAAAGATGATGAGCTTAGCAATCAGAAGCACATCTTGGAAATAAAATAAAAACTCAAAGGAAATGAAGAAATCATATATGAGCAAAAGATTCAGTTAGAAAACAAAGAAGAAGAGATCAAAAGATTGAAAACAGAAGTTACTAGTCTAACAAAACAAAAGGAAGAGGTGATCGAGAGACTGAAAAATGAAATCAGTCAAGCAAAAGAAGAAAAGAAGGAAGATGATGAACCAAGCAAAAACCTTGAAGAAATGAAAGAAATAAGGGAAAGTTATGTCAATATTAAAATCCAACTTGAAGAAGCCAAAAGGAGAGAAGAGGTAGTGAGGAACCAATTGAACAAAAAGGAAGAATCATGTCATGAGATGGAAGTAGAAGTTGTGAATCTTAGAAAGAAGGTTGAGAAGTCAAACACCCAAATCAAATTCTTGAACAACTCCATGACCCTGGATGAGATCTTGGATAGTCAGAGATCACCAAATGACAAATCCGGTCTTGGATACAACAAGGAAGAAATCAATACTCCTAAGAAATCTGATGCAGGTCCTTCATTTGTAAAGGGTGAAGACAGGTCTGATGTAGGTCCTTCATTTGTAAAGGATGAAAATAGATATGACATAGGTCCTTCATTTGTAAAGGATGAAGACAGGTCTGACACAACTCCTTCATTTGTAAAAAGTGAAAGCAAGTATGACTCAGGTTCTTCACGTTCAAAAAATAAAAGAAACACTACAAAATTTAGAAGATCAGATCAAGGAAGACATATAGAAGCTACTCATACATCTCAAAGAAATTTTATAAGAGATACACCTTCATGGATGAATCAAAGAAGGTATGAGAGTGTTTTTAATGGTTGTTGTTTTTCTTGTAATGAATATGGTCATAAATCCTTGGATTGTAGGCATCATGGAAGAAAACAATTTGGTAGGTTCAATAACAGTATAAGATGTTGGAACTGCAATCATGTTGGACATATTGCTACACATTGTTACACTATGAGATGCTATAGTTATGTTGGATATGGCCACAAATCCCATAACTGTTGGAATTGAAGAAAACATTGAATGAGAAATGCTTCATACAATACGACAAAAAGAGTAAATGAAACATGGAAGAAAAGTGAAGTTGTAGTAATAGAAGATCAGAGAACAAAGTTCAAGAAACCAGGACACTCACAGATGTGGATAGAAAATACTGAACAAGTGAACAGGAGTTTATTGTTGAAAAAAGAATGTCAGTCATGTGACAAGCATAGTATTGGCACAGGGGTAGACCCGGGGTTCAACGCTTCAACAATGCACCAACAAAACCCTAACTACCGATTGTTTCGGCAACACCTGTGAAGAAGATGAAGTCTCACTCGAGGTAGAGGTAGGGGTGGTTGTAGGAATCAAGTGTCTACAACCTAGATGGGACATAGATCTGTGATTACAACACTCTAACAAAGAACTTAGCAATTATCATTCATTGTTATTTAACCCTTATTCACATCGCAGGAAGAAACCCTAATTTCATAGAAGCGCAGTAATACCTAACACATACAAGCACTAAGCACATAGAAATAGATCAAATATAACATTCATTCTGTTATCGATATTTCTTGTAAGGGGGGTCAGGATGTAAAAGAATGGGTTAAAACCCACTTATCCTAAGTTCGGGGTGCTAATGCGCCTATGATTAAATGAAAACCAAGTCTGGACGGCAGGGATCACAGCTCCCGGATCAACGGCGCATGTTGG
>SNQJ01S0005986.1:114826-149398 GCA_010110895.2 Picea sitchensis
TAGCCACTCTGGGTTTAACTGGTGTGGGCCCTTCTCTCATCATGTCGTCCTCCTTTCCACCTTTCTCATACTGCCGTGTGTCATCCATCCACCTCCCCTCTTTGATCCACATGGTCCTCCCTCCTTCTCATCATCCACTTGTCGCTCGCCATGTGTCCCGCTCCTTTCCACGTCGGCCCCTCACCAAAAGGCGAGTTCGTTATCTCTCATTTTCCCTCTTTCCTCCTGAAGTATTTCACCATGAACCATACTCTGTCACCCTTTGCACACATCGCCATTTCTTCCATGCCCTCGCAGTTTCGGCCCCATCACTTCATTCCCGTACCCCACCTTCCGTGCTGGCCTCCACGCATAATCCTTCGAGCCAGTCAGTTATTCCAGGTAGCGGCATGTGAGGTCCTCCATGTCCCGAAGATGCTGAGTTGGCTAGGTTGTCCTCATCCCAAGAGAGCAGTTATTAAAGCAGTTGGTGGTGGTTAGACATCGTCTCCGCCATAATGGGAAAGCACGGCCATGAATTAAAGGCACGTCGATTCGCCGTTGGAACTGTCAAAGAATTGGATTGCGTCTGAATTAAATTGCACGACCCTTCAGAGGCTGACTGTCAGAAGCCATGCAGACACAAAGCTTTCAATGCATTGTCTTGGGTCCGCTGCTATTGATTATTTTGAGTATATGTAGGCATTTTCGCCATTTTTGTATCTATCGATGGTAGAGCTAAGCTCCTGACTGTAAAGTTTCAGTAAACATTCTAGCTTTCTGGGTTATGTATCAGTGTTTGATATTTCTTGGTTTATGACAAACAGTTTTCCTTTTCCATCTATGTTTCATCTCTTGCTGGAGAGTTCATGATCGAATGCTTCGTATGAATTAACATAGTTTTGTTATGATAAATGATTTATTGTTGCATTGTTGTTTTCTCTGGTTTCCTGCATTTGGAAGTAAGAAGATCTTGTTTTCAGACGCTTTCTCCCACAGTCTGTTAGAAGCTTGATGCCTACAGCAGACCCTTGCACCCTTCTCATGAAGTCTTCCCCCTACTCACCCTTTATTGCAACTCATTGTTTGAAGTTTATCAAGACCTCACTCGTTCATGCATTCCCGGCCTAGTTTCTGAGTTGAGACCATTGTTTCGAGTTTTCTTCCATTTGATCACCCCTTTCAAAAAAATCGTGACATTAAACTGATGGGCGTTGGGCTCTACTCCTGCAAGTAATCCAGGAGTGACTTCCAGCTCCAACACATTCTCATTACTAAGTACTAAGCTACCATATCAGATGCATCTAATCATACCTAAGGATAAAATCACTAAGCATAAATCACATCAATCACACAAAGAAAACATAACATAGGATATAGGTGGTTCAGCCCCAGTGTGGGGATACATCCACCAACTCTTCTTCTTCTTTATTGTCTTCTGTCAATCTTGTTACACACACAGATCCGTAAATCAACTCCGCATAGGATACAAGATCTGCATGCACCTCTCTAGATCCTCCTTCCCTGAGTTAAGTCACTACACAAATCCTTGCTTACAATTACTTGCACTTAGCTCTACAAGTTCTCAACACATAGTATGCACAGAGATAACTCAATCACATAGATCCAACTACTTACATTGCTTGCACTTATCACAATACCACTTAGATCACTTAGTCCCCCTTACTTACATCGCCTATATTTCTATTTATACATTACAAAATGGGCCTAATCATGAGTAAAACCCATGGGCCAACGTCCCATACCTGTTACATAAGCCCTAAACCCAAAAAATCCAAAAAAGGTGGCGAGATCACGATCTCCACTTCACCTGGCGCTCCACCTTTGACCTGCCTGTCGAAGTCCCAAAATTGGTCAAACATGACCAGCGTTTCCTCAAAACTGTAAATTCTAACCTTGTACAATATCTACTGCAAACAAATATTCAAAAAATAACAGAAAAGATACAATGGAAAATACAAACATTACACAGAGATTTTTCCCCTGGAAATCCAAACCGGGAAAACCAACATATTCTATATTCATTCATTGTGCTACAATGTTTAGAATACAAAATACATATAGGAGACAACGACATCAAAACCCTAACCCAATGACTTGGATTAGTCAAAAACCCTAATTCCTTAACCGAAAATAGAAAACCATCGGCAAATAAACCATGTGCCGAAAAACCACCTAAATATAATGTGGTCCTGAAAATGCAGTCCCAAAAATGCAGTCTCGATGCGAAAAACATTTTGGGGGCACTACCCCCAAACCCCTGCACGGGGGGCTCCACCCCCCTTCTCCCCCCGAGGGGGGGCCTAGTGGCCCTCCTTCTAACCCCCCTGCGCGCTTGACGTAGATGCTCATACACTACTACTCGTGCAAAGAATATAACACATACCCAACAAAAACCTAGTCAAAGGACAACACATAGTATAAAATTTCTCAGACGACTTTAGAGAAATGTAAAGTAAAGAAGCATCTTGGATAAAGACGGATACATCTAGTTAGAGATCGATGAGAATAAATGGGCATATCCAAGAGTTGTTTGAATAAATATGAGCTACAATTGCGCAGTGTTCCAGTAGGACATAGGCATCCTTAGAAGCAACATTCTGATGTACAAAATGATGTACATGACATCTTGTAGAGATGACAAGAAGAGATTCCTTGTCATAAAGAGATACCCTTTTAGAAAGAAAGGGGGAGAACAGTCAGAACTAGAGAGAGAAAAGTGACAGGGGGAGTCATTCAGTCATGACAAGAAAAGGATGACTGTAGGAAGATTTACCCAAGCTCATATTCTGGTTAGTAACATACAAAGATTTACAACAGGAGGAAAACCCCTTTACCATTGATGTCAAAGGGGGAGAGAAAATAAACTTCATAAGAGGAAAGCATCATCACAGGGGGGGTTTTGTATATGAAGTTAGTGTGTTTCCCTCAATGAAAAAGGGGGAGATTGTTGGACATATTGTCATTGATGTCAACAGTCGATTTGATGATTTGTTGTTATGATGAATTATCATTCACCATAGATGAGATTGTCATTGATTTCAACAATATATCAATTAGCAAAGAGAATGTCAAACAATAAGTAGAGAAGAAAGGTTAATCTCGGGAGGAAAATTATACTAAAGATCAACAGAAGAACATCACCTTAAGGCTGAAGCAATTCGTGATTATTTTTTATCACGATAGGATAAAAAATGTTCCTAAGACCAAATATCATAAGGGAAAATGTAGTACATAAGATAATTAATATCAAAGCTCAGAAGGAAGAGTGCATTGCAGAAGTATCGTCGGGATCAATGGAAATATTGAGAAGTTGATCAATGCACAAAAAAAGGTGAGAAGCCTCAGCAGTCGTCCGATCAAGAAATTGACGATTTTGATCATCTCATATAATGGACATCGGTCATGTGAGTGATCATGGGCTTGAGGATCATTGGAGGATCGTGACCATCTGATCTGCAAGCTAGATCAACGGCAGGGATAGATTGCAGAGATCGGAAGGAGAATTAAACAACTCGCTAGTTCTAATCCTGCAATTGGTCTAGATCGTTAGAGCTCATAGAATCGAAAATCAACGGCTACGGTTGATCCAACAAATGACCAAATTAAGTTGGATTAATTCATGACCTTCAGATGCGTAATCACCAAATCAATGGTAGGGATATATTGAAGATATCTAAAGGAGAATTAAATATCATGTTATTTCTAGGCCCACAATTAGTTAGTACCATCAGATCTTAGAGCCTCAAAGATCGACGATTGTGGTTGATGCACCAACAACGCACAACTTCAAATTGTGAAGTTTGGGTGTCGAGTTAAATCACTTGCAAGTTTTTGTTCCACAATCATCGTCGATCGCTAATCTTCTTCAAAGAGTCCACGTTGGCCATTGGATCACTTTTAAGTGGAAGTACAAGATAAGAATAAAGATATGAGATTTGGTTTATCCAAAATCCCATCAGTCGTCATATTAAAAGTAAGTGTAAGGACAGGATAAGAAAAAAGGTTAAGTTCTCAATTATTCGAATACCCATCAGCCGTCAGATCAAATAAAATGGAAGGACATGATAAGCAAGGGTTGAGATCTGAGATCTCGATCACCTGAATATCTGTCAGCCGTCGGATCACTTTAAGTGGAAGGACAGGATAAGCAATGGTTGAGATACGAGATCTCGATCACCTGAATATCCGTTAGCCATCGGATCACATTAAGTGAAGGATAAGATAAACGAGGAACAAAGTTTGAGAATTCAATTATCTAAATTTCGGTCAGCCGTCAGATCATTCTAAAGTGGAAGGACAGGATAAGAAAAGATGGAGGGCCATTGGATTTAAACCAAGGCAAAGAAGCATTGCAGACAAGATCGAGTCATTGATCAAATATCTTAATCAAACTAACAACATTTAGTTTGGTTCTAGAGATGCGAGGAGGTTATGCTCCGGGGAAATATCAATTCAAGAATTTAGTTTGATATTTGAAATACCCGAAGCCTGAAAATCCAAAATGAATAAGGACCATCAGATTTGGAGGACATATGATGATCGTTGGATAAGGGTTGTTGGTCACTAAACCACATCAAAAAGGACACAAAATAGACCACGTCAGCAAGGACACATGGCAGACCATGTCAACACACCACCTCTACAAGGACATGTGGAAGACCACATCAACATACCACATCTATAAGGACATGTGGCAGACCACGTCTACAAGGACATGTGGAAGACCATGTCTACAAGGACATGTGGTAGACCACATTAGTAGACCATGTCAACAAGCACATGTGGTAGACCATCTCATCAAATACACATGGCATAATCAGATGATGACAAGTGTCAAGAGGAAATTGTCTCGTGCCATGTCAATAAGTGATGTAAGAAAGTTACATCACTCCAAGAGTTTTACTTTGGGAGTTTTACCACCAGTACTTGCCCGAAGTCGTGAAGTCCTGAATGTTGAAGTCCCGAAGTGGACACGAGACGTCCTATCAGAAGATCACTTTGGGTGCATTCTTAACCATTGATCATAATACAGGTCCAAGGATCGAATATGACCATTGATCTGGTTCCGTGAATTAAATGTGAACCATTTGATCTATTCGGCGAAATTCGTTGTGGGAGATTTGATATGTTGAAAATATCGAATTCCCGAAGGGTGAAGTCCCGAATTTTTGACAATCATCCATATCATCGAGAGCATTCTCAACCATTGATCATACTACATTAAAATTTGGGACTTGAGAATTCTAAAGTCCGGACACGCGAAAGGATCACAGCCGTTGATCCAAAAGGGACACGCGTCAGTGGATTGTCAGCTTTGGAAGATTGATGTACATAGGAAAGAAGGGGTTGATATTTGAAATCTCTGAAGTCCGAAGACTCGAAGGAGATATCGACCGTTGATAGAGAAAAAGTGGAGGATATTCGTTGGATATTGAGAGGATATATCCGAACCGTTAGTTCAGGTGCACTGTCAAGATCGTGAGATTGATGGTCCCATCGCATTGCCGGGAGTCAATGTGCATGAAATTTAATAAGTTGAGGGCGGTCTGCAATCGAAACCATGGTTTTGAATAAAGGACACATGGAGGCATGGGGTAAATTGCGAGTAGAAAAGTAGTTTGATTCAAACCACCTTTGGATGCACCCCCAATCACGTGGTCACGTGAGGTAACCGTCGTTGGTCATATGGTAAAGATATTTAAAAGGAATAATGTAATGTGTTGCTTAAATTGATAAGCATGTGGTTCTACGCCTATGATCATATGAACATGGTTTTAAGGAAGCACCAATTTCTATTATCATAGAGACGAAGGAAATCAATCCATAGTTGTGATCAATTTATGAAAGTAAAAGGGGATACCAGGCTTAAAGTTGAAGACCCAAAACGATGATCTATGGTGGTCCCAAAGTTTTTGTAAATGAACAAGTTAGTTATAACTTGTTGAACAAGTCGGCCCAATAACTTAAACAAGTTTTGAGCATAAGAAAGTATAAATACAACCATGATTGGTTCACTGGATGTGTGCTTGAGAAAGAAGCATACGGGCTTGTGGAAAAGATAGGCTCGCTAATAAAGAGAGGCCTGTGAAGAAAAATGAAGGTGATGTGGACCTGAGGTCTGTGCGAATATCAAAGGGACTAAGAAGTGAAGAAGGCGTCGATATCGGAGGAAAGATAAAGTGAAGAAGGTGCGAATTTTAGACAGAAGATGAAGTGCGGTGATGAGCGTTTATGGTATACCTCTGATCATGAAATAGAGTTGATTCAATAATGGATCACTGTACTAGAGTTGAATTACTATATGAACTCTAGTTGGATAGATTGCGTTCTATCAACAAGCCAAGTCTTGCTTTTGGTTCTCTCCGAGGAGTTGGTACTCCTTACTTCAGTTGGTTCTGATACAAAATAGTTGTTGTTGGGAAAATTCATATTACTATATTCACATATATATACATATCAATTATACAAAATCTTACACAAACATCTGGTATCTCGTGTGTCCATTGTGATTATGATTTGATTGTTCTTAATCTGTACAATTATATTTTAGCTGCTCACTTGCAAGAAGAAAAGTTATAAAAGTCCACACACTAATTCACCCCCCCCCCCTCNTCTTCTCTGTGACTTTTGATGTGTCAAATAGTGGTGGAAAATATGGCCGAAGGAGGTCCACATTAAATACTAGGTGCAAGCCAATTAAGGGGGAATAATTAACTAAAAATCATTATCTCCCATAGCCTTGGTGATGGTGTAATGGCCATAGAGAAGTGAACGTAGCTTCTGATGGGGTCATGTAAAGCATTCTTTCTGCAAATGCAACAAAACCTTGTCTCTGTTGATCTTAAAATTCTCCCATAACATCTTGTTTTCTATCCCAATGTACCATACTTCGAAAAATTCCAAATATCAAAGTACTTATTTTTCCTTCGGAGCTGCATAATCGCAAGAGGTCAAATATATTTTTATTTTTTTTAAGTATTTCTCCGTCCACCCATTTCCATACTTAGCCTCATTCTTGAATCACAAAAGCAAAGATTTATTAAATTTTTATTTTGCCACCTATTTCTCTGCCCATCGTGATATTTATTACACTTAGTTTTTCAAGTTTTACCATGGAAGTGGATTTTCCACGATTCCTTTAAAATATGATCATTCCTTCGTCTATGTGATAATTGGTACTTAAAACTTTTTCAAGATTACTCACTATAACATCAGAAATGAAGATCAAAATTTTCAAAATTTTAATATCCATTCTTCCACTCTGCCGAAAGATTTTTTCAATGTCATAGTAATCAAAGAAACATTTAATGCATGGCTCGTGGAAAGTTAATATATCAGGACCGTTATTAATATAGAGAAATCTTTGATATCAAACTCATAATTTTGAATTTAATTCATCCAACTTCTCCCTCGAAAAAAAAGCTCCAATATTAACTTAAAGATGGAAGATATTATTCCATAATCACAAGAATCCTCTACATGTAATGATAATCACATAAGAGGATGGAGAAAATAAATGAAATATTCTGCGGCAACACACTAAATACATTTTCACAAGAAAATTCATAAAATTACTCGTCTAAAGTTTACAAGAAACATTCTTCATTACTTACTGTAGAAAGGAATGATAATATCATATGGACATCTGGGATAGTCTGAGAAGGTTGTGTTCCAGATGTATTTGACACAAAGGACTTAGTAATATGGTGTACTGGTAACTTTGAGAAAGACCGAAGGATTATCAAAATGAATGGGCGTTCACTGATTTCTTTGGGGCCACCTACATTCAATCATATGCTTAAATTGTCGAAGCCAATTGCAATATTTAAAGTCGAGGAAGCCAATAATTTTATCAAAGATAAAAATGGCTACATATATATATTTCCATAGTGCTTGGAGGATCCCTCAACAATTTCATAAGACTTATTTTTAACACAAGTTAGTCAGCTCAAGAATCCCTACAAAGAAATTACCTCGTTTTTAGCTAGAATTCTCGGGCTAGAATCCACTACTACTATTCCCAGGTTGGATTTGTATATCTTGTATTACTATGTTCATGAAAAAGGGTTTGTTATTGGTAAAGGATTATATACATATAAATAACATCTCAATTGTTGAACTTAAAGAAAGAAAAAAGGTTTTATATGTCTGGGTATTTAGTTTTCACTATCATTGATAGCCATGAATTTCAAGGGCTCCATATTTCAAAGAAAGTTGATCTAATGATAGAACCATTTTATACTTGGTATCCATATCTATGGAAGAAAAGAGAAATGTACCACTTCTATGAAGTTTACAACTCTTTCCTTTCTTATTTCAAAAAATTAATGTTTGGGGAAAGTATTTCAAAATTGTCATTAGAAGTGGCATCATTTTTAAATCAAAGGGAGTGTTGGCACTCACCAACAGACCCAGGGTTCAACACTACAACAACACACCAACAAAACCATAAATACCGGCCCTTTCGGCAACACCTGTGAAGAATATGAAGTCTCACCTGAGGTAGAGGCAGGGGTGGTTGCAGGACTCAGATGTCTGCAACCTTAGCTGGGACACCGATCTGTGATTGTACTACTTAATAGAGCACTTAGTACTGTCATTTCATCAATATTCAACCAATATCTACTCTGTAGATAAAACAGAGCATCACAACATCCACCCAGATCTAATGTATCTAAGCATTGAGCATCAGATCTATCAGATTCAAGCACTAAGAAAGTTCACATAGGTTAGATCTAGAATCCATATTCATCATAAGCACAAAGAATGAACATATCTATCTATCTATCTATATATATCAAGCACTTAGTAGATAATGCATAAATATACCAACACATCTCACAAAGTATAGCAACACAACATATACGTGGTTCACCCCCACCCTGGGGCTACGTCCACCAACTCTTCTTATTTATTAGCTTCTTCAATCAGATACATGCACAGAGCCACAAAAACCTTACTCCGCATAGTATAGGAGATCTGCGCACCTGGCTAGATCCTCCTTCCATGCATTATAGAAATAATCCTTTCACAATCTATTACAACCTTCTGCACTTAGCTCTGCAGGTCTCTCATAGTATGCACAAAGCATTTACAAACCATACTTGAAATTAGCACAACATCACATAGATGCTTCTATCTCTATGCTTCCATCACCTAGACATCTATTTATACATTACAAAATAGGCCTAAACATGGGTAAACCCATGGGACGACATCCCATGCCCGTTACATAATCCCAAAACCCAAAAAGGACCCAAAAAGGACCCAAAAAGGGTCGAGATCCCATGATCTCCGCTTCATATTGTGCTCCTCCTTTGACAGGATGTCGAAGTCCAAAATAGGTCCAACTTGACCAAGGATCTCCCAAAACTTGGTCAAGGTCCCACAAGCCCCAAACACTCACTTGTGACTCATCCTGAGTCACTCTGATCTGGGTATTTTTGCTTCAAAAGCCTCGAGCTTGGCTCGAGCTACTTTGACTTCCTGTTGTGCTACAACCTCTTGCTCAACGAACTCTTGGATGACTATATCATTCACATGTACTTCTAGGCGCTATTCTGCTGCATTAACAACCTGCTCCAATTCTACTCCTCAGCTTTCAACTTTTTTGAACAATTGGTAGGCCTTATCTTGTGCAGGTTGGAGTCTCTGAGTTACTCCCATAACTTTTCTCTGAATAATGTGAACCTGCTATTGGGTGGTTCTTTTCTCTTGATATCTCTTCATTCTTTCCACAGCTGACAGGGGCTTCAACTATGCCTGTAGCATTTCGGCTGGATACTTCACCTCTTGGAGCTATGACTCCAGTGCTCTTAATTCTGGACTCTTGACAAGTTGCTTGTATGTCTAGGCACTATGGTTACTCAGCTGCTTGCATTCCATGGAAAGGGCCTTTATTCTCTCAAATGCACTGTGAGAAGTTGTTTCTCTTTGATCCCTTCTATCCTATGGAGTCTGGTGTACTGCGCAGAGCTCTAAGTCTGCTATGTGTTGCTATATCTTCTAGATAGCCTCTGCGAGATGGTCGATTTGGTTCGTGACTTGGTCTTCTATATTTATTTCTATGATTGTCATAGAGCGACATTCTCTATTTACCATGTCTTTTACTTCTAGTTTCTCTGTGAGCAACTTCTCTTTTCCTTGGTGTATCTGTGCTTTTTCTTCATCGAACTTCACTTGGAGAGAAATATTTTCTTGTTCTGTAGCACTCCATTGCTCTATGAGTATGCCTTGCACTTGCTTCAAGGCCTGGGTGGCTTGTTCGATTTCTTCTTGTGCTCGACGAAGGTGAGATTTGACTGTATCAGATAGGCAGTGGAGTTGGGTTGGCTCGTCTCCCAGCTCTATTGTTCCCAATGGAAGAGGCGCAATGGAGACTACACAGATGGACTATAGTGCCTGTTGTACCCCACAGAGTGCCTGTTGTACCTACATTTATTCCTTCTTGGCCTCTTGTTTCTCATCTCTTTCCATCGAAGCATCATTCAAGGATTCTATGATGAATTCAAAATCATCAAGGGTGAGGACAGTCTGCAACTTGGATAGGGAGGCTTTCAATTTCTTCCAAGAAGAAGGTTTCAGAGGTGAACCCTTCCTCTTATTAAGGGGATCAAACTCATCTCCTTACTTTTTTTCAACTTCTTTTTCATTCAACTGTTCACCATCACCCCCTCACTCTGGTGATATGGAAGCAGTCTTCACTAAGGCACTACTTAAATCTTGGGCTTCTTCTGTCTTCTTTGTCTTGCTAGGTCCAGGTGTATCCTGCACAGTTTTTGGGTTGTCGATGTCGGATATCTATATGGGGTTGGCAGGGATAAGGAGGTCAACGGAACATTCCTTAGTAATCTCCTCTAGGTCTTCCTCCGTCAGCTTGTAGTAGGAATGAAGTTGTTGCTTATGTTCATCGGCGCGCGCTGTAATATAAATGAAATGTTGATCAACACTGAAATTCATTAAAGGTCGGAACCGGTGTAGAGTGTTTGGAGTCATGTGAGGCTCGGACTGGATGGGTCTCTTTAGTTGGTTGTAGTAGGTATGAAAAACAACATTTGATTTCCACTATTTATTCATGCCGCTTGAATACCAAAGTGTACTGAACTTCATGGCCAACGACTCAAATGGCTCGATGTCGGGGAAGGTTGCACCTTTCGACATATCCTAGGCAAAGAATGTGATAAGGATCAAAAGCCAACTAAAATTGAATTCTTAACCTTGATCTTGTGCTTCTCTGCAGTCTAGTTCCAACTGATTCACCAGGTAATTCTACCAGTTCATTTGTAGGCCTTCTGTGCACTTCCCTGCGAGGTCGACTATGAAGTCGGTGACTTGCGTAGGTCGATTCTTTCTTACTAACTTCCTTGCAATCAACTGACAGGTGAGGCACACTACGCCACTATAGATAGAAGCTACCTTGTAGCCTCACGTCCCTTTCTCGACATCATCGTAGGTGTCCTTGATCCTTTGTGCTAGAGCACGCTCCATGGCTTTTTTGGGATAGAAATCTTGTGGGTCAGGTCCTTGCATACTCAACCCTGTGATCTGATTGATCAGCGTCAAATCAAATTTGATACAATGTTCTAGCCACAAATAACCGCCATAGTAACAAGAAAGTAGTAGCTTGACATAGGCATTGAATTCTTGGTGTCTTCCAAAGTGTGGGATCTTCATGAAGTTCAACATGGTGGACTGCATGAGGTTATGAGTCCACGTTTGAGGAACAATATTTGAGTTCTTCCCTTTTACTCAAGTTAGGTACTTGTATGGGGTGAGCATGTTATATACCTTTCGGTCATCGAGGTTGAAGTCACTAAATTTTAGTTCTGCAATCTTATCCTGGTCTGCCCAAACTACGCAGATCCCTTTTGGGGGGTACGCAGTAACCAAGGTGTACTTGAAATCTCTAGGTATGCTATCTCGATTTACTGCACTGCTCAGAGGTGGTATGTAGGTGGGTAATATGGTCAGAATTAATTTGGCATTTGCTAAGTCATCCCTGTGCTTGGTTCACTTTTCATCTAATGGTCGGGATGGTCTGGCTCCGTGAGTAGTTGATGGGGATTCTTGCACTGTTCTTGTGGATGAATCCTGTACACCTACAAATAATCCTCTCTCCGACATGACTCTTTTAGTCATCAGGTCAAGGAGTACTTCTATCACAGATTCTTCGACTGCGGTGAGCTCCTCAGACATATGGGCTTGGTATTAAATATATCATGTTCAAGAGAAACCAGAAACAACAATGGGATAGAAGGCAATAGTGCAATAATCACTAGGTAAAATCAACAAGTCTGCAGGCTCAAACTCTCAGTTATCAAAAGTGTTCTTGGTGCATGGCATGACAGGATAAATAAGTAACTCGACAATGGGTCTCTTGCAATGGGTATGAATCCTTCATGAACTCTATTCTGTATGTTATGGCGCAGTCCAATGGTATGATGGCGATCTATCTGACCATAAATTCCTTTCTACCCATTTGAAGTGTTGGTCTAATGGTTATAATGTGTCCAACGGCTATATTGCTTCGCCATGGCGAAGTGCCATGTGTCGTTGTTCTGATATCCCGACGAAGTTCTAATTTTGCAAATTTTCCTTGTATGAGGTTCCTTCTGGCTCTTTCTGCAACTTAGCTCTCTTCTTACTTAGTTTCCTAGCCTTATTTCCAGTGAGCTTCATCTCAGTATTCCTTTTCCCATTCTGATTCTTATCTTCTTTTGACATAGTGACTTCGAAATGTTGAGATTCTTTCCTAGGATTCAAGGGTAATACTTCTTCTTTATCTGGGATAGGTATTTCAGTATTTTGGGGGTCCTCTAGTGTTCTTTCAAATTCGAAATCTATGTTATTGTTGTTAAATAGCTATGATTCATTCTCCTATTCTTCAATCAAGTGTGCGATCCTTCTAGTTATAAAATATCTTAACTCTTGATTTTTCGTTTCTAAGACTTCTTCTTCTTCCTTCTTTCTGGCTTGATCTCTGTCAATCCAAGGTTTTCCTAGTAACATGGTAAATGGATCGTTGTCCTCAATAAATTTAACAATCTCAAAATCTTTTGTTGAAGTTCCATTGACACTCATAGGTATTTGAGCGAGCTTCCCACATAGGTTTACCAGTTTTCCTATGAATAATCCTATTCCTCCCAATGAAGGAATCATAATAGGCTTCCCTAAAAGTTCCCAAGTTTGTTCTATCATAACATTCACCTATGTTTCCTCATCCATAACATAGTCAGCGTCAAAGTCTCTTATTATTTCTTCAATGAATTCTTTTTCTTTGAAGATCTTTGATAATCTGACATGTCGGTGGTCATTCAGGGTTTCTTTCATCTTCAGTAATACTTTCTCTGATTCTTTTTGGGGTTTGACCATAGTTTTTGGATCTGCCTTAGGGTTTTCTTGGTTCAGATTCATTCTTTCAACTTTAGCAATCATTCTAGGGAAATCCAATACTTCATGGTCCATGGATTTGCAACAATGACAACTAGGTCTTCTCCCAGGGAATTCCTTAGCCATTTGTCTCAGTCTTCTGCAACTGTAATAGAGGGTTAATCCTCTCTTTATTTTAACTAATCCCCAGCCCTTCTTGTACTTCTCGCTAGGATTATAGTAGCTAACCTACAAAAAAATATTTCTAGGATCCTGCATCCATTTGTTGGTCCAAACATTCTTTCTATGCATAGGTATAACATATCTTTCACTATTCTTATCAGATCTATTCATATCAAACCTTCTTTCATCTACCAGTACCCTAGTTTTCAATCTAGGACAGAATCTAGCAAACATACCTAGATCCATACTTTAGAAACAAAAATTTCCACTTATCTTACTTTTACAGAGCACAAAGCTTTCAGTTCTAAAACTTTTCACTATTCTTACTTTTATCAGAGCACAGAGCTTCCAGATCTAAAACTTTTCACTATTCTTACCTTTATCAAAGCACAGATCTTGCAGATCTTACCTCTTTTCTTCAGATCTGACCTCTTTTCTTGGCACAGAGCTTCACAAGTCTAGTAGAATGATGCGCACTAGGGCAACAGATCTATGCACATATCTTTCACAATTTCAGGTCGAATCTTTGCACAAAACTTCTTCTTTCTCAATTACCAACAATCATAGTTTCAGGTCCCAACAACAGAACCATTTGTTGACACTCAGGGGTAGAACTAGGGTTCAACGCTACAACAACGCACCAACAAAACCCTAATTATCGACCCTTTCGACAACACCTGCGAAGCAGATGAAGTCTCACCTGAGGTAGAGGTAGGGGTGGTTGTAGGAATTAGATGTTTGCAACCTTAGCTAGGACACAGATCTATGATTGTACTACTTAATAGAGCACTTAGTACTATCAGTTCATCAATATTCAACGAATGTCTACTCTACAGATAGAACAGAGCATCACAACATTCACCCAAATCTAATGTATCTAAGCACTTAGCATCAAATCTAGCATATTCAAGCACTAAGAAAGTTCACATAGGTCAGATCTAGCATCCAAATTCATCATAAGCACAAAGCATGAACCAATCTATCTATCTATCTATATCAAGCACTTAACAAATAATTCATAAATATACCAACACATCACACAAAGAAGAGAAACACATCATATACGTGGTTCACCCCCACCCTGGGGCTACGTCCACCAACTCTTCTTCTTTATTAGATTATTCAATCAGATACATGCATAGAGCCACAAAAACCTTACTCCGCATAGGACAGGGGATCTGCACACCTCTCTAGATCCTCCTTCCTTGCATTATAGCACAAATCCTTTCACAGTCTGTTACAACTTCATGCACTTAGTTTTGTAGGTCTCTCATAGTATGCACAAAGAATTTACAAACCATACTTTCACTTAGCACAACATCACATAGATGCTTCTATCTCTATGCTTCCATCGCCTAGACATATATTTATACATTACAAAATAGGCCTAAACATGGGTAAACCCATGGGCCGACATCCCATGCCCGTTAAATAATCCCAAAACCCAAAAAGGACCCAAAAAGGGTCGAGATCCTGTGATCTCCACTTCATCTTGCGCTCCTCCTTTGACAGGCTGTCGAAGTCCAAAATAGGTCCAACTTGACCAAGGGTCTCCCAAAACTTGGTCAAGGGCCAACAGGGAGTAGTTGAATACAACAAATATTACAACATTGTTAGAATCTATTGTTCTCGTGTGGCACCTACTTTTCTCCGATTTTATTTTTATGATAAAGTGTTCATAATAGAAGTTTGCAGACAGTACAAATTTTGGGCGAATTTATTTTCCCAAATAAAGAAAAAACAATTTATTCAATTACCATGGAAGGTCGTTTAGATTATGGTTAATAATTCCACGAATATTGATGAATTCCATGTTCAATTTGAGCCTTATAAGCTAAAGAGGGCCGACCATGTGAAAGGGTTTGATCCACAACATTTTTTTATGAATCATATAATTTACACTAGTTTTAGTGTCTCATATAGTAACACATACATATATGAGTAGGAGGAGAATGAATAAAATAATTCTCAAGAAAAATTAATTCAGGACCTTGAAAATATTATAAGCACAAACAAGGCATATAAAAAACATGGAAAGGTCATGGGTGAAAAAGGTTCTAAATATAAAAGTTCATCTCAAAGAAATGGTACTCCAAAACGACATACCCAAAACATTGTCCAAGACAAACAAAATTCTTTAATCAATAATTTAGGTGGTGACGATGATCTTGATCATGGTAAAAATAATATTACGTCAACCCACAAACTACCAAGTTTTAAAAGAAAAAGGAATAAAAACCAATATGAGACCGAGCAATGCATACCTGAAGATGATATCCTTTTGCAAGACATAGACCTTGATGCTGACATAGAAAACATTGAATTTGTAGAATAAAAGCAAATCACTCTACCATAAAAGGAGCTAATTGTCCAAGAAACCACTTTTGATGAAGATGAGTCATTAACCCTCCACAACACACCATTTGATAAGGAACTAAAAAAGCTATTGTTTGAAAGTGTAAATTCAAGAGGAAAAAGGGTAAAATATTCAATAATGGATTTAAGAAGGGTTTCATCATCCAAACTTTCAAAAATCCATATGGTCATTGGAAATTCCCTAGATATATCAATTGATGACATGGAAGCGGAAAATGAAATATTAAAAAAAAAATTCAGAGAATTAGAAAATGCTTTGATGCCACCTCCAATATTTGCAAGACCACTTGCTTCTATCCAACCCGGGATGAATCTTGACATCCTGCCCTAAATCCAATTCTAAGTGGAGAGGAACACCCACTTTACTTGTTGCAATAATAAAAAAAATTGAGGAAAACATCAAAAATAAGACGTCTCTTGTCCTTGAAGCTTGGGATATCAGTAATAATATTATGACTTTTGGTTCAAAATTTCACATCTTCAAAGATTATATCCAGGATGATTATGAGAATGAAGAAGGATTTTACAAGGATCTTGTCACTACTTTTATTCTGAAGATCATGAACATGACAGAGTTGAAAGAAAGGAAGAAAAATTTCCTTCTCAAGATAGGGTAAAGCAACTTAAAGCATGCTAGATTAAGAAAATAAAAACTTTGAAGGAACTGCTAGAAGAATGTAATGAAGTAATTTCTAAAAAGAAGAGTTTGTATAAAACATTCACTGAAATTGATTTAGTTGGAAACACCGGAGAAGTACAGGACCCGAAATTAATTATAAAATCTACATTTCTTACAAGGGAGGAATTTGAGGAACACATGGAAATACTCAAAAGCTCATCCATGGAAAAGTTTAATGGTATAAAAGAATATAAAAAAGATGAAATTGATAATTGGTTGGTTAGTTATTCAAACAAAAATGAGTGTATTGAAACTTCATTACATCAAATATCATTTTATTTAAGGGAGATGGAAAGTAATTTTTTTGATATAAGGATTAGACAAGAGATTAACATCGCCCTAATGAAGGATTATATCGAAGAATGGTTAAAACAAGCCTTGTTAAAAATAACTGAATAAGATGAATTGGGAACTGTTGAAACCAACCAACCAACCACAACAAAGAATAACATAAAAGGCACAACGAACAACAATCAAAGAGAGATATTCCATCACAGTAAGCCCATACTGATCACATTCTTTCTTTCTTTTTCAAAATTCATCCAGTTGTATTTATTCTTTCATTAGATAAGCATAACCGAATTTTGATAACTTCTCCTTTTCTTCTGTCCAGATTTTGTTGTTTGTGCTCTGTCCCATATTTACATTTTCTTCTTCATCTTTCTTGTATATATTTTATGGTTCACACGAGCCCCAATCCCAGTTCATTTATGGACAAATGCCTTTAAATTTCTAATATGGTAAAATACTCTATTATCTTCTTGAGAAATACCAGAGAGCTATTTCGGAGCTGATTTTGACTATATTTTATAACTCTGAGTTTTGAGTATAAGATATTTGAAATCAACCTATCAAATTCTCTTTTTGATCTTTACAAGCATTACTCTTTCAGAGTTCTCTTATGTGTTGGACAATTTTCCCTTTTTGTTTTGAATGTGATCAGAAAAACCTGAAATTGTGATGGATGTGAGAATTTCTGTTATTTCTTGTAATTCATTTATTTCCAACAAATGTGATGCTTAAGGTTCTTGGTACATTTCTCAGGAACTCTTATATTTTATACTATTTTAAATTTTATTGAGCGATAAAGTTTTTGTTTTTTCTATAAATAAACATCCTACATTAATTCATTCACATTTAAAATAAAATCTTTGAAGAATTTAAAGAGGAGTACTAGCCCTATAAAAATGCAGGGGGATTTATATCCTCATGAGATTGTCGTTTAGGTCTTAACAAATTCAAACGCCAACATTTTTGGTGACCATACTGGGGATTGAACATAAAAATTTGGTTTCATACCAAATTTTCTTATCACTCAGCCTCAACCTAATCAACCCCAGTTAGAAATTGGATTGGGAAATCAAAAAAATATTTTTCATCAATTGTATAATCTTGTGTTAATTAGAAAGACCCTGGAAAACTCTTGTCCAAGAAGAAGAAAGAGAAATTATTAGAAGACAAAGAAGAGAACAAATACAAATTCAAAGAGTCCAAGAGAAAAATATAAAATAAAATTGGATGGATATAAGGGACCGATAACCAGAAGAAGAAGTAAATAGTTTCACATTCCACAAGTTGAAGAAGAAGATTGTTTTGAAGAAAAAGAAAAAAGATTTAGACAAGGGTAATAGAAATGAAAAATATGAAGAAAGACATGAAATGCAAATAAATCCAAGAATAAGGGTAAGAGATTCTCCTCTTAACCTCCAAGGAGAATAAAATGAAATTCCTACTCTTCCACAAGGAACATTGAAGACATTTTCAGGTGATGGAGCAATAGATCCTAAAAGGCATGTGAACTTATTTTTGGACATGTTTGATTTTCATATAATTGAACATGATGATGTAATTGTGATATTATTTCTTTAGACATTGACTAGTCAATATTATGAATGGTATACATCCTTGCCTACAAGATCAATTGGGTCATTTGATAATATAGAAACAATGTTTTTGAATATTTTTTCTCCCCCTATAGCTTGTCAGGCTCTTCTCACATATTTTACTCAAATGTGTCTGAGAAAGAATGAAATAATTCGAGATTTTAATTTAAGATTCAATAAGACTTTGAATTAAATTCAAGAGGAACAAAATCCAAATGCTCTAGTAATACTTGGTTGTTATAAGGATGGAATGCCTTCTAATGTAAAGTTTGATATTAGAGCTTCTCAAATTGAAACTTTAAATGGAGCAATGGAAAATGATACATAAATGGAATAGATTATGTTGGAAACATGAAATGACCCTGATGTTATTCTTGGAAGAGTCCAAAGGAAAATGGACAATTTGGCCATTTCAAATCAAGAAGCCTCAAGTTCAAAGAAGAATGAAGATGAAAAAACACATCATACTAAAAATCAAGGAATTGGAAAAGGTTTTTTCAAATGAGCTATTCCAGATGTAAATGATGATCCTATTGCATCACAAGAAACTAGACAGAGGATTGAAATAACCCAGATGAATCAGACCATCTGACAAATGAAATAAAAATATTGAGAAGAAATGAAAATTTTGTTCCTAATCCGCGAATTCCTATCCATGAAAAAAGGATAAATCCAAACCAAGAATAGAAGATCAGAGGTGATGGTACCATTGATGAATATAGACAGAGAGCACCAAGAGAAACAAATTCAATTGTTGTAATACTAGAAGATTCTTTTGAAGATCAAGATTTAAATTAAGAGGATGATTATATTCAAGAAGAAATTATTGAATCTGTACAGATGGATGAATGTGATTCTTCCATGTATATATTTGAGGAAGGTGAATAAAATGATATCTCTCAAGATAATGTTGTGCATAAAATAGCACAAGTAAATAAACCAAAAACCAAAGATAGTATGGAGAAGGGAAAAGAAAAGGAAAATGTGGATAAAGAAAAAATAAAACCAAGTGGAACAAAGGGAAATAAGAAACAATTGGTTATAAATCAATCAAATAATCCTTTGAATATGACATATAATATAATAAATGATCTTTCAAAATTGAGAATTACTTTTCCATTTATGGAAGTTGTGAAAATTCCCCAACAGAGGAAAAGCATTCTTAAATTTTTACACAAACCAATCCATAGAATTGGGGTTGTTGCATCAGGCTCAAGGGAAAAAAAAAGTAATCTAAATAGAATGAAAGGCAAATTCCCACATTTCTATCTCATGATAGAAAATAATGATGTTGTTCTTCACAATTTCATGGTTGATATAGGAGATACAAATAACATGTTGTCGTTATTAGTCATGGAAGCACTAGGGATGGTTTGCATGAAATATTATGAAACTGGAGAAAGAATTTATGCCATAGACTCGAGAAAAGTTCCTTCATATGGACAAATCAAATATTTCTATGCCTGGATAATTGTTTCTCCACATATCGCAATTGTATTCACAATTACAATTGTTGATTTTCCTCCACCTTATGGAGTATTTTTCAGAAGGGATTAGTATGCAATATTAGGGGGGTACATCATGAATGACGAGAGTTGCATGATGTTACCAAATAAGTATGGAACAATGATGAGAGTTCCATGTGAACCAAGGAAACCTTTCTCTTTCAAGAAGAAAGATAATGAATTGATGCAAGGCTATGTCGATGTCGGCATGGGAAATTATGTCATGCTAGACCAAGAAAAAGGATGATATTTCATAAATTCAGGAAGAAAATTCTTTCAAAGGATTTTGGAGAATGTCCTTTGATGGTGCATGTTTGGGTTCCAGTAGTGGTGTTGGAATTGTATTTAAAGACCCGAATGCAAGTATACACATGCATGCCATAAGATTGGAATTCCCTTGCACAAATAATGAATTTGAATATGAGGCATTGATCCAAGGGATGATTTTATATTTGGAAATAAAAGTTGAACATTTTATTATAACTGGTGATTCTGAACTAGTTATAAATTATGTTACTCAAAAATACGAAATAAAGAAAGAAAGGATAAGATTATATGTTAAAAGAGTAAATGAATTGATGGATTCTTTTAGTTCATTTAATATATCTTTCATCCCAAGAGAAAGGAAGAAAAAGAATGACTCTTTGGCAGTTGTTGCATCATTATTCAATCCAGATGATTCTCAAGACATGAATACTTTTCAAGTAAATGGATTTTTAAGGCCCTCAATTCCTGACAATTAGGAATACCTTTAAGTGATTGAGAATGATGAAGAGTTGATTGAATTCTTTTCCAATTCAAGATAAGTTGAAAAAGGCATGCAATCAATTACAAAAAAATGTATTAAGTTTGAATATTTGTTTTCTCAAGATGACCATACCAAGAAACTGAAAGAATAAGAATTTGTCTAGAAAATACAACAAACCCCAAAAATAAATATTGGTTCTGAGAGTTATCCTAAACATGTAAAAACTTTGAATCAATTGTACACCAAAAGAAATTGATGAATATATTTCTCTATTTAAAGAGTACTTTGATGTTTTTGCGTGGATTTATGATGATATTAAAGCATATGATAAAAACAAATTCAACATATCATACCTCTAAAAGAAGGTACAAAACCATTCAAACAAAAGTTGAGAATAATAAATCCAACGTTAAAGCCTCTGGTTAAAATATAACTTGAAAATTTAAGCCTGAGATAATATTTCCAATTAGACATTGAGAATGGTTATCTAATCGAGTGGTTGTAATAAAAAAAGTGGAAAAAATCAGTTTTGTTTTGATTTTAGAGATCTAAATAAAGAAAGTATAAAGGAAAACTATCCTTTGCCAAATATGGAAATGTTACTACAACAAGTAACTGGTTCAACTCTTATGTCTATGGTAAATGGATTTTCAGGTTATAATCAGGTTCTTGTTGTAGAGGAGGATATATTAAGAATTGTGTTAGCACCGTCATGTTTTGAATAGAGTCAGTCCTAGATGAGTCATGGTCCATGTGTCGAAGCGTGTGAGGTCAGGTACTGAACAACGAATGGGTCGAAGTCTGCAAGTGGCATGTTTGGCCCTTGGCATCGAGAAAGGGTGTCATAATTAGCCATGTGGATCTTGTAAAGGTCTTTTCCCACAAGGTCGAGTCCTATCAGAAAGAGGGAATTTACGTGCCAAAGGTTGAGGCAATTTGTTAGTGTAAAGGTCACATCCACAGGTATAACAACCATCATCAACTAATTATGAAGTCAAAAAGGTTGAGAAATCACGACACTCATATCATGTATACTCTGGAGCTCTTATCACCTGTACTTCACACACTTCGAAGTGCACCTGTCGTGCGAGTGCGTTGCCCAATCTTCAGCCTTCTTCAAAACTTCTCGTCACCATGGATTCAACGTCCTCTACCATGATTCCATCCATCACCCCTTCAATTATAAATACCATTCACCCTGTGTGTTCCTTCTTCACCGCTATCGTCCGAGTCTATGCGTAGTCTATGATTCTTCTTGAAAATCCTGGGTCCTTTCGCTGTGGGAAAGCCGATTGCCCTCAGTTATGCTGTAAATGTTTTCATTTGATATTTCTGCGTTGCAACACCTTTCCACCACACCAGAAAGTGTCTGTCACACTCCCCTATTATGACGTGCCTACTGTTATCGTTTATTGTGACGTCGAGCCTTTTTCTGCAACGAGAGTCTTCATGGCACCTAGGGGACGCGAAGTGAATTCCTAAAGTCATTTTCTCTTATCTCTCAAAGTTTCCTCTACCACACCTCCAATAGGTCTCAGCTAAGAATATCACTATCCATTTTCCGCGTGGAGAGGGTGTCATTTTTCATTACCGTGCACACATAACAAACAACTATTGTGCCATGATAATATCCCAAGACATAAGGAAGAGGGCGCGAAGTGGTAGAGCTATGAGGCCTGAGCCTCAAGACTTGGCATTGATCAACTAAGATCCAAATGTCAGAGAATATTTTGAATAGGTTGGATCCATGCACTATTGCGAGAAAATCCAAGGATACAATGTGAAATTGGCGAAACAATTCACGCTCAGATTTAATGTGTTCTGTGCGGTTATTGTAGGAATCACATTTTGGGTGATGGAGGAAAATCTATTAGCCACAATGGAGATCCCTCCACGTAGTGAAAGGTGGTCTAAGGGAATTCCATTGGACATGTGTTCCAAGTCGGTATCTACAAGAGCCTTTTCATAAACTCCTAAAGGTGATTAGAAAGTATTTCACCTATGAAAGAAGGTCTGACATAATATAACCTCATCACATCATATTGTTGATGCATTTCACAGGTAAGAATCCATTGAGATTACCTTTCTTCTTGCACCAAAGTCTAAGAGGAATGGCGAACAACGTCCAAGCCGAAGCAAACCAGTCGAAGAAGAACGTATCCCATATCTCACTAATCAAATTGTTGATAGTTGAGGAATTGAGGCGACTCGGAAAGGACTAGGAATCGTTTCTATTTTTAGCTGACATCCCCAGACACCCAAAAGGATATCCCCCTCTACCCATGGGAGAAGCAACATCTCATAGCGCGGAGGCAGGAATAGAGGGGGCTGCAGGAAAAGGAAAGACAGTGGAAGTTTCGTCACACCAACAACCAGTACCTTGGAAAAGAGGTAAGCCAAGGAAGAACAAGGATCCTAGGGAGGCCCAAGCTCCACACAAACTGCATCCCAATATGTTGCTGAGAAGTTACTCATGCGCGATGTTCGGCTAGAACCTATTGAGGTCTCGAGCCGAGAAATATGTGACAGGCAGAGAAGGTCAGGCACTAAAAGCATGAATGTTCAGGATCCATCACAAAAGATGAAGTAAGTGCAGCTCTCCATTTCTGATTTGTACCAGGACAACATGGATTTGATAAAGTAGTTAGCGGAAAGGACTATCAAAAAATCAATGTCGCAGAGCCGAGAAGGGAATGTGAACTGGCTCAAGAAACAACTCATATAAGCGCAAAAAATGATCATCCAGTTGTGAGAGGAACAGAGAATGTTAGAGGAGACAATTGCAGAGCACTTCAAGGAATGTGGAATGGTCGTGGAAAATGTCTGTGCGGCTCCATCTAGTTCTCAAATAAAGATGAAGGGGAACGCATCCTTGCGAATACAAGTAAAGAATCTAAAAATGTGCAACTGGTCTCTCAAGAAAATGTTTAGAATATCAATACTGCAGATAAGGCCAGAAACATAATTTACCGAAACCCTTTTTTGTCTTTTTGAATGTGGCACAAAATTTCTCTCTCCTCTTGTCCTGATTCCTGCCGGGAAGAAAGAGATATGAAGGGTATTCGTGCATTGGATATATGTTGGGAAGATCCTGAAAACCCACCTGTCAAGAGGGACAAGTGTAGGAGAAACCCATAAAATGTTTGAAGGAGATGTGTGGCCCCTCAACCGTTGTCGCCACCTGGAATGCACGAGTGACAACCCACAATCATATGTCATGCCAACTCACCACATGCATACTATAACCAGTGATCACGCAACAACCACCAGATCCCATTACACTAGGTGGCAGAATTCTGATAGCGCGCTTGATCATTCGGGTAACCACTCAAGGGAAGAACGTCGACGCATCACCCCCTAATGATTGAATCTTACTGATGACTGAACGATCATGATAAATACGTCAGTTATGACATGATTGTGTGCATTTGGGTTTCCATTTTTGTAAGTCCCATTTGAAAGGTCACCTAGTAGGGAATATCCAGAACGAAAATTCTAGGAGAAGTAGTTTGAGACGTGGTAGCCCAAGGGGCATAGTGTTCTCTATATATTGCATCTTTTCAATGTAAGCTAGGTTGGTTGGAAAAGTAGTGTAGACAGTAGACTATAGAATTTAATCCTCGAACCCAATTGAAATATAATGAAGAAGTCCTGAGGCTTTGACGAAAAGATTCTAATGGTGGTGGTCTGATGTATTGTGATCCCTTCTATGTATGTACTTCCTGTTTTTTGTATTTTCATGTCATTACTCTATTTAAATTGGAACTTTCAATAAGTCTAGAATTCATCGCACGGTGCTTTATACTTCACCATTTAAACTCCTGTGTTTTCTTCTAAGTAACTTAGAATTCATCTTCAATGGTTCTCTGAGTTTTCTTTATGTACTCTTTATTTCACCACACTCAATGAAATTTGAAATTGAAATACCATTTCCTACTTAGTCTTTATCCTCTCAAAGTTTTAGTTACCAAGTCATTTATTTCTCACTTTTTGGAATTTGACTCCATGGCCCAAGGTTCTTTATTTCCTTTCCAGTGGAACTAGAAACATTTCACAAATGCAATAAACCTAGCTTACAATTCAAATCCATTATTTGTTAGAGACTAAGTCTTAGAGAGAACCCTCTATAGGTCAGACAGGCTAGTTTCCATTCTTAAAGTTGGTCTGTAGGTTATCTCTGTCATTTTTTTTCTCAGCCAAACGAATTTACAGAGTGCAACAAACTGCATTCATAACACTATGGGAGACATATGCATATGCTCGAATGCATTTTGGATTAAAGAATGATTGATCAACTTTCTAGAGGGCCATGGATGATGCTTTCCAAGATTTGATTGGTAAATTTATTGCTGACTACCAGGATGATCTCACTGTATATTCCAAAATAAGAGAAAAACATAGTGATCATTTTTGTTGTTGTCTTGAACTACAATGATATGAAAAATTCCTAACCAGAGGTAGTTGAATTGGTCACACCTATCCCAATCTATTGATATTCGATGCATGCGTGAATGGAAATGTCGAGGCAATGATTGTTGTCCTCTAAGGGCTGCAGGAAAATATATGATGATGGGTGAAGGGAGGAAAATGTGATGCTAGATATCCTTTTATGTGTCACATATTTTCCAACTGATTTGGTGGGTTGTTAGTGAATCCCCCACCTGCCTAAGACATTCTCCCTCATGCCCTAGTTTGAAACATGTGTATTTTTCCCTATGGTTTGGAGCCTTTTGAAGTTTGGGAAAAACACATGAAATTTGGATGTTGTCATGCTGATGCCACCATAGACCTGTGGACATGTGGCAACTTTGAATTTTTTCATGCCAACACTAAAGTATCCTCAAGAACTCGACATATGTGTGGCTAGACCCGATATGACAGCCCAAATAATGGTGGTCCTTCTCATTACAGGTGGAAATCCTTGACATATTCAAAAATATACATCATTGAATCGTCAGGTCCTCATAAGCTTCCTCGGTGTCCAGGAGGATTGCTATGCTGGCTCAATGTGGCGCTACGTAGATGGAAAAATATGTGATTAGTTGGTGGATATACAGCTTGGAAGTACCAGAATACCACTATTGCAACCCTATGGGAGTGGTTTTACTTTTCTGTATCCTACCATGCAACACCATATACTATTCTCCACGTAGCTCCTTAAAACTATTGTCATGCCCCCATGCTTCTTAAACTCCTGAACATATTTTTGATTCAACATGCATTCCCCACTATTGATCATGATCACTTGGTGTCGTTAGATAAATGAACCCACACCTTCATTGGAGCTTTCCCCTTAATCCTTGGTCTTATGGTATGATTCTATTTGGGCGAGGGCTTAAGCCTATTTTGGATGCGATAATCTCCTTGCATGCACTTGATAAGAACCTGAGTATTTGAAACAAAGCCTCGGGCCCTTAGGGATTGATTTTTCACTGTAAACTTTCTTGGAATTTGACCATATACTTTGCCTCTTTGATCCATGAGCTATGTAATCTCCTTTTCATCATGATGATCTTGAAATTTGGCATCATAATCTTGATCAATGTGCACACTAATTACTGGATCAAATCCTATACTAACATCAGATCCAATAGGGACAACATACCTTTGTGGTTTGTTGAGAACTGTAGATCAAGTGCCTTCTCATGTTGGGTTATGGAGTCTGCATTCACAAACAGTATCATGGTATAAATACTTTTTCCTTGACCTAGTTCTTTTCCCATTCCTTGTGATATGAGAATGTACGCCCTCTGAGATGTGCATATTGAGTGGGATAACCTATGGTGTGTGCTTCATTGGATTCGATGTTCTATTTATACTCATTGTAACTTGTGATGTTAATCATCACATGAAGCTTCATCCTTTCCCTTTCACAACTTTTAATTCTTCGCAACTTAATCGCCACATCCTTGGTCACCATATTCCCGCTCCTCTCTATGATGCCTGTTTTTTTGAATCCTACCCTATACATTGTTTTTAAAATTATTTCCCCTAGGTAAAAAAAAATGATCGACGGAACCCTGAGGGGGCGTAGAACCTGGACTCGTGTAATTTGGGATTAATTTTCTAAGTTGTAATTTAATTTTAATATTTCTCAGTTTTTTTCATTTTTTTTTTTCTGATGTAAGAAATCATGAGAAACCCCTAAGTAATTCCCCATATTACATGGATGGTAAATAGGGTAAACCAGCAGCCTGATTATGGGCCTAACCCAGTGGGGATTGTTGAGGAAAGATATGAAATGATCTTACTCAATCATTTTCAGATTCTTCTTGGCTAAAGAAAAATAGACGAGAATCTCACATTATGTTTATAGCCAACAAAAATAACATCCTAACTCACAAGTATTAATTACCAGTTCTTAGGCTAGTCTTTTATCAATAAAAAGCTTTCTATAAATTTACTTTTTATGTAATTTTATGAATATAACAGTTGTTGAAATAAATGCAAAGACAAAAGTAAAGACACCAAGATGATAATCAAGACAGATGAGACATAAAAAAATCCTTTATTTCATTCCAATTCACCAAAGAGTCATTTTCTTTACAAAATCTCATATAGAAATTTTGGACCAAAGTCAAACTTAGACATCCCTGATGGAACATACAAAAGGACCTCTGACAGAAAACCAAAACTGAACTTTAAAATCTGGATCATCTTGCCACTGATTGTTTCCCACTCGACTCTGGACAATAGCCTTTGTTATTCATGAAAACTAATTCACAAACAGACAAGTCTATACAGACTATCAAAGATAGATCAGCACCTCTAAAAAACAAGTGTCTGAATGATGTAATTAAGTCCTGAATATGTTGTCTACAATAAGACCCTGCTATCATAAAAGAGAATTAGGCTTGTGATGAATAAATGAATGAATGAAAACTGAACTATCTTAGCATAAACTCAAAGAGAAAACCTTAGTATGCTTCTTCTTCTATCCTCCCCCTATTCCTCCCTTTCCTTTTTCCTTTAAACAAATTAGAGTTAGTTGAAGTAGTTGAACCAACTCATTAGTTAAGTTAGTTAAAAGACTCAACCAACTTTTAGTTAGGGGGAAAAGTAATAATCATAATAAGGGTTATAATAAATAATAACTAGTAGGTGGGACCCATTGTGACTCCCTTTAGCTCTTAACAATCATAACATACTAGTTAATTAAGTAAAACACACTTATTTGTGACTCCATTTCATTATATTAACATTTGACAATTTATCTCAATAATTTTTTCAATTATTTCCAAAATATATTCTCAACATATCCAAAAGCATGCCATACGAAAATCTGAAGTCAACTATCAAATAAAAAAAAACTTAAAATCCATATTTTCTGGTTTGTGAGGCAATCTTTCCCTTGCTGATGCTATCATCCTTTAGTATTTTTGAGTCTGCCTTAGGTTGTGTGGAATCCTTAAGCCTCATCTTGTTGATCATATGAGAGAAATCATCGTTCCAATGCAAGTGGAAGGACACAGATTTACTAGAATTATCTGAAGGTGCGGAAGGGGGCAGTAGCGGCCTTCCCTTTGACATACGCGTAATAGGCTTATGTTTTCATCCTTTAATTTGAATATCTCATCCCTGCATGCGTGATTGATTATAAAATAATATTTTAAATAATAATACATGATGACCCCTTAAAAATATTAAATAGATTTTGGCTCAACGATGTATCAGACTCATGCAATCCAATCCATACAAATTGTTTAACTATTTTTCAATGAGCAGGGGATGAACAAAGGGTCCTAGGATATGTGAGGGGTTTGTATTGAGTGAAACATGATAAGATGAGGGAGAAAATAACAAGGTTACTGCTCAAGACAACACCAATCATCTGCAAACCAAAGAAAACATCATTGTAATCCAATCAAGACACTGCTACTGCCAACTGATTCAACACATAATGTTTCTTGACTATAATCAATTTTAGAACAAGGAGTGAAAAATGAATGTGGGAAGGATATGGGGTTGTAATTAGCGAAAAGTGAAATAATGGTGGGGGAAAGAGAGCAAGTACTCTTCATAAAATTAATTAAGTAATCCATAAAACCAATATGTTAAAGGAAATACACCAACCAAATAACCATTGTGACCCCAAACAAAAACAAATGCTATGTATAAGTCAAACAACTCTGTGCAATAACTTACTCACTGTTCATAATCAAAATATTTAACACAGTCATCAAACAAGACAACATGAATTCCACAATAGTTTGTAGGGGAGATTTGTTCCTTTCATTTATCCATTTAATATTTTAAAACAATTCCCAAATGCATAAACAATTACTTATTCCCACTCTGTTCAGCATCAAAATCAACCACTGCTCACAATTTACTTCAATCATCAAATAAAACTCAAAGGTCGCACTTGATTTTGTCTTTTAATTCATCTAACAATCAGATTGCAAGACTATCACAACATCCATGTCTATCACTGGTAAAACACATGACATCCATTAAACATACACAGTGGACAATCAACCCAAAAATCCATATTTAAATTGCAAAGATCCTGTCTTTCCATTGAAACATCCAAACAATGACCACCACTTCAACTCACACTATGCTGTAGAAATACAAAACCATTCAACAAAACGAAATTGCATTTCTGTGACTATACAGGCCCAATTTTTATTTGACTCTAAACATTCAAAAAGTTGGGATATATATCCAACACAATGAGGAAACAACAACATACCCGACCTCATAATACAAATAATTGAATCGCAATAAATCCATGTTTAAAACTCTGCGAATATCTCTAAGTGTGCAACCCAAAAAAAAATATCCATAGGATACATAATGGGCAACCATACCATAAAAATCATGATGCGACATTCCCATTTGGAAATTTTAAGCACACAGTCACAATATCATTAACTCAAACTATCATGTCGATTTATCAATCCACTACAACGAGGTAGCAAAAGTATTGCTCAAATTAATCAAACTGCAACCAAACCATACTGTGTAAAAACTTGTGCCCATTCTTGACAATGCAATCAAATAACCATACATACATAGTGGATAGAAATGCCATAAGCACCCTGACTTCAATAATCATTTGGTCATAAAAAAAACACAGTTACAGTAATCATTGATTCATGCTTATAAGAATTCCACCCATATCAATTCATCACGCACAAAGCATCATTGTTCCTTGATCAATTTAAAACATTGTTGGGTTATCAATTTAATAAACCCAAGGACAACGACTATGTATTTGATTTAAAAACTCATTCCAATTGACCATGCTAAGCTTATCCACCCAATAATAACAATTGCAGTGACTAGATGCCAAACCAACACGACTGTCATATAATCAACTGGGCGATCCGGTAATCGAATCTGTCGAAAATACATACCAATCTATAACAACCAATAGTAAACCTGACAGGCCACAATGGTCATCTCTATTAACCCTCAGACTCGAGGAGTTAAGGGTTTTCTCTGTGGCCAACTCAGGGAGGCTAAGATCGATTCTTCTCAATGGTGAAAACCTCCAAGACCAATGGTGTACACACAGAGAACACCACAATTTACTTCGTGGAAAGGGTGACGAAACCTGTGACAGGAGAGGCTATAATAGAGGAGTGAGGCTCCAATTCGGCCTGGTAATGATACTTAACACACGCAGGGTATAACACTCGTGGCTCTCCAGTGAAACAACCACAACGTTGGGGTGAAAAAAGGGACAATAAGAAGAAACATAACCCACTGTGCGGTCATAGTAGCAACAACAAATCAATGCCCAATAGAACAATGCACAGTGACCAAGGTGCTTCCAACCATTAAACCCCATAAAGCCAAAGCCTGGGTATGGTGATACTAAATGTGGGAAGACAGCCAGCCACTCAAGGCCAAACAAAACCCTCCAACTAAAACCAACAAGGATGACAGAGAGCCTTATGGCTACTAACGTTTAGAATGACAAATAACACTGTGACTTCAAAACATTTTTGTAGAGCCGACATAGATTCATTCCAAAGAAAATCACAATTTCACACAGTTTCCACACTGAAGGAAAGCACAACCCATACGTTCGAGCCAATATCCATTTCATAAATAGAGCAGACTCATGGATGGAAAAAAAAGACATACATGTGATCAAAACACCTTAAAATGCGAGTTGGCCGAGTGATTCCTTTCTACTAAGAAGTCGGAGCATAACCACAACAACACAGTTGAACAATAGCCTGATTAGGGTGGCGTCCAGTGGAAGGAGTAAAGATGAAGTGCAGTAAATACACTTTGCCTCCACCCTCTAGTCATTTAATTCATCAGTACATGCCAACCAATAATCCATTAACTCAATTAATTAAACCATGTATCGAAACCATCAACCACTAAAACCAACAACGCGATCCATATCAACTTATGCCATGACATAATCACCATGCATATCAACTATATAAATAAAAAAATCACATAGCTATTAACTTAGTAGCTAGGATAAAAACAATCCATTAACAATCGATGCATGTAGTATAGTATATAGTGTCATATAGTTGGCTTAGGTTGATGGATAGTTGGTATGGATTGTTGGTTGTCATTGATGTCAACTATTGAAGAGTGATATTGTAGATTGATGTCAACCCTTAGTTATTGATGTCAACCCCTTAGTTATTGATGTCAACCCTTGGAGAAAGTCTGGTAGAAAATTCCGGTAGCACAAAGGTTTGGTTAATGGACCCAATGTTGTTTCATGTATAATGGTATGAGTTTCAATATGTTTTAATGTAATACTATTCTAGATGGATAGTACATGTCATTCCATTTCTAGTGGTATGTGGAACGTCACATAAATCCTCATGGTTAGAGAGTTATGGCCATGAGAAGTTGGAGAACTCAGGTTTGGGTAATGGACCCAAGTTTTTTTCACGGATAATGGTATGATGTTTTGATATATTTGAATTTAAGACTATTTTATATGGATAGTACATGTCATTCCATTTTTGGTGGTATGTGGAACATCACATAACTCCTCATGGTTTGAGAGTTATGGCCTTACAAAGTTGGAGTACCCTCATATGTTGGCTTGAAGCCCCAAAAGGTCAAAAAAGTCAAGGAGCTTGAAAAGAAGGAATTATTATTTAAATGATAAAGTAAAGTGACAAAGTCAAGAAGGATTATTTAAATAATAAAGTGAAGTGACAAAATCAAAGAAGATTATTTAAATGATAAAGTGAGGTGACAAAGTGAAGGAGGAATATTTAAATAATAAAGTAATGGAGAACTTTCTAATTATGGAAAGTGGTTAACCCTAAAAATGAGGAAAATAGGTTAAGTTACCTATAAATGGGTTAAGTGACCTAGAAATGGGTTAAGCGACATAGAAATAGGTTAAGTGACCTAGAAATGGGTTAAGTGGACTAGAAGATGGAGAGTATAAATAAGAGGCAAGGCTCTCTCATTTTACATCACACTTGAGAATATTGAATATCTATAGGGGACTGAGGTAACCAAAGGATGTCTAAGCCAAATTTCAGAGGGAAGGTGAAGAAAATAAGGCCGGAATTCAAGGGAGGATAAATTCATTTGATGATGCTTTCTAAGGTATGTTATTTACAGGTCATCTCACCATTTTTGCAATAACTGTTTTTCTAGAATGATTCAGATAGTGAAATTGATAGGCCATTGAGGAAACATATCCAAGCATTTGTGTTAAAAACTTCAGCTTGTGTGTCATTGTATTTTTGGAGTTACACTTCGTGGAAAATAGGGTTTGTGGCTAGTCCCGAAACTAGTCTAAAACATGTGTTTCGAGTAAAAACGTCATAACTTCTTCATAACAAATCCAAATTTAGTAAGACCAAATGTGTTGGTTATAGTACAGTTTTTAGTATGTTGTTTAACATTTTCAGATCGATTCAACAAACATTTTGTTCGGGGCATGCTCTACAAGGTTGACCTCTAGAATAAGCCAAAATTCAGCAAGGTGTGTCATTTTTGCTATAACTCCTTTTCTGAGAGGTTACAAGTAGTGACACATGGAGGAATTGCATAAAACACACTAAAGAACATTTTGTATCATTTTTAGATATTTTTTCATTACAGGTACATAGTTATGATTATTTCAAGCTGGGGTTGTTGACTAATCCAAAACTAGTCAGGTGAGACTAAAGAAAAGTTTGATGAAAATGCTAGTCTCTTGTTGTTAATGTTAAGGAAGATTTACAGGTATGTGATCATATACACCAGGTCTATTACAGAGTTACAAATCATATTTGGATGATGAAATTGATGATGGCTTTTGGTTAAGGTACATGTTGGGTACATGGTTGAGACAAGTAGTTGATGATTTGGCACATACATGATGTGTATATTTAATAATGTTGGTACATCTTGATGAGTCATAGTTGATGAGTAGTTGATACATGATTGGTACATACTTGGTATATGCTTGGAGGCACTTGTTAGTAGTATTGTTGACACATGGTTTATGGATGATGTAGCATACTTGTATTATTAGAAGCACATATTGATCTTGGTTATGATTATGAGTTGTTGTGTTATGCTTGGTTGATGCAAATATTTAAGAGTTGTCTTGGTGATTGATCTTGGTGAGTAGATCTGATTTGGTTGATAAGATTGATGAGACAGGTTGTTGTGATAGGTTGTTTGGACAAGTTGTTGTGACAGGTTATTTGTATAGGTTTGGTGCATGGTTTATGCACTTGTTCATGGTACAGGTTGAGGTAGAGGTTCGTGAATGGTTGATGAAATTGTTTATGGAACATATTGATTACAGGTTGTTTGGTACAGGTTGGTGCATGGTTGATGAACTTGTTTATGGTACAGGTTGATGCATGGTTCAGGTTATTGGTACAGGTTATTTGGTGCAGGTTGATTGGTACATGCTTACAACAATATATCTCACAGTGATAGTGTGACAGTGGTTCCATCATTCTACTTATATGTCAGGGAGGTTGGATGGGGAAAGGACAGGAACTACTACATATGGGTGGATTATTCCACGAAAAATTTCCACGCTTCCACTAGTTTCATCATTTTTTTAAACAGGGCGGGATTTTCATCGATATTGCCACGAAAGTTCGTCGCAATATCCACGAAAATCTTATTTTAACCTAGTCGGTATTTTTGTTGCTATAGCGACGGACTTTCATGGCAATAACGATGAAAATTTTACCTATCTCATTGGTTGGTGTTAACGTTTAGTTGACTATTTGATCTATATATACATGACTTTAAGAGAATTTGTGACACAATTGATATAGTTGCGACACTATTCTTGGCTTTTTTTTGAGCTGTTTATTTTTTCCGTCACCCACTGGTTGAACAAATCCAATTCTCGATCTACATAGCTCGGATTTTGAACTTGCAAGGTTAGAATGTTATTTTTTATTGATGTACTCATTTAAATTGTAAATATTTTTTCAAATGTCCAAATTTCATTTCGCTTGTTTTTTCCTTGATAATATATTATAATATGTGTAGTACCATATTTCATGTCTTTGGTTTTTGGATCTAGTTAGTATATTCTATGGAAAAGGGTATGTGGATTCCATAATATTATAGGTTTATGGAATCCACATACCCTTTCCCCTTCAATTGTAGCTATAATATCTCTCTCTTTTAATTTATAAAGATATGGAATTGGTCTTGAAACTCAACCCTGATCGGTGAAATGATAGTAATTGATTGTCATTTTATTCTCTCTTTTATTTTTAAGACCTAACAAAAAAACACCAACAAAGCTTGATTGAAGCTTTGATACCACTTGTTACATCCCTAGTACCCAAAAGGGATCACACTTGCATAAATTGAAAATAATATAACAGTGACAATAATGGTTGGGATACTTGCACA
>SNQJ01S0005987.1:0-11291 GCA_010110895.2 Picea sitchensis
CTTATTTGAGCATTCAAATGCAATTCCTTATTTGTCCTTCTCTTCTTACCAATTTGGTGTACTGCCCTATTCAGTAAGGGATCTATCTTTCCTAGCTCATATTGTCTGATTAAATTCTATAACTCTTGTACAATGCTTTCATCCTGAATCAACTTAATACAAGTATCTAAAAAGTCCATGAACTTGCTTACCTCTTTTCTTTCTCTTGGCGAAGCAGACTGATCAAATGTGTGAGGCATTCCATACTCTCTTACTTTCGGTCTTGTCTTTGATGAAGAACCTTGGTCTCCTCTAAATTCTTTTTGTTCTGCCTCAAATATTTGTCTTCTTTCTTTGCATCAAAGGCTTGGGTCTTCTCTGCAGCTTTCCTGATTCCTGAATCTTTTGTAATCTTCCCTTGGGTCAGTCTGTCTTCTCCTGTAACAACGCCTCCTCTGGTTATAACAGCGACTCTAGGGTCTCCTCTGCGAGGTTCAGCATAGATCAGTTTCACTTGCGGGTTCTGCTGAGGTCCTCGTATTTCCTGAAGCTTAGCTAGCAACAAAGGATAATCTTCTATAACATGGTCAAACGAGTTGCAGTAGTTGCAAGAAGTACAAGGGTTCTAACAATCCCTTGCAAGGTGTCCTAGTTGTGCGCAGTTATAATAGATGATCTGTCCTCGGCCTCTACTCATTCCTCCTCCTCCTCCTCTTCCTCTGAATCCACCGTGAGGATTGAAGTTTCCTCTCCCAGGAGAGTTATATTTCGTAGCATTTCCTTTTTGTTGTACTTCGCCTTATATCTTATATATGTCTCTTGACCTTTCATGCATGAGATCATAATCCCTACAATCTCTATCATCATGCCCTACAGACTTACAGAATGTACAGTACAAATTCATGGGTGTCTAAACATACTTTTGCATATAATAGCACTCACCAGTACGATGTATGTTTCTGCATAGTTCACACCAGGGTAAGGTGACTTGCTTCAAGGGGCTTGGAGCTGCAGAAGCCAAGTATTTGTTGAATAGAGGGCATTCCTTGTCATGGCCTTCTAATCTGCATCTAACACACTAGATATATTCTCTTTTATCTTTTCCCTTGTCTTTCTTCATATCTTCGACCTGCAGAGGCAAACTAGTTAGCTGACTCAGGATCTGACTCATACCTGAGCTGGATTCTCCCATAGGGGCTGATCAAAGCTTCATGGTGATCTCCAACGCCTTAGTCTACGAAGCAATCTTTTGTTGCATCAGGGGAACTTTGATGTGTGGTAGGAAGGTAGCAATGAACCATTCTTTGTTTTTTTCATTTGGGATCTGGAAAGTTAATCCTCTTGTCAATGTTTTCAATCTCTGATCAAATTCCCACATAGGTTCAGCCACCTTATGCTTTTTCTCTTTCAACTCTGTGATACATTGTGACTTCGAATTAGGTTTCTTAAATTCTGCAATCAACACACTCTTGATCTGATTCAATGGCTTAGGTTGTGCAAGTCCTTGGACGAGTTTCATGTACCAACTCAGTGCGCGATCTCTGAGAGTTGTACTGAACTGGGTTCTTTTGATAGCTTCATCTGTGACATTCTTAATGTTCCATACATCTTCACAGAGGAACCAGTGTTGGTCAGGATCTTCAGATCCATCTCCCTTAAAGATAGGAAGTCTCATCTCATCTGCCATAGATCTTACTAGGGTTCCTGACTGAATATGTGGTGGACTACTATGGACAGTGTTGTGGACGCTCTCGTGACTGGGATTACTCTGGTTTCTTAATACTGAATTCATAGGAAGAATAATAGTACTTACTTCAATGGTCTGCGTGATTTCTGAGCCTTCAGGTCCTCCTCGACGAAGCTCTTCAACTTGTTCTTCCTCTGTCCCGGTGGGTTCTAAATGTTCTTCGTCTGTCATATCTGCTTCTTCTCCGCTGTAGAAACCCTCTTCTCCGTAGTTTTGCTTGAATGGGTTCTCAAGGTGAACTTCTCTTAACACTTTCCCATTGCGCGTATGTCCAGCTTCTGTGTCGTTGTCATTGTCTGATTTCTTGAACATTAGCTTTTCTGGATCCAACCAATCTATTGTATCTTCAAGATGTTCTTCTCGTGCAACAACATCTTGAGTCTTAGCTTCAAGAATTGTAAAAATTTTCCTCTGGGTCCCTTAAAGAAATATCTCTCAGCTTGGTTGTATGACTCTACCTTTTCAATAGCAAACTCTGTGATGTACCCTTCAATGGTACAATCGAGCCAGTGATCTACTGCTCGTGATACGGTGTTATCAGCTTCCTTGACCTTCTTGATCAACTCCGATGTCCAAACCATAGGAAGTCTAGATCGAATCTCGAACTGGGTATCGGCTAATCTGGCTAGCCACTCATATAGCTCTTGATGGATTCCTCCAAAGAATATCTCGTGTATATCAGTAAAAATATACTTCTCCAACCAGTCCTCTGAACTAAAATTAGGGTTCTTGTTCTGGGCTTCAGCGAAGTCCTTTTCTTGATCCTCTATCCACTTTTGTGTTTTTGTCTTCGATGGAAACCACCTTGACATTCCCCCAAGAAGATTCTTGTCCCGGCAATAGAACCATTTGTAGATTCCCTCAAGGGGTAGACCCAGGGTTCAGCTCCAAGAGAGCACCAACAAGCCCTAACTATTGGCCCTTTCGGCAACAACTACAAAGGAGATGCAGTCTCACCCGAAGCATTTATGAGGGGGGTGCAGAATATATATGTCTACAACCAAGGGGAATATCAAGTGGATCTAGCACATGAACAACACAACATTCATCTACCACTTATCAGCTCGATCTACTCCATGAATCTATCAGATCTACCTTAGCAATGCAATAACAGTATATGAAGGACAAATACAAAACACCAATCATACACAACACAAAATATATGTGGTTCAACCTCTCTCTAGGGCTACATCCACATAATTGTGCTATATTATATTGATGTAAAGCATGCAGTTCTTATCTGCGCTCTAAGATAGCAAATCTTCTCTTCTTCTTCTATGATTCTCTCCCCTCCCTGCGCACCTAGCTGCAGGGTTGATCTTCGCACCCAGCTAAAGATCTTACAATACCAGAAGACTCTTGTACTCAACATTTCTCTCTCTCACAATACTCTTCTCTCGACCGAATCAGTATCAACATTAACAATAACAACACATCAACCCAAAACACCCCACCAACCTAGGCCCTTTAGACGTCTATTTATACATTACAATCATTCACCAACATCCTTAGGCCGAAACCTAAGTGTCCAAAACCCTAGGTCAACTTGACCCGTGTTTTCAAGGCTTCACCAACCTGTCTTTCCTCCCTTCTCGCATGGTGCTCCAAAGCATCTAATGGTGATTTTTTCCTCTTTCTGAGTCGTCCAGTCGTCCCCGATCTCCTCATCCAACGACTTTCTTTCTCAGGCTTCGCTCCATCTTTTCTGCTCTTTTGCTCACTTCGACCTAGTATCAATCACAGTGTCTTCCGCGAAGTTCACTTTTCCCCTTTTCTTCCTTGTTCTTCGCTTCCTTCCATAACCAAGGGCCAACAATTTGCAAGACATTAATTGGACAAGAAAATCGTATTTTTATTAAAATGTAATCAACGAAAATGTATGAATGACAAACTTTTGTGTCGGCACGTTTGGAACTGAGAAACTAAGCCCCTTCGAGCTCAGCATCCACCACTTCAATCCCCCACCAAAGGCAAGCTCATATAAGAGAGACAATGAGGTTCTCCATCAACTAGGGAAGAGCTTGGGGGCTGAACAATTTGTCCAGACTGTTATCTCTCAAAATGAGTCAGTCATTTTGTTCCTTTTTTGTAGGTGATAGTATGATCATAAATCAGGGTCTTGTATAATTTTTAAAATTTAGAAGTGTTAAAATATAGGATCTAAGATGTTATCATAGAAATAAATCGATCATCAAAAGGTCTTTTCAAAAAATCGAGAAAAAATCTTTTCACCAGCTAACATTTGTTTCAAAGTTGAAGATAGCTGGTGAAACTCCCAGGTTTCAATGGCTAAAGTGTACTCTCAACAGCAAGCGAGCCTGTGAAAGCATTAACACGAGTTTTCCTCCAACGACTCCAAGAACCCAAAAGGATACGCCGGACACATGTCATGCAATCATCATGGATAGTTAATGGACTCAAATGTGTGATGACACCTTTTCCTCACGTTTAGCAGGACATCATGATAGATTATGCTCATGAATTTCATGGGGCAGACACATAAGGGTTTAAAGATGTGACGCATGCTTAATCATCATTGCAACCAGAGGGTAAAAGTACCAGTGGCTGATGACATCAAATCAAATCACCATTTCCCATTTTAAACTCACGGTGTCCGAAAAATTCTATTATGGGGTTTCATATTTCATCAATAACACAGGTTGTTTTCATCAGCGCTATCCTTTCCTTTTTAAGAGTTTGTTGTTTTAACCGTGTGAAAATTAGTTGGTGATTAAGTTCCAGATGGAAAGGAAGCAAGGAGGACGACTTCTGAGGAAAGAATTAGACAATTTATCCTTCTTGCAGTCTTATCCAGAGGTGCAGAAGCGTTTCTCAGATGCAGGTTGTATGACATATGTGGAAAGGTTGTAGGAAGGCTATCACCAGGCAATTGCAGAGGTGTTTGCAAAATCTTACGATGGAAGGAAGGCTACAGTGGGCTCACTGGAACTAATAGTTGATGAAGCTGTCGTCGCTTTAGCAACTGGTTTACCCAGAACAGGCATAAATTGGTTCAAAACAAAAGTGACCAAGAACTTGGATTTTAGATCATACCTCAAGACAGAATTCCAAAGTATAACCTGGAAGAAAAGTATCCATGTGTCTTACCTTGAAGATGAATGGCAGGATTTGTTCAAAGGCATTCAGTTGTACTTAACCTCGGAGAGCAGGTATGACAAGTTAATGTTATATCATTTTAGACTCTTAGATCATTTCACAAGGAAGGTCCTTCTAAATATGCCTTTCTTTCTGCATAAAAGCCTAACCAAGGTGTGTAATAAGATCAGAGTCGAACCATTCAGTATCAAAAATGCCCTTTGTCATTATGGCCTGATTAAAATGATCATTTTAGAAGAATTGAGACAGAGAGAAAGAACTTGGCAGCATTTTCTTTTCTGGGAGGGTTTTGAGACCCAAACTCAACATATAAATGAAAGGAAGAAAGTAGGCAAGAAACAATCAACTCCTCATAGTAGCTCAAGGAGAAGAAGAGTTATCCCAAAGCCACCAGAAGATAAAAATTCAAGCATAAAACCCAAGAGAGCTAAAAAGAAATTGGATTTTGAAACAAACTCAGAGAAATCCACAATTAAGAAGACAAATGCTCTAAATCTGCCATACACAGATTCAGAAACAGAACCAGAAAAGGAAGATGAAAGTCCAGCCATCCAAAGTCTAGAATATTCCATGGAACCTGAACATGAATTTGAAGTCTTTATTTCCAAAGATGAAGGTGAAACCTCAAGAAATAGGAAATCAAAGAAAACACAGAAGATTAAGGAATTGAAAGAGGTAATAGCACAGTAAGAGGTTCTAGAAAGGGTGATAAAGGCAAGATACAAAGCTTTGTCAGAAAATTTTGCAAAGACTAATGCATCATTTGAGAAGTTGGCACGTGAAAGTGTAAAAGAGAAGAAGAAAAAGAAAAAGATCACAAAGTATTATAATAGTTTATGGTGGTTGGCTAAGCGCTTGAAGAGGAAAATCAAAAAATTAAAGGGAAAAATTACCACACATCCAGATTTACAGGTGATGGCACAGGTTGTTGTTAATTTGCAGGGAGATCAATCAAATAAAGAATGATTTGTGAAGAAACAACAATTTTGAATACGAAAGTTTTCCTTTTGACAGAAACAGAGCTTTCACCAGTATAAAGGGCGCAATTATAATCAATTAGTTGTTGAAAAGTAGAGCTTTCATCAGCTAACTAGCAAAACCTAAGGCAAAATAGCTGGTGAAACCGCATAATAAGAATTTTGAAGATCTAAGCTCGAACAGAGCGGTTTTTGGGTGATTTAAAGGATAAGAGGACATCTAAAAGATGAATCACCAAATCATAAAATATTTAGTTCAAAGATTCGCGGAGGTTTTTGAGGAGAAAGTTTAAATTGGTCAACTAAAGTTTCATTCACAATTGTTGAAAGTGTTTTGATTATTGAAGACATGTGTCCTTTCCTCCATGACACATCAGAAACATAGCAAGGATGAAGACCAGATGTTGAAGACAGTTCGATCCATAAGTAATCAAATTTAGTTTAGCTTATTGTACACAGTTGTTACTCTGTTTTTCTATAATTATAAATCCAGATCCAGTTTTTCAGGATCTGAGACTTGTTGTAAAAGGTTATAAAAGCCTATCATTTTAATAGAAGAGGGTTCGATTCTGGATAGAGAACTATATTATGTTGTAAACAGACTTTTACTATGATAATACAAATCACAGTTTTCTCTCTCTATTGATGTCAAATTCTCATTTTCCTTCTGTACTTTTTATTAAGTTGTTTTAGCTACAGAATGATGGTTATCTCATTGGTTAGCTCATAACTTGATATTAAGTTGCTTATCATTGTTTATTAAACCCTCCACTTTGTATTCGGTTTATAAACATTGTTTTCTCACCCATTTAAAGCTATCATCTGATCATCAATCCTTGAGAGCACTAGTTTATTTGATTTTCATTTTACTGTCTGAATGCCATACTGTAATTGAGTTATCCCATTGATCCACACATACATAAACACAAAAACAAGTTTTCTTCAAGTTACCAAACATCTTTGACCCACAACCTCAAAGAGTTTCTTGGAACGATAACAAATTGGCGTCATTGTCGGGGAGAGGAGATTAAAGCTCAGCTTTCCTGGGAGACGACATAAAGCTGATCTTTGATGATAGACAAAGATTAGAAATTACATTGGTTGTAATCATCTATCTGGCGACTCCACAAGTTTATCCTAGCTCCAAAGAGGATCAGTACCAGGGCGAATCCACAAGAATCACCTATCACACCAATGCCCAACCCAGAACTAATTCTCAGAAAAGGGAAATCTTTTCAAGGTCAAACTTCAAAATCAGGTACCCAAGAAAATTCAATTATTTCTTATCAAGAGGAAGAGGTTATTGTAGAAGAAGTAATAGGCTCAAATTTGGTTGAAGAATCACCTAAAATTTTAGAAAGAAATCACAGCTCCTCATCCGTTGAATCCTTTCACTCACAACAGGAAGAAGATCATATAAATATTCACACTAGTCTCCTTGTTGTAGAACATTTTCTTCAGGAATTGTCTGCCAAAGGTGAAGAAAACTTGGTTGAACATCTTGCAAATTTTTATACAGCTTCTTACAAAACTTCTTTCCCATCAGAGAGTTTTTCCCCTTTTAAATTAAATTTTCCCAGTCCTCAGGGATCAATAAAAAGTTTGTCACCTCTCTCACCAATAATCACTACGACTGCACCTCCTCCTTTGACCAAGATGCAACAAATCCTTGTTGATAGGTATGCACCATTAGATTTCCAAATCCACTATCAGCCATGCCTACAGGAGACTATCAGAAGTACATGCCCAAATTCACAGGTGAAGGTGATGTGACCACTGAAGAACATAAAGAGGCTTTTTACAGTTATGCAAAAAACCTTAACATTGAGGAAGAAGATGTCTGGACCCGAGTTTTTGTCCAAAGTTTACATGGCCATGCCAGGAAGTGGTTCAAAGAACTTCCTACTGGTTCAATAGCTGGCATAGAGCAATTGGATGACATCTTTTTGAAGCACTGGGGTGATAGAAGAGACTTTTTGTACTATATTACTGTATTTGGAAATCTAAAGAAAGAGAATGGTGAATCAGTCTCTGATTTCACTAAAAGGTTCAATAGGATGTACAGTAAAATACCAACTGAGATAAAACCCACGAATGCCTCTGCCAAAATCACATATGCAAATTCATTTGATTTAGAATTTTGTCTGTTGTTGAGAGAAAGAAGGTCACCTACACTATCTCTGATGCAAGATTCTGCCCTTGAAGTGGAATCAAATATATTGGTTGCTCATAAGTTAAAGGGAAACACGGATAGAAGAAAGCCTAGAGATGAAGCTTCGTCTTCCTCCAATACTAATCCAAAATTAGATAAGATGGCTAAAATGTTAGAGACTTTAACTTCTGAGATGTCTAAACTTAAAATTGAAAACAAGCAGCCTCTCAAGGGAAGGGGTACTTATGATTATGCACAGAAATGCTAATTAGAATCCAAACAACTTTAGGAGAGGTAATCAACAAGTGCAGATTTTACAGAGAGAGAGAAATCCTATTGAAGATCAGAAGATAAAGGCTCCCCTTCAAAATGTTGTGATGGATGAAGATGAAGAAGATTTTCAAGAAGATGAAGAAGATAACATTCACTGCATTGGGAATGATACAGGGAAATCTTATCTGACACTACATGACTATCAAGAGGCATTAATGACTGAACAGATAGATGAAAATTCTGTTGATAACACTCTTTTTCAAATAGAAGAGAAGAACAAATATAATCTCAGATCTAAGACAAATACTACCCAACAGAGTGCACCGGCTTCTCTTAAGAAGATTGTTGTCCTTGTCAAGCAAAAAGAGCAAATACCTGAAAATCAACAGACAACCCCTTCAAATGTGAAAAAACCAGTTCCTCCAAAGAAGGTTGTTGTTATTTCAAAGCAAAAGGAGCAAACAAATCATATCCCTAACGACCAACAAAGTGTTTTGAAAGCGCCTTCCAATGAGGTAAAATTTTATGATAAAACCTCTTATTCTTTTAAATTTGAGGCTGAAATACAAAAAATCAAAATCCCGATTCCTTTAGTTGAATTGATGAAAAATGAAGCATTCAAGAAAGATATCCTTAAAACTCTTGATCCCAAGTCCATATATTCCTCTGCTGATATTCTTAACATATATAATGACAAGCCAACCATTGTTTTAGGCCAAATGATAGAAGATAGAGATGAAAGTTGTCCACCTTTTTATATCTCTCTGAACATTCATGACAAAACATTACATAACTGCCTATTAGACTCTGGAGCCYCTCACAACTTAATGCCAAAGSCAGTTATGGATGAGCTTGGATTARAAATTACCAAGGGTTACCATGATCTTTTCTCATTTGATTCTCGGAAAGTTAAATGTMTTGGAATGATCAAGGATTTGGCTSTAACTTTGACCCAAGCATCTATGAAAACTATGGTTATGGATGTAGTGGTAGCAGATATCCCGCCAAAATTTGGATGTTTATTATCACGATCATGGATGAAGAGGTTAGGGGGAACTCTTCAAATGGATTTCTCATATGCTACTATCCCTGTTTTTGGAGGAGTAAACAAAAGATTATACAAAGAGTCACAACTTGCCTATATTATCAACGATGAACAAAATCCAACCAATCATCCTATTTATTCAGTTGACACATGTATGGGATCTTGCATATTACAAACTGATGATTCATTATCAGACTCATTATTGCTTAGGAAGCCTGCATTTCAGTCCACAGAAGTAGCAAAAGACGACCTTTGGACCATGTTCTTTGATTGCGCTTGCACTAAAGAATCAGCAGGAGCAAGGGTGGTATTTATTTCTCCTTCAAAAGAAACCACTCACTTGTCCTTTAAACTTGACTTTAAAGTGACTAACAACATTGTAGAGTATGAGGCGCTTCTTTTGGGATTAAATGCAGCCAAAGAGATGAAGATTCAGAAACTACAGGTGTTTGGAGATGCAGACTTAATAATTCAGCAAGTAAACAAATCCTTCCAGGCCAAACATGTTAGGCTGAAAGCCTATAGAGATGAAGTTTTGACAGTGATTCATGTTTTTTCAGATTTCAAGATTACTTATGTTCCTAGAGCCATGAATGAACTAGTTGATTCATTGGCTATTTCAGCCTGCTCTTTCATACCTCCATTACCTCCTAAATTAAGCTATGAAGTCCAAGTAATGTATAGGCCATCACTCCCTGATAATGTAAAAATTTTGAAGGTTTTTGAGGATGATGCTGAAACTCACTAGATTCCTTGCAGTAATGGATGAGTATGCAGATTTGCAGATTGATTTGGAGAATGAACATGATGAAGAAGCCGAGAAGCCAAATCTCAAAAGTAAAATTGGAGCACATGAAATTGTTCAATTGTCCACTAACAGAATTCCTAAAGGATTGGTCCCATTAGAAAGGATTTTTGATAATAATGATTTGGCTGTCAAATTGGAAAAGAAGGAAGAGGATTCAGATGTCTTTCAGTTTAACGTAGCCAGTGAACAAGATCCTAAATATGTCAATCTAGCTTCTCATCTGTCTGAAGAACAAAAAGTGGATTATGGTGAGTTGCTAAGAGAATTTGCTGATATCTTTGCTTGGCAATACAGTGATTTGAAAACTTTCGACACTGAGATAATTCAACACAATATTCCTCTAAACAAAGATACTAAACCATTTAGGAAGAAGCTTAGATCTTTCAGCCCTATGTTGTTGCCTATCATCGAAAAAGATATCAAAAAATTATTGGATGCTAAAATTATTATACCTCTCAAATAATCAGATTAGATTGCTAACCTTGTACTTGTCAGAAAGAAAAATGGGGAGATCAGACTCTGTGTCGATTTCAGAAATTTGAACAAGTGTTCTAGGAAAGACAACTACTCGCTGCCCAAGATGGAACATATTTTGCAAAAGGCATTAGGGTCAAGTGTGATGTCCTTTATTGACAAATTCTCTGGATACAATCAAATTGTTGTCCATTCGGATGACTGAGAAAAGACTGCCTTTACCACTCCATGGGGCAATTTCATGTATGAAAAGATGCGTTTCAGACTGATGAATGTTGGGGCTAGTTTCCAGAGAGCAATGGACATCGCATTCGTTGGAGAGAAAGACAAATTTGTTCTGATATATCTTGATGACATAACTGTTTTTTCAAGCAGCCATGAAGATCATTTACAACACTTGAGGAAGGCATTTCTAAAATGCAGAAGGTATGGCATTTCTCTTAATCCTAAGAAATCCAATTTTTCACTTAAAGAAGAAAAATTGCTTGGACATATTGTTTCAGCTGATGGGGTGAGGATTGATCCAAAGAGAGTAGAAGCCATAAAAAAATTGTCTCTTCCTAGATAAAAAAAAAAGGATATTCAGTCTTTCCTTGGAACTATAAACTTTATCAGGAGGTTCATAGCAAACTTTGCAGAGCTTACCAAGCACATCACTTGCATGTTAAGAAAGAATTATGAAGTTAGGTGGACTGAAGAAGCTAAATGCTCTTTCAATG